>CM038727.1:30034668-30092168 GCA_021613375.1 Megaleporinus macrocephalus
CAATCGATGGCGTTAAACTAATAAGCCTAATTTTTGTATTTACAGCTAGCGTTTCATCCGGGAAGAGGAGCCCTCCTTGAAACCTCCTCCGGCCAGCTCCCTGCAATTCCCATCTGAACCACTAGGTGGAAACATATACCCTTTCATTTTCCGCAGACTGACTAAAGCAGCGGCGTCGCGAGAACAGCATGCGCTGATAGAAAACATGTCGTCCGTTTGGCAGTGTTTACCGTAGGAGACGCAGACTCATCCAGGACGTTTTTAAAATTTGTAAAATTTAAAATAGCTAGCACAAAACAAACAACCCAGAACACCATGCAGACCAGATCTGAAATGTAATGATTATAGTATTGGAGATATTTGTTTGATTTACTTTGTTTATTTACTGTTAAATTTGTTTAAAATATTATGCTGTTTCATATGAACTTGTTAAAAATGGTAATAAACCAGTTTAGACCATGTTTTATGACTTGCTAGCGCTAATAACTACATGTAGCCCTGCCGTGGCATATAGCCCCGCCCTCGATCGGTAACGGCTATTGGCTGACCGTGCTGAAAGGTGATCGGCGATCGGAATCGGCCTCAAAAACGCTGATCGGTCCATCTCTACTATATCTCTAATATATCGGTCCATATCTAATATATCGGTCCATCTCTAATATATGATCGGTCCATCTCTAATATATCTCTAATATATCTCTAATATATCGGTCCATCTCTAATATATCTCTAATATATCTCTAATATATCGGTCCATCTCTACTATATCTCTAATATATCGGTCCATATCTAATATATTGGTCCATCTCTAATATATGATCGGTCCATCTCTAATATATCTCTAATATATCGGTCCATCTCTAATATATCTCTAATATATCTCTAATATATCGGTCCATCTCTAATATATCTCTAATATATCGGTCCATATCTAATATATCGGTCCATCTCTAATATATCTCTAATATATCTCTAATATATCGGTCCATCTCTAATATATCTCTAATATATCTCTAATATATCGGTCCATATCTAATATATCTCTAATATATCTCTAATATATCGGTCCATATCTAATATATCGGTCCATCTCTAATATATCTCTAATATATCTCTAATATATCGGTCCATCTCTAATATATCTCTAATATATCTCTAATATATCGGTCCATATCTAATATATCGGTCCATCTCTAATATATGATCGGTCCATCTCTAATATATGTGTGTGTAGACATGGTGACCCCTGGTTTCCATTATTTGTAAAGAAAACTTTAACAGTCCAGATGCCGTCCAACAGGCTCTCTACAGTGAACCATTTCACATCAAACCAATCAGAATGACTTTGTTTACATCTTGTTTAGTAACAATGTTAAATGACTGAAGTGATAAAACAGAGGTTTTTGTTTTGTCCTTCATGCCAGTAGGTGGCGACGATGAGTATGAAAAAACGGGGTGCATACCTGTGCATGTAGGTACAGTGCCATTCCACTGGGCCAGACTGTTGGGCACAGCCTCACACCGGATAGCGCTGGCGCCGTGCAGGGTGTAGCCCGGGTTGCACTCGAAAAGCACCACGGCTCCCAACCCGAAATCACTCCCTATCCGCTTCCCGAAGCGCGGCTCGGGCACGGAACTACACTGGGAGGCACTGGTCCTCGGCACAGCTGCGGAACAAGCAGAGAACAGAGGAAAAACATGTTAAAGCCTGAAGCTACTACTCAGTGAAGGCAAAAATACTCATATCCTACTTTTTTACTGTTTATTATTTATTTATTTATTTGTTTGTTAGTTCGTTTAGCGCTGTGATAGACTGGCGCCCTGTCCAGGGTGCTTCCTGCCCTCCTCCAGCGTCCCAAGGTGAGTTCTATTTTTCCTCTAAGCTCCACTTATGATGTTTACAGTAACAAGTTACGCTTCATTTGTTTACATCACCATGTTCCAACATCTATCAATCCCTTTGATTGAAACAAGTTTTTCTTTATTGTGCCCAATATATGCAAATGAGCTCTGTTCTGATTGGCTGATTTGTACTTTGTCACATTAAAAAAACACTCGGAACACTCCTTATAACTTCAGCATGACTGGGTGGAGCTTAACTGAACTGAAAAGAGTTAAAAACAACTGCCTAGGTTCCTCATATGGACTGAGTTGTGACTTTTTCTTATATACTATGGCGTTTGTTAAAAGCTTGTTTGTACAGATGGGCTCACTGAAGGCTACAGAGGTTGCGAGAAGTTCAGAGCATCCCATCATTTATGGCAGGAACCCCCAAGAAAGCTCCTCCAAACCCTGGAGATAACGACTTAACGGCCAGACGGATCACTTGGGCCAGATGGAGGAACATGGAGGCAGACTATAAGATCATGCAGTTGCCATGTTAGAGCATGTTCACATCTCTCTCTCTCTCTCTCTCTCTCTGTCTCTCTCTCTTTCTCTCTGTCTCTGTCTCTCTGTCTCTGTCTCTCTCTCTCTCTCTCTCTCTCCTCTCTCTCTGTCTCTCTCTCTTTCTGTCTCTCTCTCTTTCTCTCTCTCTCTTTTTCTCTCTCTCTCTTCTGTCTCTCTGTCTCTCTCCCTTTTTCTCTCGCTCTCTCTGTCTCTTTCTCTCGTCTCTCTCTCTCTGTCTCCCGCTCTATCTATTCCTCTCGCTCTCTCTCTCTCTTTCTCTCGCTCTTTCTCTCTCTCTCTCTCTCTCTCTCTCTCTCTCTCTCTCTTTCTCGCGCTCTTTCTGTCTCTCACTCTCTCTCGCTCTCTCTCTGTCACTATCTCTTTCTGTCTGTCTCTCTTTCTCTATCTCTGTCTCTCTCTGTCTCTCTCTTGCTCTCTCTGTTTCTCTCCCTCTCTATCTCTCTCTCTCTATATATATATATAATATATATTATTATATATATATATATAATATAATATATATATAAATATATATACATACACAAAAAAAAATGATCCGTTGGTTACAAATCCATTAAAAATAAAAATTTCAATTCCTAACATACTTATTTTTAGAGTAATCTAAAAACGAGTCATTAGATTAATCGACTAATCGGAAAACATGAATTGTTAGATAATCCGATTAAGAAATTAATCGTTAGGTGAAGCCAAATCAGAGACTAATTCTGATACCAACACACTAACATAACAGACAAAACATCTTGAGGCCGGCCTTGAATACTGCATAAAACATGAAAATATGCTGAACATGTATTGAACCATTTTTTCTGCCAATGTGTTGAACTGAATTAGTTGGAAATGCGATGTTTGTTGGACTTTGTTGAGTGTGTTTCACTCTCTGTTCCAGAACTACTGGGGAAAGAATTCTGAAAGTGTGAAAAAAAAACCAAGAAATTTTGCTTTCTTGCCTTTTTAGCCCAAACATAGAGTCGCCTCGCGGTGACTGATTACCTTGATAAACGAAGTGGAAGCCTTTGGCTGTGTTGGGCCCCTCCGTGGTGAATCTGATGGTGATCTCGTTGCCAGAGCTCAGCGGCAGAGGCTCTCCTTTGAGAACAAGGATGAAAAAAAATAAATAAAGAAAAAAAGAAGAAGAGGCAAGAAGAGTGAGAACCACGGATGATCAAGGTGGCTGAGCGGCTGAGAACAAATCGAATGGGTTAAGTGTGGAAAAAAAGACTAATTATTATTCTGCCAGCACGAGAAGAGAGCACAGCCGTGGCGTCACTGCAGCAGCTGTTCGAGGACAACCAGGCTGTATTCCCTCCACTTTCAGGCACTGGGGAGATAAAGAAAAGGCTTATACCTGAGTGGGAGCCGTAGATGGAGGTCAGCAAGGAAGACTCGGTGGAAGGCCCGTCGTAAATGTCCACAACGTCGTTGGGGGTGGTTTGAAAGAACATGAACTGGCCGAAAAGCACTGTGAACGACAGAGAAACCCTCATTAAGCCTTAACGTCTAACAGTATCAATCAATCCAGAATAATAAAGAAGTCATTACGTATGTCGTCCTTGCTCAAAAAGGAAACTTTACAGGAGGCGACAAAAACTGTCTTTACTTTCAATGTAAGTCAATGGAACCAGAATTATTCCCAAGCTATTTTGGAGCATTTCTATGGGCCATTCAAGATAACATGTTTACACAACATAAAGGGTAGCTTCAGTGTTCGAATGATGTAGAAAAAAAAAAAAACGTTATAACATGTTTTTCTTTTGACAGCGGCGATATTACATAGAGGGTCTGTCTCAAAACCTACTGAGGGTCTACATAGGCAGCATTTTACCTCATAGTATGCACTCCCGACATGTAGGCTGTCCCAATTCTTACATACCTTAAACATGCTGTCTACTGAGGAACCTTATTTTGCCCTGATTTTAAAATGTAAGTTACAGTGAGAAAAATAAGTATTTGGACACCCCATAGAAATCATGGAGGGGTCTGAAATTTTCTTAGGTGCATGTCCACTGTAAGAGACATAATCAAAAAAATATATATTTTTTTATAATTTATTTGTGTGTTACTGCTGCAAAAAAGTATTTGAACACCTGCCAATCAGCAAAGACACCTGTCCACCCTACACAATCAGTAAGACTCCAACTACTAACATGGCTAAGACCTGAGAGAGCTGTCCAAAGACACCAGAGACAAATATGAAGACCTCCTCAAGGCTGGAAAGAGCTACGGGGCAATTGCCAAGCAGCTTGAACATGAATGTCAATCTCACTCGGACTGGAGCTCACCTCGTGGCGTATCAATCATCCTAAGATAAGGTGAAGAACCAGCCCAGAACTACACAGGAGGAGCTGCTCAATGACCTGAAGAGAGATGGCACCACTGTTTCCAAGGTTACTATGGGTAATACACTAAGACGTTATAGTTTAGTCGGGAGGTTTCCCTGCATAAATCAGGGTTAGAGTCCAGGCCCGTCTTCAGTTGACCATCTGGATGATCCACAGAAGACATGGGAGAAGGTTCTGAGGTCAGATGAGACCAAAATAGAACTTTTTGGTCTTAATTCCACTCCGTGTTTGAAGGAAGAAGAATGATGAGCACCATCCCAAAAACACCATCCCTACTGTGAAGCATGGCGGTGGAAGCATCACTACAGGAAACGTTTGATTTCTATAATTGCAAACAAAGGCTACTGTACCAAATATTAACATTGATTTTCACAGGTGTTCCAATACTTATTTACAGCAGTAACACACAAATAAATTATTAAAAAATCATACATTGTGATTTCCGGATTTTTTGTATAGATTATGTCTTTTACATTGGATTTTTAAGCCTTGGCTATTGCTTTGGATGTCATCCGGTAGCTTAGCAACCGGCTAAACCACCAGCCGCGTGCTGCAGTGGGCGGGAACAAGCCGTGACGCAGTCTCTCTCTAACTAGAGCGTCTCAGTAATCTGTTTTATGAGGAGAGATGAGGAGAGAACGCTGCTACTTACACAGCTGCCTACCTAGACAGCCTACTTAGACACTCACTAGGTTTTGAGACACACCCAGAGAGTGCTCAATGTGAACTGCACTCATGCTGAGAGATAAGTAACACTCATCATCTTCTAACGACAGCACATGTCAAGGTCTGGGATATATTAGACGATATATTGGAGCATAGTTGGTTCTCGTGGTTGACAAACTGGATGAGGAAGAAAGAAGAGAAGATATGAAAACCTGAGTGACTTTGACTAAGGACAAATCATTATGTCCAGAAAACGGATGATGGAATTGGACCCCGGAGCAATGGAAGAAGAAGGTCGTCTGAGTCCTGTTTTCTTTTACATCACTTGGAACGTTACTTATATACCGTCTATCTGGGGAAGTGATGGCACCTGGATGCACAGTGGGACAAGCTGGTGCTCTGGTGGCACATGCCATCTACCCAAACACCACAGGGGAGGGGTTTAGGGCCAGGGCAGTAGTGATTCTTGACCCCTAATTATTACCTATAAGCTGATTCCACTGTAGGTAAGGTAGTAAATCACTGTATGTGTAGTGACGTAGAACAACATTTGTGGAATTACAGTAAATTATAAATAAATAAAATACAACATTATCGGTACGTCTGTTTATTATTAGATAAATCCAATTAAAGATAACTTTACAAACTTAACAAGATACTCCACACTACATGGTACTGTTAGATTATATAGATACTGTCTGGATTATATACATATATAACTAAATATATTATTTTCTTTGGATGCTGAAATGAAATGATAAATAAATAAATAAAGACTAACATTAATGTTAGACAGTAAGGCTGTGTCCCAAACAGCACCCTCTGGAACATTACCTTTCAGAGTGTTCTCTAACTAAAGTTAATATAAACGTTAGCTAACCCAAACCCTCCTAGTCTGTTACCATAACAACACATTATACTAAAGCTGGTTTATTACAGTATATATGGTCATCATTGCTGTTCATCGCTCTCATCACTGACCTCGCGTTTAAGACTGCGAGAGCTCGGGTCAGGCATCTCAACACAAGCCTTAACAAAGTGAAAGACCACAGCCAGTTGCTAACAACAAACACAGTGTGTGAATTGTGAAGGCTGCCAAAGCAAACTTTTAACTAGTTTAATTTTTTGGTGGGACAAATCTACCTGTTTCTGATATCGGGTGGGACACAGATTTATTAGATTTTCTGTAAAATCCGCTGCACGTTGGTCTCCATTGTTGTATCTACTGACGTGATCAGCGGGTAGTGACGTCAAATGGTTGCAGTAACCGGCCGTCGCGCTTGAGCACAGCTAGCTAAACATGCTACTGTTCAGTCTTTACAGTTTGAGCTAGAACTCAACATTTCTGACATCAGCGGACATCACACACCACGTTAGTGTAAATGGTGAACAGAGAGGGTGGAGGAGAGAGTGGACACAGTGCTGGAGTTGTTGTGAAGCTGTGTGTTGGTGTTGATGGAGAAGGAGAGTGTCTATTAAAGGAGCTCCGCTTTCTAGCAGGAAACATTCACGCTCAGTAAACAGCTAGATACACTGAACGGGAGTGTCTCTGAGCTTCACACTCCTTTATTAGTGAAGTTGTATGTTCACTACTAAGACTGGACTTCCACAAACGAGGAGAAGCAGCTGACGCTAACGCTAAACGTTGTTGGTGGGACGTCAGGAGAGAATGCAGCTCATGTTCACGTTCACGGTTCTTCTCGCGGTTCTCCATAATCTGGAGCTTCTGGACTTCCTGTGTGGGGAAACTGTTGCACTGCATTGTGTTTTAGTCTACGCTTAAAACCAACAGCCTCCGTCAAGTCTCTCACCAGTGGTGGTCTACTGAACCACTCAAACTCATCCAGACTGAGGTGAGGAGAGCATCCACATGTGACACCAGTGTGATTGGTGAATGTATACACCTGACCAAAACCGGGGATTGTTTACAAGGATGCTGGACAAATACTTGGCCCCTCTATGAATATTGTGGCCCCTTGATGGACCCTTACTCGGAAACATCCTAGAGCCGCCACTGGCTCAGTCCCCTCACCTGTCCCCTCTTGTTAGCCTGTGTTATTTATCCTCTGGTTGCTGTCTGTGTTGGTTGGCCATTGTTGTAGCTCCGTCTTTGGACCCCATTGGTTTACCTTTCATTTCATTTTTCATTTCATTTGCTTATTAAAAAGTCTAGCTGGTCTAGTCTAGCCCTGTCTCCGTCTGCTTCTGCTCCAGCCCACCAGCTTATGACACCAGTAATGTAAAAAGTTGTCTAGTTTTTAAATTTTTGGACTGTCCACTCATCATGGCGTGTTCACACATTGTGACAGGTGGCTGGCATTTCCAACTGCTGGAGCTATAATGTTCCCTTATGATACTGATGTTATCTCTGACCACTGCTTTGACTTCTCTGACAGCTATTGGGAAGCAAATTGACCTGTACATGATGCATGGTTCATGTCTGAAATCCATTATTATTATTATTTTTTCACTACTTTGAAGACATTCGCAGTCCAGCGCAGCTGTGTCCACTTCTCGGTGGTCTGAGGGACTTCGACCGGCGTCTTCTGACAGTTCATTCCCCTTTAATAACAGTGCTTTCCTCCAGGAGTCTTACAAGAAGTCCCGAAGGTAATAACCAAGCGTGAGATTGCGCACCTACTGCCATCTTCCACAAAACGCCCACAAGCACCGCACACCAGCTCCGGGGATAATCATCGCTTATCAAATCTGTCGTAGACAGCAAGACCACGTCCAACCCAGCGTGGTCCTAACGAGGAACTTCAGTTGAAAAGTGGGGGGAGAAAAAAATCCATTAAATTCTTATTCGTGAAAGGAGCCGCGAGAGCGGAGGGATCGATATGTAAGAGCAGTGCTGTGGAGAGCGGGATGCCTCGCCCAGAGGGGTGGGTGGTGGGGGGGACAGTGAGCGCACTGCGCCTCCGGGCAAGCGCCGAACGTTAGACAGGTGATGAAGAAACAATGCTCGGCTACGCTCCGGGTGAGGAACAACAGCAGCATGTGTTTGTCATCTAATATGAATTATTTAGCCCAAAAAATGATGCATTTCGTTTCACGCTCAGGTGACGATACCTGTTTCTACAAACAACTACTGAAAACTTTCTGAAACTAGGCCACGTCTTCTAGGGTTCCTGGGCAAATCTGTCAACCAGAGCCAAGTTTATGCACAAGTACATGGTGTTGAGTGCTGTATCACTTTCGAAAAAGATGGTCCTCAATAGTTCTTTAGTAAAACTACAATTGACCTCGTTTATCAACTGTTTGGTAACATTGAGTAAAGCACTGGTTAAGATGAAGCAGCACATTAACATTGGACAACTAATGTTAAACACATAACAACTATGTTAATTAACGTTGTTTTCACATAAATTGTTGACTTAATTAACAATAAGTAATGCATTTGTTAAAGATAGCAACAGTAACTGACCTGCTACATTAACAGTGGTTAACTAATATTAAGTAAACAAGCAATAACTTCATTAATACTGGTTTTAAAAGAAATGCTCATTTAAATAACAATAAGTAATGCATTTATTAAAGATAGCAACAGCAACTGACCTGCTACATTAACAGTGGTTAACTAATATTACGTAAACAAGTAATAACTTCATTAATATTGGTTTTAAAAGAAATGCTCATTTAATTAACAATAAGTAAAGCATTTGTTAAAGTAAGCAACAACAACTGACCTGCTACATTAATAGTGGTTAACTAATGTTAAGTAAACAAATAATAACTGCATTCATTAACATTGTTTTCACGTGAAATGATAACTTAATTAACAATAAGTAATACATTTGTTAAGGTAAACAACAACTGAGCTACTACATTAACAGTGGTTAACTAATATTAAGTAATACAAGTAAACAAGTAAACAAGTAATAACTTCATTAATATTGGTTTTAAAAGAAATGCTCATTTAATTAACAATAAGTTATGCATTTTTTAAAGTAAGCAACAACAATTGGGCTATTACATTAACAGTGGTAACTTAAACATGCAAGACTGTATTAATTAACACTGTTTTTATATGAGGTGTTCCTTTAAATATCAATAAGTAATACTTTTGTTAAAGTAAACAACTACTAAGCTACTACATTAACAATGGTAACTTAAGTAAACAAGTAATAACTTTATGAATTAACCTTTTTTATATTAAATGTTTACTTAAATAACAATAAGTAATACTTTTGTTATGATAAACAACAACTGAGCTACTACATCAACAATGGTTAACTAATATTAAGTAAACAAGTAATAACTTTGTTAATTAACGTTGTTTTCATATGAAGTGTTCCTTTAATTAACATCCAGTAACGCATCTGTTAACATGAACAACAGCAACTGAGCTGCTACATTAACAGTGTTTTATTAATGTTAAGTAAACAAGTAATAACTAATCATTTATATTGTTTTTACATTAAGTTAATTTAATTAACAATTAAATTAACAATAAGTCATGCATTAGTTAAAGTAAGCAACAACTACTGAGCTACTACACTAACAGTGGTAACTTACATTAAGTAAACATGTGAGACTGTATTAATTACCATTGTTTTCATATGAAGTGTTAACTTAATTAACCATAAGTAATACATTTATTGAGATAAACAGTATCTGAGCAACTACATCAACAGTGGTTAACTAATATTAAGTAAACAAGTAATAACTTTACATTGTTAATTTACATTGTTTTCACATGAAGTGTTCCTTTAAATAACAATAAGTAATACTTTTGTTAAAGTAAACAACAACTGAGCTACTACACTAACAGTGGTTAACTAATGTTAAGTAAACAAGTAATAACTTCATTAATTAACATTGTTTTCACATGAAGCGTTCACTTAATTAACAATAAGTAATGCAGTTGTTAACATGAACAACTGAGCTACTACATTAACAATGGTTAACTAATGTTAAGTAAACAAGTAATAACTTCATTAATTAACATTGTTTTCACATGAAGCGTTTACTTAATTAACAATTAGTAATGCAGTTGTTAACATGAACAACTGAGCTACTACATTAACAGTGGTTAACTAATGTTAAGTAAACAAGTAATAACTTCATTAATTAACATTGTTTTCACATGAAGTGTTTACTTAATTAACAATAAGTAATGCAGTTGTTAACATGAACAACTGAGCTACTACATTAATAGTGGTTAACTAATGTTAAGTAAACAATTAATAACTTCATTAATTAACATTGTTTTCACATGAAGCGTTTACTTAATTAACAATAAGTAATGCAGTTGTTAACATGAACAACTGAGCTACTACATTAATAGTGGTTAACTAATGTTAAGTAAACAAGTAATAACTTCATTAATTAACATTGTTTTCACATGAAGCGTTTACTTAATTAACAATAAGTAATGCAGTTGTTAACATGAACAACTGAGCTACTACATTAACAGTGGTTAACTAATGTTAAGTAAACAAGTAATAACTTCATTAATTAACATTGTTTTCACATGAAGCGTTTACTTAATTAACAATAAGTAATGCAGTTGTTAACATGAACAACTGAGCTACTACATTAACAGTGGTTAACTAATGTTAAGTAAACAAGTAATAACTTCATTAATTAACATTGTTTTCACATGAAGTGTTTACTTAACAATAAGTAATGCAGTTGTTAACATGAACAACTGAGCTACTACATTAATAGTGGTTAACTAATGTTAAGTAAACAAGTAATAACTTCATTAATTAACATTGTTTTCACATGAAGTGTTTACTTAACAATAAGTAATGCAGTTGTTAACATGAACAACTGAGCTACTACATTAATAGTGGTTAACTAATGTTAAGTAAACAAGTAATAACTTCATTAATTAACATTGTTTTCACATGAAGCGTTTACTTAATTAACAATAAGTAATGCAGTTGTTAACATGAACAACTGAGCTACTACATTAATGATGGTTAACTACTTTAATAAGTCAAATATTTTATATTAACTGCATTAGTTTATGTTCTTGTCTGTTTACTTATTTGCTTATTTTACTGTATATTTAGTAATTTACTTCTGCTGACCGCATGTAATTACTTCTTCTGGCATCAACTGAGGAGAGAAGACCAATCTGGAACATTAATGATGGTCTATTAAGTGCTCTGTTCCAGCATATAGTCTCAAATAGACTACTGGCAAACACACCTATATACCCCATTACCCCATTATACAGCCTTCCATATGGGCTGACCGTTATCTCCTGAGCATGAGGCAGTCTCCCGTCGGCTCCCAAGACCAAACTCCATTACCCAGAACTCTCCTACCAGTCACATGACCAGAGTCATATGATATACTACCGGTCTGGGTCACCTGACTATTGATTATCATCACCTGTATACCTGTGTATTTAAGCTCCGCCCTGTTCTATGCTCTTCGCCAAGTTTTGACTGTTGACAGAATTACAAAGCGTTCTATTACTTTCTCGTCTTTACCGTCTATTACCTGTTTCTGTTCCTCGACTCCATCTTTGCCCTGTTGGTTGGATCTTCTGGTTTTTGGACTCTCACCTGTTGCCCCATCTCGTCTCTTTGGTATGTCCCTCTGTACTTGTTTGGCTACTCTGGTTTTGACCTGGACTGTTTATATTATATTAGAGCCTCTAGACTTTTTACTCTGCGCGTGTCTCGTTTCTGTTGCGTTCTGAAACCCAGCCATGTGCCAGCCATAAACATCTCTTCAGTTCCTCACAACTGTCATAAAGCTGACCATGTTTATGTGTGACAGACTTCATTAATCAGATGCGACCTGCTGTGGTAACCTTAAATGTAAGATGGTCAATTACAGTATGTACAACAAAGGCTTTGTTGACCAAATAGCAGAAAACAAACCGCATGTCTAAACCACTAAAGACTTCAAAACTGTTAACCAATGACAACAAAGACCAAAAAAAACAAGGACGTCCAAAACGGCACCTTTGCAGGAGAGAACCAAAACGTTCTTTGCTTTCAGTGTAAGTCAATGGAACCAGAATTCTTTTTCCAAGTTAGTTTGCCCTCTCCAGGTTGGAAATGATCTCCTGCCTTAAGTAGAGGAGTTTAAGTATCTCAGGGTCTTGTTCACGAGTGAGGGAAGGATGGATGGAGTGGGAGGTTGACAGGTGGATCGGTGCAGCGTCTGCAGTGATGTGGGCTCTGTACTGGTCTGTCCTCGTGAAGAGAGAGCTGAGCCACTAGGCAAAGCTCTCGATTTACTGGTCAATCTACGCTCCTACTCTCACCTGTGGTCACCAGCTCTGGGTAGTTACCGAAAGAACAAGATCACAGATACAAGCTGTCGAGATGAGGATTCTCCATGCGGTGTCGGGTCTCACACTTATAGGGTGGCTCCCACACAGATAGGGTGAGGAGCTCGATTATACATGGGAGGCTCAGAGTCGAGCCGCTACTCCTTCACGACGAGAGGAACCAGCTGAGGTGGTTCGGGCATCTGGTTAGGGTGCCTCCTGGACGTCTCCCTGTGGAGGTGTTCCGGACATGTCCAACCAGGAGGAGACCCCGGGGAAGACCCAGGACACGCTGGAAGGATTATATCTCTCGGCTGGCCTGGGAACGCCTCAGTATCCCCCCGGAGGAGCTAGAGGCTGTGCATAGGGAAGTCTGGGCTTCTCTGCTTAGACTGCTGCCCCCGTGACCCGGATCCCCGGAAAAGTGGTAGACAACGGATGGATGGATGGATGGTTAGTTTGGAGCATTTCTATTGGTCATAAACCCTCCACCTAATGTAACAAGCTGCTGTCATGTTCAGATGGTACAGTTTAATGATTCCGGAGGTGAGAGTTGCGGATACAATTGCAGGTAGAGTTTATTTACATCAATACTTAGAACAACAAACACAGATCCAAAATAACAAAGCAAGAACTTAACATAATCACAACCGTCACAGCAACATGTGATCAACAAAGACTGACAAAGACAAGGAGCGAACAGAGGGTATCAATAGACACACTAACTAGGGACACCTGGCAAACGGGAGGGGACATACACACCGAGCAGGTGCGGGGCGGAGACAAAGAGCACATGGCAAACATAAACATAAAGAAAACTACTAATTTTAAAACAATGCTTTAACCAATTATTCATTTGGAATACAGCTCAGCAGTGGTGTTGGTTAAATAATATCATTAACTGATATATGCTTTGTCAATACTGGCGACGAAGCCAGGTGGTCTTCGGTATTGGGGGTATGAATTTTGACTAGGTAAAGCTAAAACACCTGATACTGTAGACTGAATGATAAGAAACTACATAGCATGAACATTAATTTAAGTATTAGTAGCATAATTACATTCAATAGTTAATAAATACTTAAGTACACTAGGGGGCTCTACCAGTCCTGCTGGTATGATTGCAATCTAAGTGTATTAGTCTGATAGTTCCAGTCTTAAGCTGTGTCACAACTGAATCCTGCACTGACGACCCTGATACCATTTCCCTGACCAAAAGTCTGGAGCCACTGACCCAAAGTCCACTGTCTTTTGGATCAGTTGAGATGAGTGTGGGCCCAGAGAACTCGGCGGCGCTCCTGTATAGAACTGATTATGGCTACTTTGCAGGAGAGAACAAAAATGTTCTTTGCTTTCAATGTAAGTCAATGGAACCGGAATTTTTTCCAAGTTAGTTTGGAGCATTTCTATTGGTCCACTAATCATAAACCTCTGACCAAATGTAACAGGACGCTGACGCGTTCAGACGATACAAAACATAAAGGAATCGCCAAACGTGTTTTTCTTTGAACAGCAGCTTTATACAGTTCAGTCAGACTACTCATTTTAAAACAATGCTTTAACCAATCATTCATTTGGAATACAGCTCAGCAGTGGTGTTGGTTAAATATCATTAACCGATATATGCTTTGTTAATACTGGCAGCGAAGCCAGGTGGTCTTCGATATTGGGGGTATGAATTTTGACTAGATAAAGCTAAAACACCTGATACTGTAGACTGTAAATGATAAGAACTCAATAATTTAAGTATTAGTAGCATAATTACACTGAATAGTTAAGGTCTCTAGTACTCTAGGGGGCTCTACCACTGTCTTTTGGATCAGCAGAGATGAGTGTGGGCCCAGAGAACTCGGCGGCGCTCCTGTATAGAATTGATTACGGCTACTTGTGAGTTTCAAGCTGCATTTCTTGGTGCAGTGGCGGACTGTGTTAAGTGACTACCGTTCCCCAAAGCACTCCCGAGCCCATATGGCTATACATCACATAGTAACAACAGTGTTTGATTGAATCCACAAAGGCAGAATGAAGTAGTTATCATCTCAATTTGACTCACAGCTAATCTAGTTATAGATAAATTACTGCCCTGCACTTACAATGTCCAGCATTCGTGCTGCGTTTTGCACATTAAGCTTTAAACACAGCTGAATTTATACAGTTCATGTTGGGTAACCAGCCACAGGGTCTAGTGTGTGAAACTTTCAGCCAGAAAAACAAAATAAATATAAATATATATTGTTCAGCAGTGGTGTTGGCTATATAATATCATTAACCGATATACTGATATACTGTAGACTGAATGATAAGAAAGTACATAGCATGAACATTCATTTTAAGTATTAGTAGCATAATTACATTGAGTAGTTAATAAATACTTAAGTACAATAGAGGGCTCTACCACTGTTTTATGGATCAGCAGAGATGAGCGTGGGCCCAGAGACTCACAGGCTCACAGCTAATCTAGTTATAGTTAAATTACAGCCCTGCATTCACAATGTTCAGCTGTTCATGTTGGGTAACAAGCCATAGGGTATAGTGTGTGAAGCAGATCTTCCCACCATATGGAAACATTCAGCCAGAAAAATAAAATCAAATATATATATATATATATATATATATATATATATATATATATATATATATATATATATATATACATACAGACCAGATGAAAGCAGGAATTTTAAGTATGTGATGTACGAAGCTGTCTCGCGGGACGCTAGATTAGGACCCCTGCCTTAGTGGTTTCATACAGCAGCCTTTCAAGAATCGCACTAAGCTGGCAGACACCATGTCTTGGGGCTGTCAGCAGGCTGAGCCTGTACATCAACACATGAACCAATATTATTGCTCACATTCGTACAAAACCTAAAGAATTAGGTCACGATACGAAGGCTCTTTCTAGAGAACTCGTTAACAGAGCTAATTAAAGCAAATTCACAGAAACATATCAGCGCTGTCTGAATTTTTGTCGATCTTTATTTTACGGCCTCGTGTGAACGAAGCAGCCGCCGTTTACACTGTGTGAGAATTTTACAATGGCTGCTCCAACAGAAAAGCTTTAAAATATCTTGGAAAACATTCTGGTTCCATTGACTTGCATTGAAAGTAAAGGATGTTTTTGGCCTCTACTGTAAAGCTGGTATTTTTTGAGATGCTAGTGTTTACAGTGGCCGACAAGACTCAACGCACTGGAAAAACATGAACGTGCTGCTAAACCGTTCACAACACAACGGAAGTGTTTCCGGAGGACACTTAAAGGACGTGGGACCACATACGGCTACGCAATGAAAACAGAACCACGCTGAGTTGCGGTAGCGTCTAATAGTGATGGGCAAATGATACCGATGCTTTGGAGCTTGTGTGGAGAAATCCAGAAGGTCGTTTATGAAGCTCGTATGGAGACTTCCCTTCGTTAAGGGTGACGAGTGACGTCACTGATGACGTCTGAAGCCTCGCTGCTTCAGGACGTGGTTCGAGTGTTGGCGTGATTTATTGTTTCTTAATACAATTTAAAGTCACCATCAAACCACAATCACTGTCCCATCTCTTAAAACCACTGCAACAGTTTTAACATCAATATCTCACATACTATTAGATTTATTTACTGACTGAAATCATACTGGCAGTTTTTTTTAATTAACAGACCCACACAATCAAACACAGATCAGATAAACAAATGAAAGAACCACAGAAAATGAAATTAAGGTGTTTTATGTTTATACTTGTTCCCATGCTGACAACATTGCAAGAAGCCATTGCAAAGTTGAAATAACAATACAAGTTTTGGCCAGCAGGGGGATCGTGTGCACATGAAGCTTCGAGTAATTAACCTTTTTTTGAACCATCTGGAGGGAAAGCTTCAACGCTTCAAGAGGCTTCATCTGGCCATCACTATGGTCTACAAGCAACTCTGGACCTCTGGATCAGTTTTAGCTAGTAAAGACCCATGTCCACCAAAATGATATTCCATTACAGCTCTTCTGTGTGTTTTGATAATTCTCTTGATTATATATAGAACTCTATATACATAGAATAAAGCTGGTCAGTGAAAACATTGCAGATCTTCTGTCAGTTACTAATCATCATGTTTAATGGTTTGGCAACTGAGGTTACTAAGTGTAGCAGCTTTGCGAGTTTTTGTCCATTCTTGCTTGATACAAGACTTCAGCTTCTACAAGACCCCAAGATCAATGTTGTCTGACTCTCTTCTTCATGAAGTAGCATACTCCAATAGGATACAGATCTGGGGTCCGTTTCCCAAAACGTTCGTAACGCTAAGTACCTAACTTCCTACTGAAGAACATCCACGGATCCAAAGTCCAATGTCTTTTGAATCAGTTGAGATGACGCCCATTTAATACCGCTTTCTGGCCTAGTTCTACATTAACTGATATTTCTTGGATTCCCAATTTTGGATTCTTTTTTTTTACAATACAACCCATTTTTACATCTGAGCCTTTGATGTCTCCTTTTATATCAAATCATGATCTGTTACCAATTTACCTGCTCAGTGTTGGATGTTTCTGAACTGTGTAACTTCTATATTGTGTAATATTCTATAAACTTTTCATTAAAAAAAAAATGTTGCACATATAAGATATCTAAGTCCAAACTCACATTTACTTTTATCCAAACACAATCATGTTGACCAGCCAACACATTAAAAAATATTTCTTTGTGCTTTAGTCAGAAAAATAAAGGGTAAATATAAATATAATAAATAAAAGCCACAGGTTTTTGTTTATATGACATTTTATATTGAAACACTTCCAGAAATGGGGTCTGTAGAACACCAGCAGATACTAAAGCAACCCATGCAGCAAAGTTTGATAGTTTACGGGGGTATTTTGTTGAGGTTGAGGTCTTATGATACCTGTACAATGTGCAGGAGTGTTAGCAGCACTGGTAACAACAACCTCAGAGGATCTACTGACTGCATACACACCTTACAATGTTTTTCTTAATTTAACACAGGCTATTCATTTGGCCCAGAAGGCTTTGACCAGGACTTTCTTATATGGGCACCAACCAAATGACTACAGAATGATTTTAGTCTTCAATACTCGAAAATGTGACACACAGTTCACTTACAGTCAACCCTACCTGTCAGGAAACCAAAACTATAAGAGTTTATAAGCTATGCGCACTAGTACATACATCAGGCCATATGTTTGAACTAAATAATGTAAAGAATGTTTCTATATAACAGCTTTGAGTTTGTTTCGCCTCATCTAAGCACTGCAATGTGATTTATTGTCCTTTAATATTGCCAGACGCATGCTTCTCCAACCTGCTTGTCTTTTATAATCACTTCAATTGTCCAAGTCAATAACAAACCCGCCATGGGAACGCATGACCTCCAGCATTAATATGTATTCAGAGGACGACAAGTTTTATCCCCCCGAGGCACGTGGCTGGACGAGCTTACGTAAAGATGATAATACAGCCATTCTAGCAGCAAATAAAGTCACTGTTAAGAATTCCAGGCTTGATTAAGGATGACACGCGGTGCCCTTGTTCCTCGTAAGAGCGCAGAGAAGATACCACCCAACTGCAAACAAAATAAAGCTGTCGCCGCTGATGATTCAATTTTCCGTAGCGCAGTAATAGCACAGTCTGTAATTATTAGCAAACACGGTTATGTCTATACGACGTGAGCGATCGCAGTCCCTAAATGCACCGCGGGGGTCACGCAGCCTCGTCGGCTCCACGGAACGCTTCCCCAAGGGCCTCCCGACAACAACAACAAAGAAAACAACAGCACTTTGGCGTGGGCGCCCAATCGAATTCGTCCTCCTTCTAGAAACCAGGAGCTCCGTTAACGGGCCTTGTAGAGCAGAGGGCTCGCTAACATAACAGCCCCATCGACTTTTAATGCTCCATTACTGCGAGGAAATGGCGTCGGCCGGCGCGAGGGCCAAGCACCCCTCCCTGCCGCGGCAACGCGACCATAGATCATTAAGCCCGCCTGGAGCCGAGTGTGCAGCCGGGGTCACTGCCATTGGCTGCGAAAAGACATGGTCAATCTCGCCCCAACAAGTCACATGACACCCAAGGGGGCGTGCTGGTGACCCCGGCGGCTCATCCAACCAATAGGGTCAAGCATCCGAGTTCACAACAGACTGGAGTAGTCTGGTAGCCTCGGGCGTAAACAGAGAGGGTTCCTGACCTCATATGTGCATGGCTGTGTATGTAGAGAGTTGGCGCGAGTCGTTTCATTGTGAGCAGCCTGTTTGTCTTACTTTCGGCTCGAGGACAGAGGTTAAAGTCTGAACAGTCTTCAAAAACACTGAAAATACTACATTTTCCCCTCAGCCCGTTTGGGCTTGATCAGTCAGGACACGCTTGGTGCTCTAGTTTTGCACTGGGGCTACAAGGCTAGTGTGGCTAACGAGTAATGGAAGCTTAGCCAACAGGCTGGCATTGTGAAAACTGCACACTTAGCTTAGCTCAGTCCGTGTTGAGTTGTTAAGTAAACACAAATTCACACAAAAACAAAGAGTTTTATTGTCATATGTACAGCAGAACAGACAGTTACACTGGAATTCTTACTTTGCTGCTCCTCCATTCACCAGTAGATAAAGATAACAAAATTAAATAAAAAAATATACAAAATATATATAGTATAATAACATATATAGACTTGCTAATGAGGTTTCAGACATTCTAGGACGCAGTAGAAGAGTGGCTTAAGTGGTTTCTGACACTATGTGTGTTGATTTAGGTCTAGCACAGTTAGCACAGTGCTAACCTGACAGCCCATGTTGAGTTGTTAAGTAAATAGACTAGCTAATGAGGTTTCTGGCATTCTACGATGCACTGGTATCCAAATGTTATGTTGTTTCTGACACTGTATCATATACTGTGTGTGTTGATTTAGGTCTACAGTTAGCACAGTGCTAACCTGGCAGCCTGTGCTGAGTTGTTAAGTAAACAGACTTGCTAATGAGGTTTCTGACATTCTAGGATGCACTGGTATCCAAATGTACAAGTTTTAGATAACAGTCTTATATACATTGTCAGAAATCACATAAGTAAGTCTGTCTGCCCTTACAGAAAATACGTATATTTAAAGTTCATTTTATTAAGTATACTTTGTGCAGTTACTATACTAACGTCATTGTACTAGTAGTACACTCGTATATGTACTATTTTAATACTTCTTGGGACTAAATTGGCCCACTTTCTAGTTTTTAAAAGTATACTTTTAAGTACACTTTAAGTGTAAGAGTAGTAAACCAAGTATACAACTAGTTTACATCTTTTGTACTACAACTACACTAAAAGTAAACTTAAGGGTTTACTGTTAGTTTACTAGCTTGTAAGTTTTCTTTAAGTGAACACGGTACTTATAATTTACTGCTTATATTATTGTTGTACTTTAAAGTATATGACTAGGTTTAAGGGTTTTTTCTACTTAAAATAGAACTTAACAACGTTTACTTACTCACCAGTGGACACACGTAAAATAAACAAGACACACTCAGATTAAGAAACATATTTGTATTTTTATAAATCTTTATAAATCAAATTTAAATAAATATTGTACTGGATGTGTTTTTATGCAGAGCAAGAATTCTTACTTCTACTATCTCAATCAAAAGATTAAGTACAAGTAAAGGCCAAATATACTTGGACTGTTCTATACTTGTCAGTATAACCCAAGCATACTTCAGTATAACAGTGTTTAGTATATCACTGAGAAGTACATCAAAAGTAAACTGAAAGCATACTCACTTCCTTTTAGTTTAAAAGAAGTAAACTAATGGTACACTTGAATAAACTTCTTTTTTGTAAGGGTGAGATTAGTGAATGCAGTCTGGGGTAAGTGTGTTGATGATTTAGGGCTACAGTTAGCACAGTGCTAACCTGGCAGTCTATGTTGAGCTGTTAAGTAAACTCAAACAGACTTGATAATGAGGTTTCAGGCATTATAGGATGCACAGGTATCCAAATGTACAAGTTTTAGATAACAGTCTCTTATACAGTGTCAGAACCACATAGATAAGTCTGTTTAAGATGACTGAACGCACTTTGAAGTACATTTGTGATGATTTAGCCTTTCAGTTAGCGCAACGCTAACATGGCAGTCCATATAGAGCTGTCAAGTAATCTCAAATAGACTTGCTTATGTGGTCTCCTAACAAGTTCATGCTCATTTTACAGATAACAGTCTTATATACAGTGTCAGAAAACACATGAGCAAGTCTGTTTGAGATTACTGAACGCAGTTAGGGGTACATGTGTGAGGATTTAGAACTACGGTTAGCGCAACACTAACCTGGCAGCCCTTGTTGAGTTAAGAAATCTCGGTTTCTGACTTTTCTCTCATATTTATAGCTAACAGTATCTTATACAGTGTCAGAAACCACATGAGCAAGCCTCAGATTACTGAACATGATTTAGCCTTGAAGTTAGCGCAATGCTAACACTGCAGTCCACACAGAGCTGTTAAGTAATCACAAATAAACTTGCTAATGTGGTTTCTGACACTGTAGCTTGTACTGTGTGTGATGTTGTAGGCCTACAGTTAGCACAGTGCTAACCTGGCAGTCCATGTTAAGCTGTTAAGTAATCACAAATAGACTTACTTGTGTGGTTTCTGACACTGTATGATGGTATTGTTATCCAAATGGACAACTAGCATGTTTTTGTTCAGGTTTTTAGATAACAGTCTTATATACAGTGTCAAAAACCACACTAGCAAGTCTGGTTAGGATCACTGAACACAGTCAGAGGTAAGCGTGTGAGGATTTAGGCCTACGGTTAGCACAGTGCTAACCTGGCGGCTTTAAACTCCAATTACTCGTTAGCTACATGAGCCTCGTGTAGCTCCAGAGCAAAAGCGAAGAAGTAAACTTCAGACACCAAACATGCCTCGGCTGATGGACTACACTTAAAGGGGAAAATTGTGCAAATGAAATTTTTGGCCTCTGGTTTATGCGAACGGCGAGCGGAGCTGAGCCTCGCTGAGCTGAGCTCCGGTACTATAATTTGATGGAAATGTAAATCATTTCTAATGCAATCCTTGTGAAATCCGTTTAACTATTTAATGTGATAAACTGCTCTGACAGAAAACCTCTAGACGGCTAAACTTCCCCAGCTGCCGCCTCCAGTTCCAAAGCTCTGTGCTGGACATGTATGTGATTTTGCAGTGTCTATTCTTTCTTTAGTTCTGCTCATTTTCATAATCAAATTTTCATAAGTGCGGTTTCAATCAACGCGTAGATTAGTTCATTAAACATGACGTTGCTTGCATGAAATACGCTCGAAACGTCCAAAATCGGCGACAAAAACGTTGGAGCGTCCCATAGAAGGATGGGCGGATGATATGAAGATGGTGGAATAATAAGTATCAAATGACTGACAAGCCATGAATAACCTAGAAAGCTACCAGTATCTTCACAGAACTAGTGTTGGACCTATTCTAGTGAAAATAGTAGACAAATCTGTTTACTTGAAAGCAGACGCCGAGCCTGGCCATTATGGGATGTCCACCGCAGAGACAGGAGAGTCTCACACAGCGGGAGGGCTCGGGAGATTGTGCGGTCATGCTGCTGTTGTTTTATTGGAGTTTAGTCGGCACACTAGCTTGTTCATTAAGTGAGATTAAATTACTTCAGTCGTGTTGATTTGCGACGGAGCGACTGCACGTTGTGTTTATTGGCAGAGCCGTCAAATTCCTACAGCCAATTATAGGATGTTTGTCGTGGGCGTTATAGTACAGGGACTGGAGGAGGTCTGGAACAGGGTTGGTGGGGCACACTTTGTACACTGGGTAAGCAATAAAGTGACCTGTAAAACCGATTTCACTACCATATTTGCAGCTGGCCGTGGAAGGAGAACCCACTGGAGAAGAAGCCTTCTGTTTCCAGCCACCGACTAATTCAGCTTCGGTTGTGGAGACAAACATGTGATCGCATCGTTTATTGGTTTCCATACATATTACATATTTACACTCATGAGAAAACAAACAAAAAGTAATTACAAGGTTCAGAAGAACTATGCAGGTAAGGAATAACTTGTGGGCAAATGTTCAACATCAGCGTTGAGATGCATCTCCATTTTTGTTTTCCTACACCGCTTGAACACGACTGCTGCCCTTTATATTAGGTGAAAATTTCATGACGAATGAACCAATGGAAATGCTCCAAAATAGCTTGGAAATAATTCTAGTTCCATTGACTTACATTAAAAGTAAAGACGGTTTTTGGCCTCTCCTGTGAAGTTGCCATATTGGAGTCTGGGGCTGTTGAAGCCACACAGCACTCTCCCACAATGATAGCCCCTCCCAACACAACACAGACACAAAATCATAGAAATGTGATTACTAGTTCAGTAGTATCTCTAGGTGCCTATTGAAATAGGACCCAACTCTTCCATATCATACTTTACAAGTTCTCTCTCCACAGGTTCTTCCCTATCCCTGGATCACCATGGACCCTCCTGGACCAAACAGATATAAATTCAATCATTATAAGCCTAATATATACATGTTATTCTATAGGGTTTAATAATGATATTAAGGTAAGGTTTACTGAAACAGTTCGGTGATATGTCAGGACTGACTGGACTGACATCGTCACATAGTCCTACAATAGCTTCACCAAAACACACTATTTTATATATATATATATATATATATATATATATATATATATATATATATATATATATATATATATATATATATATATATATATTAGTCTATGGCACCTAAGCTGATTGTTTAAAAGCCTTTATCTGATCAGTAAGTGTATGTTCACCAGTAAGAACACCAGATCTGATTAGAATAGATGTAAATAATCATAGATACAATACAAAGTAACATAAATATGTTATTGTGAGAGAAGTAGATCAGATCTTGAGCTCCAGTTTAAAGAACAAAGTGTAGTTCCAGATTTCTCCTGGATGCCCCAGACATTGTATGAATGTATTCAGTTCCTTCAGCAGCAATCTTGATTTAGCTTAATGAAGTACTGAGCAGTCAAAGCAGGTATTAGATGAGAACTGTACATAATACTGGCTTGTTTATAGAAGGAGAAGCTTGGAAAGGGTTAAATTAACACACTGACATATGTAAAAGCACTACTTAGTATTAATACAGTGTTTGAATATTTAATATAAAGTGTTTTGGTGAGCAATAACAGCTAATGTAAATCTCACACTGTTGGCAACCGAGAACCATGTGAGGCTTCCCCCAGTTCCTAAATCCTGATTTAACCCCAGCTTAAGGGTTAAAGCGTGGCTGTCTCTCTCGGTTAACGTCTGATGCTGGAAGTACCCCGTACGCCTTCATCTGCTGCCTCTCCCTGTGACTCTATTTCTCTCTCCTCTCTCATCTCTGTCAGTCTTTCCCTCTCTCCACCACCAACCCCCCCTCTACCCCAGGCACCAGCACCAGCTCTCCCTCCTTCTCAGAACTTTCCACGCTTCTCAGAAAAGTCAACAGCAAAGCTTGTTTTCTGCGTCTGCCGCGAACTCAGCCATCTTCAAGCCTGGGCCTGGCGCGCCTCCACAGGGCTTTTCTCCCTCAAAGAGAAGTACATTTAGCAGTCGTCTCCTATCAATGCGCGGCAAAGAGAAGCATCTCGCGGACGGAGCAGCAAGGGCTAACTCTCGGGCTTCTGTCCGCCTTTGAAGTTTTAATTTTTCGCGCGGCGAAGTCCAGCAGCTTTGTTCTAGGATGGGGAAAAAAAAAGAATAAACTGGAGTTGCTCACAGCTGCCAAGCTCTCGCCTCGGGCCTAAACTGTAAAGTCATGCAAGGCCTTCTCATTATCTCCAACATCGGCACGCGCAAAAAGTTCAGAGAGTGAGAAAAACACACACACACACAAACACACACATAGCGGTGGGACAATATGGCTGGAAATCTGTTTCTCCAATAAGCCGGCTTCCTGCGGATGAGGAAACTTGGCACGCTGAGCCGCTGCTGTTGCTTTGCAAGGTGGATGTCCGTGATGGCCACTGAGCCGCAGTAATTACAGAATTAGAGGGACGCTATACGTCGTCCGCTAATGTGTTACTCAATGACGATTGAGGAGATTGAATTATCCTACTGAACCTACAGTCTGGAATTACTCTCGATACTCAAATACTGGAATTACAATCACAGCTTATAACCTAATGCCCAGGTTTTGCTTGCTCATGCGTTGGCAACAGTCTGAGGCTGATGCTGCCAGGATAAAAACGTCAGCAGTGTGAAAGTTTTCCATTAATCCAATGTTCAGCCGTGGTGCATGGAAAGAATTGTAATAGTCATTTGAGAGCTTATCTTCCTAGAAATCTATAAGATGAGGTTCGGAGGAAGAGGGTGATATATATATATATATATATATATATATATATATATATATATATATATATATATATATATATATATATATATATATATATATTGCCAAAAGCATTCGTTCGTCTGCGTTTACATGCACTTGAGTGATGTCCCATTCTTAATCCATAGGTTTTAATATGATGTCGGCCCAACCTTTGCAGCTATAACAGCTTCAGCTCCTCCAGGGAGGCTCTCCACACGGTTTAGGAGTGTGTTTATGGGAATGTTGACCGTTCTTCCAGAAAAACACTTGTTATGTTGGACGAGAGTTCCTTTCACTGGAACTAAGGGGGCGAGCCCATCTCCTGATAAACAACCCTACACCATAATCCCCCCTCCACCAAAAGACTGCACAATGCAGTCAGACAAGTAGCATTCTCCTGGCAAACACCAAACCCAGACTTCTTGGTCACTCCATAGAACATGTCTCCACTGCTCTAGAGTCCAGTGGCTTTGCATTGTGCTTGGTGATGTAAGGCTTGTATGCAGCTGCTCGACCATGGAACCCCATTCCATGAAGCTCTCTACACTCTGTTCTTGAGCTGATCTGAAGGCCACATGAAGTTTGGAGGTCTGTAGTGATTGATTTTGCAGAAAGTTGGTGCACTATGCTCCTCAGCATCCGCTGACCCGCTCTGCCAGTGTACATGGCTACCACTTGGTGTTTGAGTTGCTGTCGTTCCCAATCACTTCCACTTTATTTTAACACCACTGACAGTCCACTGTGGAATATTTAGTAGTGAGGAAACTTCACCACTGGACTTGTTGCACAGGTGGCATCATATCACGGTACCACGCTGGAGTTCACTGAGCTCCTGAGAGCGACCCATTGTTTACTAATGTGTGTAGAAGCAGTCTGCATGACTAGGCGCTTGATTTTATACACCTGTGGCCATGAAAGTGATTGGAACACCTGAATTCAATGTTTTTGAAGAGAGCAAAGCTGTCTCAACTTCCTATGTAAGTCCATGGAACCACACTTGGCTGCACTGACACTAACTAATAAAAAGTGGACAGTGGACACATCAGAACTGAACCTTGGAACAGTGGAAGATGGTTGTCTGGTTGGACGAGTCCCCTTTTTTACATACATAGGAGGGGGTTCTCTAACATCTCCTCTCGGTACCATCATCTTATATACTGTGTTAGCCTTTGTGTTGTTATACTGCAATAGGTACCGCAATGACAATAGTTTGAAGTCAAGAGTCAAAGATTTCTGTACATTTTACTTTATAAAATGCATCTAGTATCAAGGTCTGAATGATTGTTTATCATTGTGGGCCCAGAAATTCTATATTGGAACTCCTCTCCACACTATCCCAGCGCTGTGTGTCAACACACCCAAATGCTGAATCTGTAAACCCACAAACTTGGCAGGAGCTCCTCCGCTGGCGGTCCAGGAAGTGTGAACTGGGAAATTCTGACCAGAGGGACGCTGTGACAGAGTGTGAGAAAGAACCCACAGGCTTGTGGCCAGTCCACAGCTTTCCAAATGCTTCCTTCCACTCCTCTACTCACTCTCGCCCTCTCAGACTGACTCTGTATTAAACCTCACTACAGTGCACTACACGGTTCACCAGACCTTCATCTAAATATTGTAGCATTACTATATAGAACACAGTGAGGCAGCTCATTGTTAAGAATGTGCATTCTGACTAGTTTTAAGTACAATATAGAGAACTGTTTTCTTTTTGGTGCTAGTCTTAGCAGACCAAGAAATGCAGTAGCAACAATTCTATTTCAAAATATATTTAATTATATATTTATACACACTGATCTATACACACTATCTGGCAGCCTGATGGATGAGTCTGCGTTTGGTGGTACCAGAAAAACACTACCTATCAGAAGCCACTGTGCCAAGAGTAAAGTTTGGTGGAGGAGCAATAACACGGGTCCTGGGCTTGTTTTTCAAGTTCTTTAGATCCTGCAAAGGCGTGATGTTAATGTTACAGCATTCAAAGACATGTTGGTCAATAGAGATCAATGAGTTTGGTGTTGAGAAGGTCCAGTGCCCTGACCTCAACGCCACTGAGCATCACTGTGATGAACTGGAGTGTTGATTGCCAGCCGGACCCTCTCGTCTAACATCAGCGTTGGACCTTACAAATGCTCTTTTGACTGAATGGATATAAATTCCCATATACATGCCACCAAATCTTGTGGAAACACCTTCCTAGAAGAGTGGAGGCTGATATGAGAAGAACAACTTTGTATTAATGCTCATGCATTTAGAATAAGCTCATGTACTTTTACATATGGACCATACATTACATGACTTCAGTACATTTAGCAACAATTTTAAAACAGTTATAAATGTTTTATGTGTCTTCCCAATATAAATATCTCAGTTCGGGGTTTAGTCTTTATTCTTGAAGGTCCCACGGTATAGATGGTCTGAGCAAAGATTTCAGAATGGTCTGAATCCGAGTGGTCTTATAGGCTTGCCTCCATGTTTCATCTGGCCCATGTGACCCATCTAGTCAAGCCATTATCTCCTGGGGCTGGGGCAGATGTCCTTGGGAGGTTCCTGCTGTACATTGATGGAATCTGCTGAGCCATAAACTTCTGTAGCATTTGGTGTGATGCCCATCTGTGTATGAACAGGCTCACTTTAACAAACGGGCATGGTATGTAGGAAATACATACAGTACATACAGTACTGACACTTCAAACAGTTAACCGTGCACTTGAGCACCTGTGTACATCCCACGTTAGCAAAACTACTGACTCTCCAGTTACTTAATACTCGGCAAAGTAGTTTAGTATGTACAGTACTGTGCAAAATACAATCAGCTTAGGTGCCTCAGACTTTTCCACAGTAGCGTCCATCATGAAATAGCTCTGGCGTCAACACCCAAACAGCAGACTATGTATGTAATGAGCCATTTGGGATTCCCATCTGAACATACAGCAGACCATATGGCTGCACAAGTCGTAGTTCCTCTACATACGTAGTGCGCGCTGCATACGCAGGGAGGCAATTGAGATTCAGCCTATCTCTGTCTTTCTCTGGCTCACACTCTCTCTCTCTCTCTCTTCCTTTCGCCGAGATTGATGGTTTTCTCCAGGCGGAGAACGATCTGAAAAAAGCCATCAGACAACATCAAGCCACAAGCAGCCCCCTCACCTCCCGCTTCTCCGTTCACCCCCTGCCCCTCCTCCCTCGCGCCCTCCCCCGCCCAATCCCCACTGCAAATGGATGTAATTAATATGAACTCCAGAGCCATTCACTCACAGCCGAGCTCTATGAAGTGCTTGAGTGCGCTGCAGGGCCGCTGACCGTGGAGGGTCGCAAGCATTCAAGAGCGGCTGCAATTTCAGTTCTCAGCTGCTTTGTATGTGTTCAAGTTTCGAAAAAAGAAAAAAAAGATATCACCTCAAGGATTGGAAGATGCTTTATTTGCATGGAGATGCAGAGAGAGGGTTTATAGGTCAATGTTTTATGGGCGTCATTAATTTAGTTCTACGTGACCTTTTTTTTAGCGCTCATTAGCTATTAGAATGAATCTGCTCTAATACCGTTTCATTAAACTCGTTCGGAGCGGTCTGATGCGAGACGCTCTGCTGTAGAGAGACACACCGAGTCCACAGTGGTGGTGATTTCTGCATAATTAAACGGGGAAGATGTAAACAAGGTCATTCAGGGTGGCATGTTGTGAAATGTTTTGGAGAAACATAGGATTGTCTCTAAAGGCTCTCTCTCAGAACCTTAAGATGCCTGATGACTGAGACATTGTTTTATGATAGGGTAAAGATAGGCTGTTGGACTCAAACATATATTTTAACCTATTTGTGGTGAAGAGACCTGTGTGGTCTGCAGTTGCAGAACAACTGCCCATCCTGTGCTGTCTGGTGCAGAACAACTGCCCATCCTGTGCGGTCTATTGCAGAACAACTGCCCATCCTGTGCGGTCTATTGCAGAACAACTGCCCATCCTGTGCGGTCTATTGCAGAACAACTGCCCATCCTGTGCAGTCCATTGCAGAACAACTGCCCATCCTGTGCAGTCTATTGCAGAACAACTGCCCATCCTGTGCAGTCTATTGCAGAACAACTGCCCATCCTGTGCAGTCCATTGCAGAACAACTGCCCATCCTGTGCAGTCTATTGCAAAACAACTGCCCATCCTGTGCAGTCTATTGCAGAACAACTGCCCATCCTGTGCGGTCTGTTGCAGAACAACTGCCCATCTTGTGCAGTCTATTGCAGAACAACTACCCATCCTGTGCGGTCTGTTGCAGAACAACTGCCCATCCTGTGCGGTCTATTGCAGAACAACTGCCCATCCTGTGCGGTCTATTGCAGAACAACTGCCCATCCTGTGCAGTCTGTTGCTGAACAACTGCCCATCCTGTGCAGTCTATTGCAGAACAACTGCCCATCCTGTGCAGTCTGTTGCAGAACAACTGCCCATCCTGTGCAGTCTATTGCAGAACAACTGCCCATCCTGTGCAGTCTATTGCAGAACAACTGCCCATCCTGTGCAGTCTGTTGCAGAACAACTGCCCATCCTGTGCAGTCTATTGCAGAACAACTGCCCATCCTGTGCTGTCTACTGCCTTCAACTGGGTGCCCCTATTTGCCTGCATTCTGGACCAGTTTATCTGTAGTGTTTCTTGCCACTGTTGCCCCTGGCTTGCTCATTGGGGGCTTACACCTGGATTTTATGTAAAGCTGCTTTGTGGCAACATCCATCCGTCCATCTAGTATTTTTTCCAGGAATCCAGGTCGTGGGGGTAGCAGTCTAAGCAGAGAAACCCAGACTTCCCTCTCCCCAGCCACCTCCTCTAGCTCCTCCGGGAGAATACAGAGGCGTTCCCAGGCCAGCCGAGAGATATAATCCTCTCGGTCGGACATGTCCGGCATACCTCCACAGGGAGGCGTCCAGAAGGCATCCTAACCAGATGCCCGAACCACCTCAGCTGGCAACATCTGCACTATAAACATAAACCTTGACTCAACATGCAGACAGGGCTTTGACTGTAAATACCCGTGACCCCTGGTTACCATCACCACCACTGTACAGAAATCAGACTCTGTTCGTTTCTCTACAGCGAACCATGACACATCAAACCTCTGCTTAAATCTCGACCACTGAATTATGTAGATGCTTGAAAATCTGGTGGAATTCCCCTTCTAGGCTGAAATATGTATGACTTGTGTTCTGACTGGCTGCCCTGCGCTGTGCTTCATTCAGAAAGCAGTCCTGGCAGGACCCCCAAAGGACTGCCTGAGAGCGGATGCTGTTTGGGGGTGGGTCTTTCTCAGCATTGCAGTGACACTGCCTTGGTGGCGGTGTGTTAGTGTGTGTTGTGCTGGTGTGAGTGGATCAGGCACAGCAGAGGTGCTGGAGTTTTAAAAAGCTAAAAGCTTCAATGATGGACCCCCCTGGTGATTTCACACTGTTTTAGATACTGAAAATATAGAAACATGACTTCAAATGAAATTCGCAGCTTAATTTGCTTTAAAGTAGATTATTTTAATTACATTGACAAAAAAAAAACCTGAGCTCGCTACGGAAACTCTTGAACGCTACCGTGTGACGTCACTGGTGGACAACAGTGAACAGCGTTGCGGTACACCAGCACTATGACTGACTGGGTCTGAGAATGTTCCAGAACTGCTTCTTCAGATTCTGATGATATTTCTGAATTTGAATTTGAAAGAGCTGTAATGTAGAAATAGACCACCATATCACTTAGTCCTGATACTTTTAGTCAAACCACACCCACAACAGCAGCTCATCCTGAGTGTAAACAGTATCTAGCTAAATAACCAACCAACATTATTCATAACAACAGCCTAGCAACCAGCTAAACTCAGATAGAGGTACAGCTATTCTAGTAAATATGATTAAAGTGGAACTCGCTCTCATACGACTCTATAAATCTTCATAACTCAACTACGTTAGCTTAGCATAACTTGAGCCACCGAAGCTAATGTTAGCTAACATCAGCTAAAGCAGCTTTAAATTCCGCAATAATTATGTGTTTGACATTATTAGCTAGTGCTTAGCCTTTCAACACTGTGTCCACTCACTGTCCACTCTACTCTTACTTTGTGGGTCCACCTTGTAGATGTAAAGTCAGAGACTCTAGTCCTGCATCAGTGGTCACAGGACACCGCCCACAGGGGCACTGTTGGCTGGATAGTTTTGGTTGGTGGACGATTCTCAGTCCAGCAGTGACACTGAGGTGTTTAAACACTCCAGCAGCGGCACTGCTGTGTCTGATCCACTCCCAAGTAGTACTCTGTGGAGGTCCTTTGGTGGTCCTGGCTATTAGAGAACAGGCTAATAAAGTATACAGAGAATCAGATGAACTACAGTCTGTAAGTATAGCTCCTATATGGACAGTGGAGCTGATATAATGGACAGAGTGTGTAGATATAAGGAGGCGGGTGTGGCTGATCAGTGGATTGTGTAGACGTGAAGCTGTGAACGGTATGAACAGACACCCACCTGGACATCTGAGCATGATGCCCACACATGTTCCAAGATTCACTGAAGCACAAGTATAGCACAGATCCAACTCCTCCACCGCAGTATGCAAACAGGTACAGTACACAATCCACGCCGCCTCCACCTCCACTGCCTCACAACGACAGCTGTTCACTGATCGAAACGTTCATTTGATCACAGTAACAATCCTTCAGCTAGACTGTAGAGATGACCACAGGCAAACCAAGACTCCTGGGTGTGCTGGTGTTTTACATCACTGACAGTGTGTCCTTCCCTTTCTGTGCTTTCTTCCTCCGCCTCATGTCTCTTTTCTCGTTCCCGTCGTCTCCGGGTTGAAAGACCTGGGGGCTCGCAGATACCCCCTCTAGCATTTTGGCAACGAAGAATGGTGTTGGCGTAAGAGACAGGAGTCACCGCGTTCAAACTGCTGCTGGTTGAGCTGCTTTACAGTGCAAAACATGCACCGCTATTGTTGCACCGTCTTGAATAATTGACGTCGCAGTCCGCTCGCAAAAACTGACAGGAGGGATGTTTGTTTTTGGAGTGCTTTGAAGCCGCATGGGCCGTGAGGGGGGCCTAGAAGTAGCATTTAGCATTTAGCTTCCACGTGACTGGGGGGCCGGAGCCGGTTTAGGAGGCCTCGTTTGCCGGGTAGGTGAAAAACACATTGAATATCACAGTGATATCACGTAAAGCCTAAAAGACTTGGGCTTCTCTATGCATTGTATCAATTCCACTGGTTTTTAAATACCATACCGTGAGCCTTAAACTGTGTTGTTCCCCCTTTAACCCTTTGATGCACGAGCTAAGCAAACCCCTTCTAATGCACAACAACATGGCTCAAACTGGACCCGTATTCATTTCTTATGTTATTGTATGGACCGTTGAGTATCTCCTTGGTAAATCTATTGAAATTAGTTTATTTAAATTATATCATTTAAATTATTATTTTAATTCTTATTTATTTATTTCATGAACAGAAACAGTGTTTGTAAATATGTTCCCAAGTGCAAATGTTTACAAATGTCAACAGTTCCCATCAAAATCCATAGTGAACACAAAAGACTTGCTTTGTGTGTTAGAAGTTAAATGATTTTTATTTAAAAGAAATAATAATAAACCTGAAATCAGGATTTGTGATCATCCATCCATAACCTTCCACTTTATCCCGCTAGTCAGGGTCACGGGAGGGGTTGGAGCCAATCCCAGCATCGTTGGGCGAAGGCAGGGTACACCATGAACAGGTCTCCAGTCCATCGCATGGCCAACATTCACTCACTCACACACTCACACCTACAGGCAATTTAGAGTGAGCGATCAATCCAACATGCATGTGTTTGGACTGTGGGAGGAAACACAACAGCCCAGAACCCATAGAATGTGAGGAAGATACGAGACATAGTGTCATTGTTGGCTGAGGGATTGTTATTCACATCTAGAGAGCTTGCAATGTGACCCCATCCCCCCTTTATTCTGCACATGACCAGGTCTGTCTGGACTGATCCACTCTCTCAGCCTACTGAGCACACCTTATACTTATTCTCACTGGCTTCGTCCAGCCACCGATAACACTCTTTGGTGCCTTTATGATGCTTAATCCTCCAGCAAGCTGGCCTGGACTGCTGGTCAGCATTTTAAGTCAGTTTTACACGGAAAGGATTCTCTCTCTTTATTCCTGCATGTTGTTTCTTCAGGGCGTGGCTGAGTGAACCTTCAATGGCTAGTTTTCCAATGACCAAAACCTAAAATACAAGGTGAGTCAAAAGTCTCAGGACACTCTTTTATTTCAGAAAGGAAAGGGTAAATGACTATCTGTATCTGAATACTCCAGCAATATCTTTTAGGCTATGTCCTGTACATGGCCACCATCTCATTGGTTGATGCAGTCAGATTTGCAATATCTCTTGGGGTTCAAAGTAGGGATGGAAGGATAAATCGGCTATGTATCGGTATCGGACGATTTTTAATCAAAATAAGTGATCAGCCGATATTTCTCCAGTTTAGTCGATCCCGAGAGTCGATCGATGACGTTAAACAAATGAGCCTAATTTCTGTATTTCCAGCTAGAGTTTCATCCAGAAAGAGGAGCCCTCCGGCCAGCTCCCTGCAATTTCTTATCTGAACCACTAGGTGGAAACACATACCCTTTCATTTTCCACAGACTGACTAAAGCAGTGACGTCGCAAGAAAAGCATGTGCTGATAGAAAACATATCGCCCGTCTGGCAGTGTTTTACCGTGTGTGACACAGACTCATCCAGGACGTTTTGTAAAATTAGTAAAATCAGCATGTCTCATGGGAACCAAAGACATTTAACTCTACGCACAGCTAGCACAAAACAAATAACCCAGAACACCGTACAGACCAGATCTGACCGGTACGAACAGAACAGCAGCAACAATTCAAGATCTACATTTAATGATTACAGTTTTACAGGTATCGGCTATCGGCCAATCGTGCTGAAAGGTGACCGGCGATCGGAATCGGCCTCAAAAGCGCTGATCGGTCCATCTTTAGTTCAAACTCTTGTGGGGGGCAGTTGTGGGCTGGCAAGGCACCTAATCCCTGACTGCTCCCCGGGTGCTGTGGTAGGGCTGCCCACCGCTCTGAGCAAGTGTGCTCACTGCCCCCTAGTGTGTCTGTTCACTAGTGTGTGTGTATATGTGAGGGTTGCTGCACCAACCACATTGAACAACATGTTCAGTGTGCTGTCCCTGGTGCTAAACACAGATCTGAAGACCTAACCATTGGAAAAACTTGCCCTTGATCCAATATGGCGGCTTTCAAGATGCCTTAAAGATAGGCCCCCTCAGTCATTACTTGCTGGGGACCTCAGATACGTCATTATCCCTTTAGTTTCTGAAATAAAAGGGTGTCCTGAGTTATTGACTCACCCACTATTTTTCATGAAAACATCTTTGTTTACTTTGTGTTTGAACTTCCGGAGCAACCGCACATACGTTGACACTTATTACGAGCAAAACCACAACAAACAAATAAAATGACTAGCATAATATGTTCAGTTAGAGAGGGTCCCAATACAACAACTTTCCACCCAAAATGTATATCTATTGAGGTCTATCCTCTGCGAACTTCAAACCCAGACCAGATTTGCTGGGTTTGATTCGACGAGCTACAAGTGAGAGCTGATAGAAAATTACATTACAAGTAGACGCGGCCGCTAAAGGTTAACCTATACAGTTTCTGAAGCAGACAGCCGCGCTTAACCTTTAAAAACCTTCAGCCTCCTCAGCCTCTTTTCGCTGGGTCTGCACTTCCAACAGGATATTTTATTTTAGGATGACGTCTTGCAGCTGGCGTTCACAGCTTCAAGCCGCTCTCGCAGAGGCATCTGAGGACACGGGAAGGAAGGAAGAAGAAGAAGAAGAAGAAGCAGAGCCATGGAGAGAAGCCTCCCAGGATTAGATGCCCCGCCGCATTACGGATGTCTTTTAAAAACCGCTGCAAGTGTTGCGGACTGGCTATTTACCAAAGCGGGACCAGGCTCGTTCATTCAGGGTTCAAGATTGTTACCTGACGTGAAGCATTTATATATATATATATATATATTTCAAAAAAGGAGAACCTTGAAGCCTTGCTGTAAGTAATTAGCAACAGATGAAGAGAAGAGACGACTTTAATGGCTTTTACTAAAGAATAGAGGAAAGTCTCTCGCCGTTGCGGCACCAGGTACAAAGGGGCGGGCCGGGGGAGGCTATGCTGAGGCTGATAGATGAACACAATGATGAACTCGAGGGAAGTACAGCTTCACGACAGCCGAGCCGCACAGATGAAACGATCCAAGGATGATCTCGAACGGCCTGGATCAAATGCAGCCCTTCGGTTCACTTTCTTTGCCCTTATCCAACGAGGTTATTCGCTTTTATTTGGACAATAAACCAGTCTGTCTGGTGGGCCTTGAGAAAGTGATGCACAGCAATCAAGATCCAGAGAGCTCAGAAAATGCACGCTCTGATTTAGCTGGTTTATCTGAAATTGCAAGTCTCCGCCGTTCATGCGCAGCCCCTACACTTCCTATTGTTTCTATGGGAGATTACATTACTGGAGGAAGAAGAGGTCTTCCACATGTAACACAACAACAACAACAACAACAAGAAAAGAGAGTGAAAGAGGCTGTCATAGCACATCCCAGTGGTTGGGACTCTAAGACGTCATTGAGAGACTTTGTAATAAGCTTCGACCTAAAAGAAGTTGGCTTTGCCTCTTGGTGGATATCCAGTCAATATATATCCATCTATCCATCCATTATTTTCCACTTTATCCCACTAGTTGGGGTCACAGGGGGTAGAGGCGAAGGCAGCATACACCATGGACAGGTTGCCAGGCGATCGCATGGCCAACACACACACACCTACAGGCAATTTAGAGTGACCAATCAACCTAACATGCATGTGTTTGGACTGTAGGAGGAAACCAGAGTACCCAGAGGAAACCCACTCAAGCACGGGGAGAACATACACACTCCACACAGAACCACCCGGACCGGGAATCGAATCCACTACACCACAGTGCTAACCACTACACCACCATACTAACCACTACACCACCGTACTAACCACTACACCACCATACTAACCACTACACCACCGTACTAACCACTACACCACCGTACTAAACACTACACCACCACACTAACCACTACACCACCGTACTAACCACTACACCACCGTACTAACCACTACACCACTGTACTAACCACTACACCACCATACTAACCACTACACCACCATACTAACCACTACACCATCTTACTAACCACTACACCACCATACTAACCACTACACCACCGTACTAACCACTACACCAGCATACTAACCGCTACACCACCATACTAACCACTACAACACCATATTAACCACTACACCACCGTACTAACCACTACACCACCGTACTAACCACTACACCACCGTACTAACCACTACACCACCGTACTAACCACTACACCACCACACTAACCACTACACCACCGTACTAACCACTACACCACCGTACTAACCACTACACCACCACACTAACCACTACACCACCACACTAACCACTACACCACCACACTAACCACTACACCACCGTACTAACCACTACACCAGCATACTAACCGCTACACCACCGTACTAACCACTACACCACCGTACTAACCACTACACCACTGTACTAACCACTACACCACCATACTAATCACTACACCACCATACTAATCACTACAACACCATACTAACCACTACACCACCGTACTAACCACTACACCACCATACTAACCACTACACCACCGTACTAACCACTACACCACCATACTAACCACTACACCACCACACTAACCACTACACCACCACACTAACCACTACACCACCATACTAACCACTACACCATCTTACTAACCACTACACCACCATACTAACCACTACACCACCGTACTAACCACTACACCAGCATACTAACCACTACACCACCGTACTAACCACTACACCACCGTACTAACCACTACACCGCACCGCCAGCAGGGGGGTTAGTGTGTACATGAAGCTTCGAGTAATGAACCTTGTTTTTTGAACCAGCTGGAGGGAAAGCTTCAACGCTTCCAGAGTCTTGATCTGACCATCACTAGCGTCTAATGAGAAGTAAGTCTGGATAGTTAGCACATATAGCTAAACTTCTCTTTAGACGCTACCATAGATCCGCGTGGTTCTGTTTACATTGCGTCTCCGTATGTGGTCCCACGCCCTTTAAGTGTCCACCAGAAGCACTTCCGTTGTGTTGTGGATGGATTTGTGATTGTTAAATGTAGTGCCCGTGTTGGCGTTTTAATGAAAGTGTTTTCTGTTTGCAGCGTGTTTGTGAATTTGCAGTGCGTTGGGTCTTCCATAGTTTCCTGCTTTACGCCCCAACAAGCGCTGGGATAGACTCCAACACTACTTTTTATTCACCAATTTTCCCGTTCCACCTTACAAGGAGCCTCAGGCACCAGATTGTTGGCTACCTGACAACTGAAGATGGTACAGAAAAACTGGTGAATGAAAAGCTGACTTTAACTTCTTGGTACTGGAATCCCCCCAACCACTAACAAACAAGCTGAACCACCTTTGTAGAAGGATGTCTGGAGTTAGTTAAGGTAAGGTAGTTCTTATATCTGCTGCCTGTATAGCAGCTCATCTTACGTTATCCTTCGTTTACATCTTTCTCTTCTGATATCATCCAAACCAGCACAACACGGGCTCCTCACTTCACTCGTTGCCTTCAACCTGGATACTGAACGTGAGTGAAAAACATTCTTTTCTCAACGTTCCGACATTCATTTCCCATTCATTGGTGTATAAATGAATGTTGCATGAAGACCCTTGTCAAGCCAACTATTCTGAGGAGTTGAAAAAAAACTCAGTAGTGGAGATAATCTCAGCTCAGCGCTTCCATTTCCCGTATCCTGGGTTCGTGCCCTGAGAGAAACATGAACAAATTCAAGCCTGGAAATCTGCTCCTACAATCACACTGCCCCTCAGCTGTGGGTCAGCAAACAGAGGCTGGCTACGCCGAGCTGCTGTAAGAACAGAACATGAAAAATGGGTGCAATTTCTCGCCTGGGGTTTCTGAGAAACTTTGAAGTCTACTCGGAAGCGTTCAGAATAGAAAGTCAAGAACGGAACTTCTTTATATTGTAGTGCAATATAAATGCATATTAGCCACTGTTTCAAACGTCGGGGGCAAGGATAGTTGACTTTACGTACGAGAAGGCTGGACAGGTATTTACCTCGACTTGTATTTAAAGAGCTAAAGCTACTGTAGCGTACAGTACGCTTGTCTCCTTGTCCTGGCCATGCTTGGTTTGGTCTGCTCTCGTTTGGTTCTCGACCCTAGCCTGTTTTTGACATGGCTCTTTGCCTTGCCCTTTTGCATCTTTATTAAAAACGCTATATCTAAAGGGATCTTGAAATAATTATCAGTGATAATAACTGGAAAATCATATGGCAGAGCCTATACCCCAAACTATGCTCAATATCTACCAATGAAATTTATTTTAAATTTAATAATAGAATTTATCTTACGCCAGTTCATCTTCAAAAGATTTTTCCAGGTCATTCTGGTCTTTGCTTCAAATGTAAACTGGAAAACTTTTCTTTTGAATTTTGATACAAAATCTATAGAATAAGAATTATAGAATTGTAGAATAAGACACTTGTTTTTTATTTTAGTGTCCTTAGATAAGAAATGCCTTTTACTTTTGTGGTCAACTCCTCAAGTTCCATTTGTTAATTTCTGGTTAACTCAAATTACATCAGTACTTGCTTTGGAACAACTGATATATAGCTTGCATCAGAGAACCCATGTATTCTGGCAGACATGGCAACTGTTGATATCATACCTTGAAGAACGGTCTTAAATTGACACTTTTAATTGTTTATCTTCTATTTATTTTTTTTCCCTATGCCTTACATGTATATCATGAGAATATGTACCCCAAAAAAAGTTTCTACTTGTGAACCTGACTATATGTGCAAATAAAATATAAATAAATAATAATAATAATAATAAAACACTATATCTGTTACTCTTCGCTCATTTGCCCTTGGTTCTTCGAGCCAGCCTGACACATATGAAGAAGAGCGAAGAAGAAGAGCTTGAGGGAGTGCCTCCATTGTTGCTGGGCAAGGATAGTTGACTTTACGTACGAGAAGGCTGGACAGGTATTTACCTCGACTTGTATTTAAAGAGCTAAAGCTACTGTAGCGTACCCGTGTAAACCCGGCTCGGCCGAAAGCAGTTGTAAGCTCCCCGACTCGTCAGATTGTACGGTCGCAGTCACCCGTTTACTAGGTAGCCAAGGACACACTCCACATACACACCTACATCGCCATGGCTACCTATCACTCACACCTGCATCCCGTTAGTGCTAGTGGCAGCACTCAATTAGCACAGCCCATATAAGCTAGTAAGGATCAGATCCTACCTGTCCGTGGTCTCTAGGCTGATGTTCTCCTTAAGGTCTTGTCCCAGGTTCAACAAGCTTGGCTATTCCACAACAGGGTCCCATCTACCTCCCTGGAACCCAAGAGAACCCGCAGACTCTACCACCAGCCTCATCACCCACCTCCAGTCGGCTGAGCCTCCCTGCTGCAATATCCGAGGAGTGAGGTCGGTGCTACCACGGATCCACGAACTCGATTCTCACATCGGGTTTGTTTCCCCGGCTCCTGCCGGTCCCCTTTAAGACAGTTTCTGTTCTAGCTGCGCAGTCGTTGCTCTAGCCTGTCCAAGCATGGCTGACTCTGGTTCCTCATACAACATGGGGCGCGAGTGCTGCTCAGGTTCCCCAAGACCACCGGACCAACGCAGGAGGTGCGTGTGATCCATCATCACCATCCAGCCTGCCCTCTGGAACAGCCGGTGGCTACCTCTAGCCCTCCTGCTTCCAACCCTCTGGACGTTCTCGCATTAGCGAGCTCTTTTGAGCTGTTTTTGTTGAATTTGAACTGCTCTATCACATTAAAGTCTTGCGAATGGATCGCATGTCTCCTCTCGAGTCTGATTCCTTACAGCAGTGAAGGCTGCAGAAGCCGATTATGTAAACCCATGAATCAGTTACACGAGAACATATTGGCATACCTCACTCAGTCCCTGCTCTTATCAATGCACCTCATGACCACAACTCCCAACCAGCAATCAGCTGACTACCCCCAATCAGCCTCACCGGAATTCTGATTACGACCAGCTGACCCAGTGACTATATAAACTGCCTCTTGGCAACACAACGTTGCTGAGTATTGCCCAAGCTTAGTCTGAAGCCCTACTACTCGTTGTTACTGTCTGTCTTTCCAGTTTAACACTGTTTATTCCTTGTTTTGTGACCTCGATTCCTGCCTAGCCCTTCTTGTAAGTTTGCCTCTCGCTTGTCTCCTTGTCCTGGCCATGCTTGGTTCGGTCTGCTCTCGTTTGGTTCTCGACCCTAGCCTGTTTTTGACCTCGCTCTTTGCCTTGCCCTTTTGCATCTTTATTAAAAATGCTAAATCTAAAGGGATCTTGAAATAATTATCAGTGATGATAACTGGAAAATCATATGGCAGAGCCTATACCCCAAACTATGCTCAATATCTACCAATGAAATTAATTTTAAATTTATTAATAGAAATTATCTTACACCAATTCGTCTTTAAAAGATTTTTCCAGATTACTCTGGTCTTTGCTTCAAATGTAAACTGGAAAACTTTTCTTTTGAATTTTGCTACAAAATCTATAGAATAAGAAGTATAGAATTGTAGAATACGACACTTATTTTTTTATTTTAGTGTCCTTAGATAAGAAATGCCTTTTACTTTTGTGGTCAACTCCTCAAGTTCCATCTGTTGATTTCTGGTTAACTCAAATTACATCAGTACTTGCTTTGGAACAACTGACATATAGCTTGCATCGGAGAACCCATGTATTCTGGCAGACATGGCAACTGTTGATATCATACCTTGAAGAACGGTCTTAAATTGACACTTTTAATTGTTTATCTTCTATTTATTTTTTTTCCCTATGCCTTACATGTATATCATGAGAATATGTACCCCAAAAAAAGTTTCTACTTGTGAACCTGACTATATGTGCAAATAAAATATAAATAATAATAATAATAATAAAAAAACACTATATCTGTTACTCTTCGCTCATTTGCCCTTGGTTCTTCGAGCCAGCCTGACACATATGAAGAAGAGCTTGAGGGAGTGCCTCCATTGTGGTCGGGGCACAAACAATCACATACACACACATAAAAAATAGTGGAAAACTTAAATGACTCCAAGTTTTTCAATTTTGTGTTTGTCGCTTCTTCTTTTTACCCGTCGTGGCTAAGAGGCTTCATTTGATCCCAGTAAATGTGAGTTCCTCAGAGTGTGAAATAGAATGTACTCTCCATCCCACACGGTCTGCTCATGTGAGTGATGCTTGTGTGTTCTTGGCTGAGTTCATGCCACGTATTTACTGTTAGACCACTTGGTGCACTTACCGAACTCTCCCGGCACGGCGATCTCGTAGATGCAGGCGTGTCCGGTGGTGTAGTTTCGGGGGTAGTTGGGTGATAGCACGGTGCCCTCCGACGCCGTCGATCTGCTGCCACATGGAGCTGTGGAGACCAACATAGATCAGATGTCAGTAAGTAACGCTGGGAGAAGATGTTGGTAGGAACACCCACATATACACATACACACTAGGGGGCAGTAAGCACACTTGCCCAGAGCGGTGGGTTGCCATATCCAAAGATGTCAAAAGTATTCACATTCATTACTCAGGTAGAAGTATAGATACTAGGGTTTAAAAATACTTCTGTAGAAGCTGAAGTATCAACTCAAGCTTTTTACTCCAGTAAAAGTGTAAAAGTACCGCTTTTAGAACTACTTAAAGTATAAAAGTAAAGGTAATGTAAGGGAAAATATACCATTAAGGACCACAGGGGTCTATAGTGCACTAGCCCACCTCCCCAAAAACCCATTCTTCTAAAAGCCATAATGACTATAATGTTATATTAAAATGTTAATGTTGATAAATTTGGGATGCGCTAGGCTTCCTGTTTCAGCTCATATACACCCATTGAAAATTAATGTAGTTTAGTACAATGTAAATATATTAAAGAAGCATATCTGTTACTACTGAACATTAACATGTGTTTCAAGGAGCAGAAGATATGATGACTAGTTGTCTGTAAGTATTGTAATGAAGTCAAACTTCAAAGGCATGTTATCAATAATCTTTACTGGAACGTAAATGTACATGAATGAAAACAAGCTATAATTAAATAGGAGTAACGAGACTATATTTAAAATGTAAGTAGTAGAAAGTACTGATAATGGAGTGTAAATGTAAGTAGTATAAAGTACAGATAATGGAGTGTAAATGTAAGGAGTAGAAAGTACAGATAATGGAGTGTAAATGTAAGGAGTAGAAAGAACAGGTAATGGAGTGTAAATGTAAGGAGTAGAAAGTACTGATAATGGAGTCTAAATGTAAGTAGTATAAAGTACAGATACTGGAGTGTAAATGTAAGGAGTACAAAGTACAGATAATGGAGTGTAAATGTAAGGAGTAGAAAGTACTGATAATGGAGTGTAAATGTAAGTAGTAGAAAGTACTGATAATGGAGTGTAAATGTAAGTAGTAGAAAGTACAGATAATGGAGTGTAAATGTAAGGAGTAGAAAGTACAGATAATGGAGTGTAAATGTAAGGAGTAGAAAGTACAGATAATGGAGTGTAAATGTAAGGAGTAGAAAGTACAGATAATGGAGTGTAAATGTAAGGAGTAGAAAGTACAGATAATGGAGTGTAAATGTAAGGAGTAGAAAGTACTGATAATGGAGTGTAAATGTAAGGAGTAGAAAGTACAGATAATGGAGTGTAAATGTAAGGAGTAGAAAGTACAGATAATGGAGTGTAAATGTAAGTAGTAGAAAGTACTGATAATGGAGTGTAAATGTAAGTAGTATAAAGTACAGATAATGGAGTGTAAATGTAAGGAGTAGAAAGTACAGATAATGGAGTGTAAATGTAAGGAGTAGAAAGTACTGATAATGGAGTGTAAATGTAAGGAGTAGAAAGTACAGATAATGGAGTGTAAATGTAAGGAGTAGAAAGTACTGATAATGGAGTGTAAATGTAAGGAGTACAAAGTACAGATAATGGAGTGTAAATGTAAGGAGTAGAAAGTACTGATAATGGAGTGTAAATGTAAGGAGTGGAAAGTACTGATAATGGAGTGTAAATGTAAGGAGTGGAACGTACTGATAATGGAGTGTAAATGTAAGGAGTGGAACGTACTGATAATGGAGTGTAAATGTAAGGAATAGAAAGTACAGATAATGGAGTGTAAATGTAAGGAGTAGAAAATACTGATAATGGAGTGTAAATGTAAGGAGTAGAAAGTACTGATAATGGAGTGTAAATGTAAGGAGTAGACAGTACTGATAATGGAGTGTAAATGTAAGGAGTAGAAAGTACAGATAATGGAGTGTAAATGTAAGGAGTAGAAAGTACTGATAATGGAGTGTAAATGTAAGGAGTGGAAAGTACTGATAATGGAGTGTAAATGTAAGGAGTAGAAAGTACAGATAATGGAGTGTAAATGTAAGGAGTAGAAAGTACTGATAATGGAGTGTAAATGTAAGGAGTGGAAAGTACTGATAATGGAGTGTAAATGTAAGGAGTAGAAGTAAAAAGTCAAGTGTAAAATAATTCCAGTAAAGCATAAATAACCAACATTTCTACTTAAGTAAGGTAACAAAGTAGTTGTACTTCATTACTTGACACCTCAGGCCCTATTAACAGTGCCCAGGAAGGAGTTGGGAGTTAGGGGTGTTGCTTAAGATTATTTCAGTTGTGTTTAACAAAGAAACCAGGAGAAACTTTTATCCATAGTTGTTGTTCATGAGGAACAAACATACAAAAAATTGACCAAGAAACCACCAAAAGTGATGAGTCTATAGGAGCTGCCTGTTCAAGTTTCTTGTAGCTGTTGTTTCAAACCTTTTATCACCAGTGAACAATCACAGCACCTACAGACCAACTGTTCACTATACAATACTCACTCCTACTGAGGAACAGTTTGTTTGTTATTGGTTGAGTATGGTTGGGATCTCAGTAGCAAGAAGCTGAAGTCAGCTTTTTATTCACCGGTTTTCCTGTTCCACCTTAATCAGAATCAGAATTGTTTATTGTTTAAGTAGGCACACATGTATGACATGTAACAAGAACAACATTACACTAAAAGAAACACACAACACAATACAATAAATAGAATAAAGAATAAGAATAATAAGAGTAATAAAGAGCCAGGAAAGGTGCTGAAGAAATATATGACAATCTGTGCTTATACGTGTACGGCTATTCTGCACAAGTAACTCTGGGAAAGAAAAAAAAAAAAAAAAAAAAAATATATATATATATATATATATATATATATATATATATATATATATATATATATATATATATATATATATATATATATATATATATATATAAGAGCTATTACTTACAGAATCTGTACAGCTGTGCTAATAAGCAGTATGCTATAAAGGAGTTCCTGTAATACAGTAAGATTCAGTTCAGGTGTGGGTTTAAAATGCAGGGTGATCACTGTGGTTAATAAGAGTAGCAGCTCTGAGGAAAAAGCTGTTAGCTTGTTGAATTCTTAAATACTTAAATGGAGCCTCAGGCACCATTTAAGGTGGAACAGGAAAACCGGTGACTAAAGAGCTGACTTCAGCTTCTTGGTACTGAGATGAACCTTAATACTTGTATATGATTTATTTGTTTTCTAGAGTAGAAGGACATCTGGAGGAGAAGGTAGATCTTGTATATCTGCTACCTCTATATCAGCTCATCTACAGTTCAGTTACAAACCACTCTTCATAAAATAGGATCATGAGCAGCACCGTGTTGTGATTTAAAGCTAGGGTTACACCATTTACTGGGTTAAAATAAATAAATAAATAAACTCTTACTTGAATATAAAAGAATGAGCAAAAATAGGAGCTTCGCTGCCAGTGCTGGTTCATTTCACTCATGGCGAGTTCATCCAGAGGAAGCGGCCCCTCCAGCACCTTTAGTTTATGTGAATGGTAAATGGAGCTGAGCTCCAGTGCTGTAATATGATGGAAATGTAAATAGTTTTGAAGAGGTTCGTGCAGGGGCGGTCTTTGCATTAGACAGCCGTCTAGAGAGCCCATGAGCCAACAGCCATATAAAAATACAAATTAGATATACTTCACATATGGATATGAATATTAAAAACAACTATCATTTTCTATTGTGTTTAAATGTATTACTAATAGTTTAATAGTATATTACTTATTATTACTGGATCATTATTGGATCCTTTCATATACAGTTAGCTATATTGAGATGTAATTATCAGAAAACAATGATAATGTTTAGCCATCGTCCAGGCCTACTTTACTTTAATCTGTGGTATGTAGCTCAGATTTGCATTTGCAGCACCACAGGTATTAAAACCATATAAAATAATTTATATAAACTACCGCTCAAAAGTTTAGGATCACTTTAAAATTTTATTTCATGCATTTTTCATGCAATTCACAAACAATATTGTCCATTTCTCAATTAATGTAAGTGTATCAGATGATTTTTAAAGAATAAAAATGTTTGTATTAAAGTCTATTTTTGTATAGAGGCTTATTTTGCATATAGTCCTATTATCAGTAATTCTCAGTACTCTGTCTAAATCTCCTGGTACTGCCGCCAATCCAAGTTAAGGATGTTATTGGACTAATTGGTTGTTAGGACACTCTTGCTCAATTGTGATGCACAGCTGAAAAACATTCTACTAATAAGTGAGTATAAAAGGGAACAACATTCTAGGTTAGTTTAGTATCTGAAGATCAGCAGTTGATGGCTTGCTGACCGGCTCACAATGACCAGAAAGAAACAACTTTCTTTAGAGACCCGTCAGTCCATTGTTGTGGACTTCACAGTTCACTGTGATCCCAAACTTTTGAGCGGTAGTGTATATATATATATATATATATATATATATATATATATATATATATATATATATATATATATATATACGTGCTCAGCAAAACAATTTTAAATATTTCAATAGTATTAATACCGTATTACAGTATTATTAATAATACAACCCAGTATTATTTACAGTTCTCATCTAATACCTGCTTTGACTGCTCAGTACTTCATTAAGCTAAATCAAGATTGCTGCTGAAGGAACTGAACACATTCATACAATGTCTGGGGCGTCCAGGAGAAATCTGGAACTACACTTTGTTCTTCAAACTGGAGCTCAAGATCTGATCTACGTCTCTAACAATAAGATATTCACGTTACTTTGTATTGTATGTATGATTATTTACATCTATTCTAATCAAATCTGGTGTTCTTACTGGTGAACAAACACTTATTTATCAGATCAAGACATATGAACTACTGTCTCTGACTTTACAGTGGACAGTGAATGGAGCACTGTTGTGTCCGATCCACTCACACCAGCACAACACATACTAACACACCACCACCACGTCAGCGTGCTGAAAATTAATACACCACCCATATGTGTACAAAGAAAAATAAGCTCCAAATGGCAGTTCTTTACTTTCAATGTAAGTCAATAGAACCAGAATTTCGTCCACGGTATTTTGGTGCATTTCTATTGGGCCATTTATCCTGAAATTTTCATACAATGTAAACAGCTATTGGCGTGTTCAAATGATGTAGACAACTCAAAATCGAAAAAAATGTAGATACCCTTTTTTATTGGACAGTGACGATATATATATATATATATACACATATATACATTTACATATATATACACACTACTGCTCAAAAGTTTGGGATCAATGGTGTAACTTTCCTTCTTTAACACAACAATGGACTGACGGGTCTCTAAAGAAAGTTGTTTCTTTCTGGTCATTGTGAGTCGGTCAGCAAGCCATCAACTGCTGATCTTCAGATACTAAACTAACCTAGAATGTTGTTCCCTTTTATACTCACTTATTAGTAGAATGTTTTTCAGCTGTGCATCACAATTGAGCAAGAGTGTCCTAACAACCAATTAGTCCAATAACATCCTTAACTTGGATTGGCGGCCGTACCAGGAGATTTAGACAGAGGACTGAGAATTACTGATAATAGACTATATGCAAAATAATCCTCTATACAAAAATAGACTTCAATACAAACATTTTATTCTTTAAAAATCATCTGATACACTTACATTCATTGTGAAATGGACAATATTGTTTGTGAATTGCATGAAAATTGCATGAAATGAAATTCTAAAGTGATCCTAAACTTTTGAGTGGTGGTGTACATATGCATTTGAATGCGGTTTTATTATTGGTATGTATATATATATATATCGTCTTTTCTGCATCAATAGAAGGCAGCAGTCATGTTAACAAAAGAACGTTATAAATATATATATTTGTGTTTGAATCAGATTTTGCCTTTGGTGACATACAAGCTGTGCCATAACAAGGTCGCTCATTGAGTTCTTGGCAACTTTTCGGGCAAAAATCCCAAACCCGGAGACGTCCACTCCTGACAGACACTTGATGCTGGAGCTACGTTTTACAAAGGCAACGCGAGCTGTAAATAAATGAGACGTGACTCTTTATGACAGCTCCAAAAAGCCGGCGCGGTCATTAATCACGCCCGGCCTTTGGCTTGTTTGTGAGGGAATCTGAATTATGGCAAGGCCTGTTAACAGTGCGTGCTCATATATCAACTGTCTGGACTGGAATTAGAGACACGACAGTGTGATTATATCAGTCAATCTGCTCTAAAATAATCACTACAATAGCACTAATACAATCCCCCAACAGTATATCATCAGCATCGACCGCACGGACCCATTTCTTGGCTGGCTCTCTTAGTAATGTACTGTACTACGAGACTACGGGAGTCAACACGGAACGTACCAGCAGCAGCAGCAGCTGCGGCGGCGGCGGCAGTGGGAAGAAGTCGTTAAAGCCGATATTGTAATAGGCTTAGGAAAGGCTTCCATCAAATCGTACGGCTTGGCGAAATATGAATGCCGCTCTTTAGTGTGGCATTTGGAGTCGCGGGCCTGCAGGACACCAGAGGACTGCCTCAGCAATAACCTTATCGGACCAGCCGTCCTCCTAGACCAGCATCGCTCTTTACTTATTTCGAGCCAGTGCAGTCGTGGGCACCGCCGGTCGATTCGCCGAGTGGCAGTCACTGCCAGATCCAGTTCAGAGTGGAGCATCATTTCAAATGAATGGTACATAATACATCATCTAATTAACAACAGCAACAGTATAATAGTCTTCCATTATTGCATTCAGTCCTCATCCCCCTGGTGCTGGGAGGGTACGCGTCCCACATCTCTGACGAACACACAGCTGTTGGAGTCGTCTTTCAGAGATAAATGTGAGCTGGAGGGCATCATAGGGATGCGGTGGTCCACGAGATGTTTATACAGCAACATAACCTCGTAGAGCAAAGAGGTTTTTATTACTAAGTAATAATGTCTTTAATAGCTTATAGTCATGTAGAGTCTGATAGCTTTAGTGTGTTAACCTGGCCACATTGTTAGGACTCCGCTAGCTGCATTCTGATTGGCCGTCAGCGTTGGACATACATCCTTCTGTGTATTGTTTCGTGAATCAAAGTTTTGATGTTCCAGCCTGGTCAATAATAGTCTCAGCCACAGATCCATCTTGTACCTATCTAGTGTCAGGTCCCTTGAGTTTGGAGATCTGTTTTTTTGGTCTGTCCTTAGGTTTGCTGCTTGTTGCTCCGCCCATGCTCATGTTCTATTGGCTGGATTTATTAGCGGGAGATTTAAAAAGCCTCTTTGTCTGGAGTCCAGGAGCGCTGCACCTTTTTTCCCCTGTCGATAAGTCGATAACTGCTACTCCAGTGAAGGCCCACCATGATTTTGTTTGTTGTTTTGGCCTGGAGTCACCCCGAAATCATTGAATCTTGTTTTCTTTTGCTTCTTATTATGTTTTGAAGCTGGAAAATGGAGAAATAAAAATCGTATTTATTAATTTTGAGTTGTATTTGCTTGGTCTGGTGCTGAGTGGGCACTCACTTTAAATATTTGTTGCGTCCTACCCCTAGAGGACATAACACTAGGGACTGTTTGTGTCGTGACTCATAATAGCAGGCTTGTGATTGGTTGTTATGCGTGCCAGTAGGTGGTTCTTAGCCATGTTTAGTGGTTAAAGGAACCGGACGCTCTCTAGAGAGAGAAGGCAATGCAAGGCAACATATCACCAAAAAGTTGTGATGTCCAGCCCATATCATATGAAACAAGGAAAAGCTCCTCCCTCTTCACTCCTTACCAGTCTAGAAGAAACATTCAGCATCGAAAGTGGCATCAATGTAACTCTTGTTCTGCTTCTGTTTATATCACTGCTTTTGTTTGCTGCTGAACGTGGTTTCTTGCCATCCTTGTATACTGTTATTTCATTGGCTAGCTGTTCTTAAACATGGTTGACATGATGTTCGAATATGCCAGTAGTAGGGGCAGCAGTACTAAAGTGGTATTATGAGGTAACTCTAACTAACTTCAGTAGACAGTCATTCACTTTAACAAAGTCATTTAGAGTAGCTCTAGAGAAACCTACCAGGTAAGAATTGTTCGCAGTGGTGGTAAATGGAACCAGACGTCCACCTGTAAAAGCTCCCCCACATAAAGTTATTATGTAAAATAGTTAAGAATGCATCTGTCTGATGGCTGAGACATTGTTTTGCAGCAGTTGTGTGCTCATGTTTAGGTTTAGAATCAGTTTATTTACATGTATTCATGGTGGAGGGATGCAGGGAGGGTGTTCTAGAGCAAAACAGTCCCCCAAAAAAAAAACATAAGTCTTTTCAGATTCACCGCTATTATCAACATTACACAGAAAACTCAGAACATGTGGCATTGGACAGTAAATAAAATGGCTATGTTTGTGTGCTGGAACCCTTGTTCCATTACCAGCATCACTATAAAGTCAACCACTATGAGTCAGCCTCTCTGAATGAGTCTCGACTACTAAACTATAAGGATGTTTTGAAAAATGGGTGGAATTCCCCTGTAAGTAAAGCAGTTTGGATGATGCCCAAAGCAGCACTGCATTGAGACGCAGTTGTGTGGGTTTGCCCAGTTCCACATTCCCTCAGTCCATTGACAAACCGCACCCAGGCCTTGTGTTCCAACAGTCCATCCACAAACCTCACCCAGGTCTTGTATTCTAACAGTCCATTGACAAACCTCACCCAGGCCTTGTGTTCCAACAGTCCATCCACAAACCTCACCCAGGCCTTGTGTTCTAACAGTCCATCCACAAACCTCACCCAGGCCTTGTGTTCTAACAGTCCATCCAGAAACCTCACCTAGGCCTTGTGTTCCAACAGTCCATCCACAAACCTCACCCAGGCCTTGTGTTCTAACAGTCCATCCACAAACCTCACCCAGGCCTTGTGTTCTAACAGTCCATCCAGAAACCTCACCCAGGCCTTGTGTTCCAACAGTCCATTGACAAACCTCACCCAGGCCTTGGGTTCCAACAGTCCATCCACAAACCTCACCCAGGCCTTGTGTTCTAACAGTCCATCCAGAAACCTCACCCAGGCCTTGTGTTCCAACAGTCCATTGACAAACCTCACCCAGGCCTTGGGTTCCAACAGTCCATTGACAAACCTCACCCAGGCCTTGTGTTCCAACAGTCCATTGACAAACCTCACCCAGGTCTTGTGTTCCAACCGTCCATTGACAAACCTCACCCAGGCCTTGTGTTCCAAAGGTCCATTGACAAACCTCACCCAGGTCTTGTGTTCCAACAGTCCATCCACAAACCTCACCCAGGCCTTGTGGTCCAATAGTCCATCCACAAACCTCGCCCAGGCCTTGTGTTACAAAGGTCCATTGACAAACCTTACCCAGGCCTTGTGTTCCAACAGTCCATCCACAAACCTCACCCAGGCCTTGTGTTCCAACAGTCCATCCACAAACCTCATCCAGGCCTTGTGTTCCAACAGTCCATCCACAAACCTCACCCAGGCCTTGTGTTCCAACAGTCCATTGACAAACCTCACCCAGGCCTTGTGTTCCAAAGGTCCATTGACAAACCTCACCCAGGCCTTGTGTTCCAACAGTCCATCCACAAACCTCACCCAGGCCTTGTGTTCCAACAGTCCATCCACAAACCTCACCCAGGCCTTGTGTTCCAAAGGTCCATTGACGAACCTCACTCAGGTCTTGTGTTCCAACAGTCCTTCCACAAACCTCACCCAGGCCTTGTGTTCCAACAGTCCATCCACAAACCTCACCCAGGCCTTGTGTTCCAACAGTCCATCCACAAACCTCACCCAGGCCTTGTGTTTCAAAGGTCCATTGACAAACCTCACCCAGGCCTTGTGTTCCAACAGTCCATCCACAAACCTCACCCAGGCCTTGTGTACCAACAGTCCATCCACAAACCTCACCCAGGCCTTGTGTTCCAACAGTCCATCCACAAACCTCACCCAGGCCTTTGGACCTGCACCAGCTGTGTGAGTATTTGTTGGTTTGGTTAAGCCAAGCTGGCTCTTAGATGGGCCATAGCCCTTGGGCGGGGGGCCCTGTTTGCTGGTAGTGGCTCATTTCTAGCTAATCTTCAGCCTCAAGGCTCTGACTGACAGTCAGTGTATGTAAAGGGTTGTGTTATCTTTTCAAAGCAAAGTCTATAGAACTCAACAGTATAGCGAATATGTGCTATGTTCTACAATCATGACATTGAATTAAAGAAAAAAAGACACTGCAGACGTAGAGAACATACATTGTACGGAACCATTTTGCATGTGTCCTTCGAGCCTGTGCAGAGCTCTGCAGATGACACAGGCCAGTCGAGGCTCTCTTTCACACATACACGGTCCCATTCATTATTAATCAGGGCTCTGCTGATGGAGTATTGGCTGCGTAATGAAACATACGCAGTGATTGCAAGGGAGCGGCTGCTACTCTTCGGCGCGAGGAAGAGGAGCTATCGGCGCCATAATTGCCATGAGACGAATGATTGCAAAGTTTTTGTGCTCGGCTTTGGCGAGGAATAATTTCACTCTGCTGAGAAAATATAATCATGTATTTATTGCCTTCTGCATATTGGCGTCTCGTGCTGAGGCAGCAAGTGGGTCGAGTTTTAATGCGTCCCAGGCAATGTTGTGGCAATCTCGTTCTTAGAAAAAAGTTCGGCACTTGAAATTTACACAATCTTCCCCCAACCCCCGTTTGGTGTCTGAAGTTGCACTGGAGTCACAAGGCTAATGCTAATAAGTAAGGAACGCTGATCTAAATCAGTAAGCATTGTCCAAGCTGGATGCCTAAATCATCAAACTTGCCCCAAACTACATAAAGTTGATGAGAACAAAGGTGTTTTAAAAGAGGGATTAAAGACGGCTGTGGAGGAGTGATCTGCCTGGGGGATGAAATCCTGTCCCTCCCCCCACGAGTCCTCACATCTCTGTCTCCATCCCAAACCATCCTTCAGCTCCCAACACCACCACCACCTCCCTATTCCTGCATCAGCCAATGCTGTAACTACCCAGTCCTCTAATGCGTCGACAGCATTCCATCTCTGCATTACCAATAACATTCCCACCTTATCCTGTGTTACCTAACACCAAACCCCACCCCATCACTGCTTTACCCAACACCATCCCCACCCCATGCCTGCATCAACAAACTACATTCCCATCCAATCCCTGCATTACCCAACTTTATTCCCACCCCATCCCTGCAATACTCGACACCATCGCCACCCCATCCCCAGACTAGTCAACAAAAAAGTCATCACTCTATCCCAGCATAACCCAACACCATCCCTCTCCCCATTCCTGCATTACCTAACATTATCGCTACTCTATCCCCGCATTACCCAACACCATCACTACTCTATCACTGCTTTACCCAACACCATCCCCACCCCATGCCTGCATCAACAAGCAGCATCCCCACCCAATCTCTGCATTACCCAACTTTATCCCCACCCCATCATTACTCGACACATCCCCATTACCACCCAATCCCTGCATTACCCAACACCATCACTACTCTATAACTGCTTTACCCAACATCATCACTACTCTATCACTGCATTATTTAACACCATCACTACTCTACCCAACACCATCACTACTCTATCCCTGCATTACCCAACACCATCACCATTCCACCCCCGCATTACCCAACACTTCACCATTCCATCCCTGCATTACCCAACACCATCACTACTCTATAACTGCTTTACCCAACATCATCACTACTCTATCACTGCATTATTTAACACCATCACTACTCTATCACTGCTTTACCCAACACAATCACTACTCTAGCCCTGTATTACCCAACACTATCACCATTCCATCCCTGCATTACCAAACACCATCACTACTCTATCCCTGCATTACCCAACACCATCACTACATTACTCAACACCATCACTACTCTATCCCTGCATTACCCAACACCATCACTACTCTATCCCTGCATTACCCAACACCATCACTACTCTATCCCTGCATTACCCAACACCATCACTACTCTATAACTGCTTTACCCAACATCATCACTACTCTATCACTGCATTATTTAACACCATCACTACTCTATCACTGCTTTACCCAACACAATCACTACTCTAGCCCTGTATTACCCAACACTATCACCATTCCATCCCTGCATTACCCAACACCATCACTACTCTATCCCTGCATTACCCAACACCATCACTACTCTATCACTACATTACTCAACACCATCACTACTCTATCCCTGCATTACCCAACACCATCACTACTCTATCCCTGCATTACCCAACATCATCACTACTCTATCCCTGCATTGCCCAACATCATCACTACTCTATCACTACATTACTCAACACCATCACTACTCTATCCCTGCATTACCCAACACCATCACTACTCTATCCCTGCATTACCCAACACCATCACTACTCTATCACTACATTACTCAACACCATCACTACTCTATCCCTGCATTACCCAACACCATCACTACTCTATCACTACATTACCCAACACCATCACTACTCTATCCCTGCATTACCCAACACCATCACTACTCTATCACTACATTACTCAACACCATCACTACTCTATCCCTGCATTACCCAACACCATCACTACTCTATCACTACATTACTCAACACCATCACTACTCTATCCCTGCATTACCCAACACCATCACTACTCTATCACTACATTACTCAACACCATCACTACTCTATCCCTGCATTACCCAACACCATCACTACTCTATCCCTGCATTACCCAACACCATCACTACTCTATCCCTGCATTACCCAACACCATCACTACTCTATCCCTGCATTACCCAACATCATCACTACTCTATCACCGCATTATTTAACACCATCACTACTCTATCACTGCATTACCCAACATCATCACTACTCTATCACTGCATTACCCAACATCATCACTACTCTATCCCTGCATTACCCAACACCATCACTATTCTATCCCTGCATTACCCAACACCATCACTACTCTATCCCTGCATTACCCAACATCATCACTACTCTATCACTGCATTATTTAACACCATCACTACTCTATCACTGCTTTACCCAACATCATCACTACTCTTTCACTGCATTACCCAACACCATCACCATTCCATCCCTGCATTGCCCAACACCATCACTATTCTATCACTGCATTACTCAACACCATCACTACTCTATCACTGCTTTACCCAACACCATCACCACACCATCCTTAAGTACCCAACCATCCTCACCCCATCCCAACATTGTCACCACCCTATCCTTGCATTACCCAACACCATTCTCTTCCAGTCCATGTATAATACACCATCACCCCCACCCCATCCTCACATGAACAATCACTATTCCCACCATGACTGCTCTTTGAGGCGGTGGTAGATTGCTAAGTAGTCTGATAGCAACGGTTGCTAAGCAGTGATCTGAGGATTAAGGAAGATGTGAATGGAGGGTGAAGCGTGCAGGATGAGCTGACCTCAGCTGCTGTTAAAAAAGTCCTTTCATTACTGTTCCTATTGTGGTAATAATTCCCAGAGAACTACTGCGAAGTTTATCCTCATCGCCATGAAGCTCCTCACTGAGTAGAGCTGTTTTTAGTACTGTTACCCATTTTTTATTTAACAGCGTGTCAAACAGTGGAGGAAGCACATAATTACTCTATTAGAGATTACCCAGCAACTGCACACAGCCATAGAGAAGAGGAAGTTAGCTAACACACTCAGTCTCGTACCACTAAAGATGCAAACTGAACACACCAACCATGTCTAGGCGGACAAACTACGTTTGGGGTCATCCCGGCCTCTCATGGCGTGTCATCTATAGAGGTTGTATCGGGCCAGAGTTCTGTCTCCTGTGGTTTATGTGAACATGGAGCAGAGCTGAGCTCCAGAACGGAAACGTAAATCATTCGTAACACAGGCTTCGTAAAATCCATAAAAACTACTTGATGTGACAAACTGCGCTGACGGAAAACCTCTAGACAGGTAAAGCCAGACACCCCTCCTCCCTCCCAGCTCTCCGTGATCCTTTTTGTTTGTTTATGTGATTTCGTAAAGTGGCTTCTCCTCCTTTTGTCTGCCGATTTCCATAATTATGCAAGTACATTTGCAATCCATCCTGCTGTTCCACCATGTTCAAGCGGCTGCATAAATCAGTTCATTACAGAGCAGCGTTCAAGTATCTTCGACTACTGCTGTTGCTTCTTACCTGATGAAGTCAATTCAAAGAATTCTACCACCACACGGGTAGCCAGCCTAGTTCGCAGTAAGCAAGGAGAGCGCCGCCTATCGCACAAGCTGGACTAATGCATGCTTTGTCACGAGAAGAATAGCCATGATGTCAGTGGCGAACTGTGACCCTTAAGCCTCGACCCTAACCCTAACCTAACCCTAACCGTACCCTAATCCTAACCTAACCCTAATCCTAACCCTATCCCTATCCCTAACCCTAACCTAACCTTAACCTAACGCTAACCCTAACCTAAGCCTAGCCCTAACCTAACCCAACCCTAACCTAACTCTAACCTTAATTCTAATCCTAACCTAACCCTAACCTTAAACTAACCCTACCCTAATCCTAACCTAACCCTAATCCTAACCTAACCCTAATCCTAACCCTCACCTAACCTTAACCTAACCCTAACCTAACCCAACCCTAACCTAACTCTAACCTTAATCCTAACCCTAACCCTAACCTAGCCCTAATCCTAACCCTAACCTAACCCTAACCCTAACCCTAAACCTAACCCTAACCTATCCTAACCTTAACCCTAACCCTGAGTTTCATTAAAACTTAAAAAGAAACTAAAAGTACTGTTTAGTTTCATATTTGTACCTATGCATATTTCTGAGCAATATATTATCATCCCCAACATTATTGTCATTACTGCAACAGTGTATGACTTCTGCTGGGAACAATTTAAAGGTAGCACTTTTTTATGTTGTAACCATGGAAACAAAGACTCACAAAGGAGCACATGTCAGCCATGAGTGAGGAGTGACATGTTAATGTGTGTAAATGGGAGTAACTGAATCCTGTATTGCTCCAGATTATAGAGTACATTTATTCAGAGTCATTACCGTTTACATCAGTACGCCAGTGCTTTACAACTAAACATTACATTTACACATTATTTATTTATTTATAACTAAATATTACATTTACACATTATTTATTTATTTATTTACAATAAAACATTACATTTACACATTATTTATTTATTTATAACTAAACATTACATTTACACAATATTTATTTATTTATTTACAATTAAACATTACATTTACACATTATTTATTTATAACTAAACATTACATTTACACATTATTTATTTATTTATTTACAACAAAACATTACATTTACACATTATTTATTTATTTATAACTAAACATTACATTTACACAATATTTATTTATTTATTTACAATTAAACATTACATTTACACATTATTTATTTATTTATAACTAAACATTACATTTACACATTATTTATTTATTTATAACAAAACATTACATTTACACATTATTTATTTATTTATAACTAAACATTACATTTACACATTATTTATTTATTTATTTACAATTAAACATTACATTTACACATTATTTATTTATTTGTAACTAAACATTACATTTACACATTATTTATTTATTTATAACAAAACATTACATTTATACATTATTTATTTATTTATAACTAAACATTACATTTACACATTATTTATTTATTTATTTACAATTAAACATTACATTTACACATTATTTATTTATTTGTAACTTAACATTACATTTACACATTATTTATTTATTTATAACTAAACATTACATTTACACATTATTTATTTATTTATTTATTTATTTGAGTGTATTTAAGGAGCAGCTTGTACTAGCTGTTAACTAGCTTTAGCAAATCCATGGCCTAGCTAGCTTTTTTCTTAAAAAAGTAAAAATTGTCATTACCGCAACACGTCATTACCAACACAT
>CM038727.1:30097168-30392168 GCA_021613375.1 Megaleporinus macrocephalus
ACTGATCATCACTGCTGTTCCTCTCTTCCACTGACCATCACCCTCGGCCGAGCCTGGAAAAGGTCCTGGGTGGGGACGGGTGTGAAAATGCCCCTAAGGATAAACCCTACAGCTCTTGTTAATGAGCTGATGATGCATATGTTAAAGCACGTCTGGTAAAAAATTGACCATAAATGGAGAAACCGTTATTTTACCAGCTGCGTCTGTGCTAAAGAAACGACGGCGAACTTAAAGAGTCGTCGTCGTCGTCGTCGTCCTTATGCTTTATTAGCATATACGTATTGTGCAGTACATTGTAAATCCATAGAAAATGCTTCCCCGCAAGATCTTGGCAGATGGTCTATAACATATGGTATTTGGAAATAAAGGTTTTGCGTTTGCGGTGGTCGAGAGCAGATGAACATTTAGCGCGTGCTGCACAGTTAAATGCCGTGTTAAGGAGAGCCATCTGGTGCAGAAGTGAGGGCTGAGGTAGAGGAGAGGAGCAGGTGGTATCCGGGTGCGAGTGAAAACTAGGATAAAGTGGACGGAGGCGATCCGAAAGTTGGAAATGCATTACGCAGAGAAAACAGAACCCCATGCAGCAAAAACCATCTCTTTAATTAGGGAACATCATTCTGCAACTATATTGTTATTCGTTATTGTTATATCAACTCCGCTCCAGCTCCAGATTGTCCGGTCTGATTGTGTGATCCGGGCTTGTATACAGCTTTTTGATTGGATGCACAGATTCCAGAAAAAACAGATTTTTTCCGTCATTTTTTTCCATAGAGAATGAATAGGATGGAAAAGTGCACAGCAATCTACTGAACTTCTGCTCGACCGACAAACACCGTTTCGCATACACTGACTCACGACAGACCCCCGGCCACGACCGCAGTGTTGGTTTGATCTGCACTCGTCTGTTTGCCCTTTTTTCCATCCCTCTTTTTTCCCCCATAGACTCCCATTCATTTTCAAGTGCAGCCAAACATTGTGTTCAGCTTAAGCAGTGCGAGGAACGAGGGATGAATAAACAGCAAGTAGAGGAGTGCTGGAGTGCAGTGTGTTTGAGGATCTGCTTTGTGTGAGTTTGGTTTAACCTACAGCCACCTACTTGTCGTTTATTCATCCCTCGTTCATCACACGGATAAGCTATGCAACCATCCAGAGTGCTCTTCAGGAAAAGCACTTTTCTAGGTGTACCATATCCTCATTCACATGTTTTGGAGCGAACTCTTTACTCTATACACTATAGACCAGTGGTTTTCAACCTGTGGGCCGCGGCCACCCAGTGGGCTGCAGACGTACTGCAAGGGGGTTGTAGGCCAAAAAAAAAGTATTTTTTCTCCAATAAATAAATAGTTCAGCATATTTAGTTTGTTTATTTGCAAAACAAAACGTGTTTAGTTTGTGTACATTCATGACGCGGCGCTAGCTAGTGCATTAACTAGCTAGTTAGTTAGCTACTTCAGTCTGAGTGAAGCTGTTGTCTTGTGTACACATCATAGATAAATGCTTAAAAACAGGGTCTTTGACAACAAAAGACCCTGAAACTGGACCATCTACAAGTGAAGCAGCTGCTGTATCTCTTACTGAGAGAACCGAGAAACGCAAGCATAAATCAAAAAGAAGTAAATCCAGCAGTGAGTAGCTAGCACTAGGCTTCACAAGCACAGGAACAGAAAACGAGCCGCTACCACTCTGTGCTGTGTGTTCGGAGGTCTTGGCAAATATAGCCTGTGGAACCTGTGGAATTGTTTGAGAACAAACTTAAAGAAGACCAAAGCAGGAAAAAGACCCTTGAATTGTCTTGCTCTGGACAATAATGCTAAAGCTGTTGAGGCTTCCTACTGTGTTGCAAAGCTTATAGCAAAGGCTATAAAGGCTTTACCAAATACAGGAATAAGCTTAATGTTGAGCCAGACCTCCGTTTACAACTTTCTGCACTTCAACCTGACGTCCACCACTTGTTAGCTGACAAACAACATCAGCCATCTCTTTAGGTGAGTGACAAAAAGTGCTGTAAATGATTCGTTTCTTTTGTTGTGTGATTAAACAGTCAGTTTCACAGGTCGCGTGGATGGTTGAACTGTATTTAGTTATAAACGCCAAAATAAAATATTCTGGGGGGCCGTGGAAAGTTTTGGGGTGGGTTAAGTGGGCCTTGGGTTGCAAAAGGTTGGGAACCCCTGCTATAGACTATACTCTTTACACTATACTCTACACTCTACACTCTATAACTTTAGGCTATTTTTTCTTATTTTATCTTTGCAAGTTATGAAAAGTAGCAATATGAAAGTAAACATAAGGAAGTTTTACCATTCCAAGTTTTGTATCTTAAGGTCCAAAGAAAAACATGTCAATTTTGGTAGATTTTCATATTTCTACATCATCTGAACATGACTGCTGCTCTTTATGCTGTGTGAAAGTTTCACAATGAATGGACCAATAGAAGTGCTCCAAAATAATTTGGGGAATCAGTGTTGTCCTGAAGGTTAGGGATCTGGTCTTGTTGCCGGTTCAATCCCCAGGACCAGCAGGTCATGACTGAAGTGCCCTTGGGCATGGCACCTGACCCCCCAAATGCTCGTCGGGTGCCGTGGATAGGGCTGCCCACTGCTCCGGGCAAGTGTGCTCACTGCCCCCTAGTGTGTGTGTATATGTGGGTGTTTCACTGCCCCCTAGTGTGTGTGTATATGTAGGTGTTTCACTGCCCCCTAGTGTGTGTGTATATATGGGTGTTTCACTGCCCCCTAGTGTGTGTGTATATGTGGGTGTTTCACTGCCCCCTAGTGTGTGTGTGTATATGTAGGTGTTTCACTGCCCCCTAGTGTGTGTGTATATATGGGTGTTTCACTGCCCCCTAGTGTGTGTGTATAAGTGGGTGTTCTAACTTCTGGTTCCATTGACTCATTAAAATGAAGAATGTTTTTGGCCTCTCCTGTAAAGTTGCCATTTTTGAAATACAATGTTTTGCCATACAAAGTGTAAAAATCTGCCTGTACAGCCCTTTTCTTTATAACAGTGTAGCTATTAGGGGCAACAAAAACAATATAATAAACCTAAATGTAACACAACTGAACTGTATCAATATTATTCAATGAAGTATGCCCTTCTTGTGACCAACATAAAACGCTCAGGCTTCCTCGAATGGAAATAAGCTTTACTGCACGGCTTTTATTGTCTAGATTCCACTGCGGTGTAAATAGACCCTCCAGTCAAACAAACTCCATTTAAACCAATTCAGTGGCTATAATCTATTTGAAATATGGCGCAAGTAATTGCATAGGCATGCAGTCGTTGTTGTTTTGGCTCTCTATTCCAGCACAATGGACCTGAAATGAAATAATAACTGTGAAGTTTCAAATGAAGGCTGCCAGTTTTCATCTGAGGGTATATGCATCTATACGGAGTTAACCATTTCAGAATCAGAGCCCTTTTCTAGGGTTGTTTCTAGAGGTGGTATTTGAGGCTGGTTCGTGTTACTATTGCATCTCAACATTCTTCTATATGAAGAAGAGCTTATTCCAGTAAAGCAGGTAATTAAGAAAAATCCAAATAAATCAATTAAACATACAAAATATCTAAAAACTGAGTGTTTCTTGCCAAATTTGTCTCTTGAATGATGATTCTGCTTTTTAATTCTATTTGATTGAGCAAAATATGTTAATGGCAGGGTTTACAGCTAGCAAGAAAACTATTTTATAACTTTGGATTACGCCTCAACTTTTAGTTTTGAAATTTTGGATCTGTAGTTTTTAAAACATAGTTGGAATGGAATACTTAACAGCTAAGCTTATTTAAAGCACAATCCTTAACGATTGGTAATTGGGAAAACTGATATAATTCTATCCAAGATATTGTCTTCTGTTAAATGTTTTCTTCATTTTTTTTTTGTGAATGTTTGAGTATGTTTTTTAGTGTGTGATCATGTTTATTGTTTGTATTTGTTAAAAGCAATAAAAAGTTGATCACAAAAAAGTGTTTGGACATAATAAGAAATAGCAACCTGGTAGACTACAGCAGTGGATGACGGATGAATATGATTAACTCCTTTGATGCACAACAGCATGGCTCAAACTTGGCCCGTATTCATTTCCTATGTTATTGTACGTACTGTTGAGTGTCTCTTTGGTTTATCTATTGAAATCAGTTAATTTTATTATTTAATGTTCCAAGTGGTTATTAAAAAATCTTATTTATTACTTCATGAACAAAAATAGTGTTTGAAAATAAGTTTCTGACTGCAAATGTTTACAAATGTCAATAGTTCAAATCCCATAGTGAATACATAGGGGTTAATTCTGACCAATGTTATGTGTTAGAAGGGCACTTCTATAAAAAAAAACTAAAACATCTAACTCAAATTAGGATTTGTGGTGATCAAAAACAAGTTAATTGAGGAATGTATGGAATGATATTCATTGAATGATGAAATTAATTCAAGGCTACCGACATGTAGGCTTTCCCAATTCTTATATATCTTAAACATGCTGTCTACTAAGGCACCTTATGTTGGCCAGATTTTAAGGAAGCATTGAACGCTTCCTCGGCCACTAAGGCAATCCTAGCTAGACAGTACCTACTTAGACACTCACTAGGTTTTAAGACAGACCCATGATCTCAGTCGGCTCACTTTTGACCCAGGCATCAAAGGGTTAAGAAGAAATCTGGAAAAAACTAATGAACAGCTTATTATACTTTTATACGGAAAACGGTATGGACAGAAAAGTCAGGTTCTAGACAGATAAGATAAGCGCTCTTCCTCCAAAGTAAACTGCTTCATGTGTGAAGCATGGTGGCGGTAGTGTCATGAGTGGTTCCAGCAGAACTTCATCACTCATATCCATCAGTCATGTAACCGCTGGATGAATTGTGAAGTGAACAGAACTGAGATCCAAACAAACGCCTTGAAACCACCCCCCTGAGGTTTCAACCAAACGCCACAACCAGGTCCAACTAAATGCTTCAATCCCCCAGAGGTCCAACTAAATGCCTCGGCCCACCTGAGGTTTAACCAAACTCTGTCATTTTAATGAAGTCAAATCAAACACTCCAGTCCTCCTGAGGTCCAACTAAATGCCATAATCCTCCTAAGGTCCAACTAAATGCCATATTTCTCCTGAGGTCCAACCAAATGACTCAATCCAACTAAGTACTGAGTTTGTCAGGGCCGGAAAGTAAAATGTCAGTTGTCTTACCCCATCAAGCATACATTACACAACCTGAATGCAAGACTAAGGGCAAGTGGCTGCAGTCTAGAGATGGCAGAACACTGATTCCAACACATTTGCACTACACAATGACAATTTAACATTCCTTTTTGCTGAGTTTTCTATGTAGTCAACCAAATACACAGTCATCAAAAGTTTACATAACCCTATTTTATCCAGACGGCTGTAAAGTTATGAGCAATTATGACTTATGAGCAATCTGTGTTTTACACAGCATGAAGCTGTTACTGTAATCGACTCAAATCTACATTTTTTACTGTGTACAAACAACTGTTAGTTCAAAATTATAATAATATATATATACTTATAAATATTCTGTTAACCTGACTAAATATTCTGACATTGGCAACAACGAATGAGAAAAGCTAGTAGCCAATCATTTTCATTTGATGGTTGACATCCATTGTTATCAGCTAGGGGTGCATCAATATGATACTGGTACATTATGGTATCTGTACTTGTCAACGTCACTGGGTTGAATATTGGATATATTAAAAAAAAAAAATATATATATATATATATATATAATCCATCAAATATCATCCATTAGTTTAAACCTTTGCACAAAATTTGCACTTTAAATTAGATTTTTTAAATGTTGGACAGCGCTAACCAATCAGAAATGCTGCTATTGAATATGTATTTGTTTATATAAGGGAGGAGAATATCGGATTGGTAACGGTATGAACAAACACTCACAGTATCAGTATCGTAATAAAGCATTGAGCGACCCCTGTAAAAAACATTCAGCATTTTTTGGTAACACTTTGATTGGACAGTCCAATGTAGATGCTTTGACACTGTGCATTTAACTTAGTCACCTTAATTGTCAGTAACTCTAACCCTCTCTAGGGCCTAATCCTAAGTCTAACTTTAGAGAATTCCACCTATTGTGCAAATAGTTCTGCATATTTTGGTGTTTGAGATGTAAACAAAGTCATCCAGAGTGATTTGATATAACTTTCCATTTAAATATTAGATTTATTTAAAGAGGAACTAATAGGAACCAGGAGTTGGAACGTATACATTCAAATATAGCCATTTTATGTACGATCCAAAATGACCATTCAACCTACATGTGTCTTGTGAGGTTGTATATGTTACGCTGATGGTGGTGAAATAGTGGTAGATCTGAAAAAAAAGGCTTTTCTTTGGACGATAAATGGATTTAAAACATGCTTGAGGCCAAAACCTTCTCAAAGCTATCATCTCAGACGTCAGGCAGCACATTGATACTCATTTCATACAATAACCTTCTGTGATTTTTAGCTTTCAGGAGCATAAAACATTTTAGATGTCTACAGACCTGAACTACAGAGTATAGGCTGATACTACACAAAATAACAGCCCTCAATACAGAGTCCAGACCTCAACTACAGAGATTACACCTCAACTACAGAGACTACAGAGTATAGACCTCAACCACAGAGTATAGACCTCAACCACAGAGTATAGCCCTCAATTACAAAGTACAGCCCTCAACCACAGAGTCCAGACCTCAACTACAGAGTGTAGACCTCAACCACAGAGACTACAGAGTATAGACCTCAACCATAGGGTATAGCCCTCAATTACAGAGTATAGACCTCAACCACAGAGACTACAGAGTATAGACCTCAACCACAGAGTATAGCCCTCAATTACAGAGTATAGACCTCAACCACAGAGTCCAGACCTCAACTACAGAGTATAGACCTCAACCACAGCGACTACAGAGTATAGACCTCAACCACAGAGTATAGCCCTCAAATACAGAGTATAGACCTCAACCACAGAGTCCAGACCTCAATTACAGAGTATAGACCTCAACCACAGAGACTATAGAGTAAAGACCTCAACCACAGAGTATAGCCCGTAATTACAAAGTACAGCCCTCAACCACAGAGTCCAGACCTCAACTACAGAGTATAGACCTCAACCACAGAGACTACAGAGTAAAGACCTCAACCACAGAGTATAGCCCGTAATTACAAAGTACAGCCCTCAACCACAGAGTCCAGACCTCAACTACAGAGTATAGACCTCAACCACAGAGACTACAGAGTACAGACCTCAACCACAGAGTATAGCCCTCAATTACAGAGTATAGACCTCAACCACAGAGACTACAGAGTATAGACCTCAACCATAGAGTATAGCCCTCAATTACAGAGTATAGACCTCAACCACAGAGACTACAGAGTATAGACCTCAACCAAAGAGTATAGCCCTTAATTACCAAAGTACAGCCCTCAACCACAGAGTCCAGACCTCAACTAGAGTGTAGACCTCAACCACAGAGACTACAGAGTATAGCCCTCAACCACAGAGACTACAGAGTATAGACCTCAACCACAGAGTATAGCCCTTAATTACCAAAGTACAGCCCTCAACCACAGAGTCCAGACCTCAGCTACAGAGTATAGACCTCAACCACAGAGACTACAGAGTATAGACCTCAACCACAGAGTATAGCCCTTAATTACCAAAGTACAGCCCTCAACCACAGAGTCCAGACCTCAACTACAGAGTGTAGACCTCAACCACAGACACTACAGAGTACAGACCTCAACCACAGAGTATAGCCCTCAATTACAGAGCATAGACCTCAACCACAGAGACTACAGAGTATAGACCTCAACCATAGAGTATAGCCCTCAATTACAGAGTATAGACCTCAACCACAGAGTCCAGACCTCAACCACAGAGTACAGACCTCAACCACAGAGTATAGCCCTCAATTACAGAGTATAGACCTCAACCACAGAGACTACAGAGTATAGACCTCAACCATAGAGTATAGCCCTCAATTACAGAGTATAGACCTCAACCACAGAGACTACAGAGTATAGACCTCAACCAAAGAGTATAGCCCTTAATTACCAAAGTACAGCCCTCAACCACAGAGTCCAGACCTCAACCACAGAGTATAGCCCTTAATTACCAAAGTACAGCCCTCAACCACAGAGTCCAGACCTCAACTACAGAGTATAGACCTCAACCACAGAGACTACAGAGTATAGACCTCAACCACAGAGTATAGCCCTCAACTACAGAGTATAGACCTCAACCACAGAGACTACAGAGTATAGACCTCAACCACAGAGTATAGCCCTTAATTACCAAAGTACAGCCCTCAACCACAGAGTCCAGACCTCAACTACAGAGTGTAGACCTCAACCACAGAGACTACAGAGTACAGACCTCAACTACAGAGTATAGACCTCAACGAGTTCTTTTTAAAACATGCTTGAGGTCAAAACCTTCTCAAAGCTATCATCTCAGACGTCAGGCAGCACATTGATACTCATTTCATACAATAACCTTCTATGATTTTTACCTTTCAGGAGCATAAAACTCTCCAGACGTCTGGTTCTATTCACCACCACTGCGAGCAAGTCTGACTCTAGTTTCTCTTAAACAGAGCATCTCCACATTAAACCACTCTGGATGGCTCTGTTTATGTCTTCCTTACTTACTCCTGCTCCAAATCCTAACCCTAACCATAACACTGCTTGGTTTGAGTTTCTGCATCTGTAGATGACATATTGGGGGTCTTCCAAAACAAAGACCCCCAATACAGACATACATTCGACATGGTTTTCTAGTTTTCAGCTCTAAAGAGAACAAAAATATAAGAGTGATATAAGGGTGGTCACCTTGGCAGCTGGGCAGAGCCCGGTTCCACTCGGGCCGGTTGTTCTCGCCCATGACGCAGGTGAGGGTGGAGTATCCCTGAAGCTGGTAACCCGGCTCACAGTGGAAGGTCACGGTAGAGCCCAGTTTGTAGTCGCTGCCCAGCCGTGTGCCATTCATCACGCTGCCCGGGTCGAAGCACGCCTCTCGCAGCTTAGCTACAGTGACAGAGACAGAAAATCCTCCACGATGAGGCGGCGGCATCACGGCCAAGTGAAATCACTGCCTGCTCAACCAACCCTTAAAAGTCTATGGCTGTTGTTTTGCTATACAAGTTGAGTGTGTTTATATAATTACCCCATTAATTACACAGCCGCATAATGAATTACGCTCCCGTTGGAATCCGCCTGGTCTTCTGCCTGTTTTTCTTTTTCATTACGCTTTTGTTTCGTGTCTATATCCATCATGCATTGTGGCTATGACCTTGTAATGCTTTGTTTCACGCACACATTTCTACCCCCCTGCCCCCCCGTGTGTTTTTAAACACGCTACTCGGAAGCCAGTGTGAATTTTGGCTCCGGGTGTGCACTCTTGTTCCTATGTAAACGTGTTTGGCGTGTTTGGCTGGCTGCGAGCGTGTGTTTTCAGCAGCGTGGCGCTCACCCTTGTACTCCAGATGGAAGCCGGTGTAGCTGACGGAGCCGTCGCTGCGGAAGGCTATGTGCATGACGTTGGAGCTGCTCTCGATTTTCTCCGGCAGCTTGCTGTCCTGGAACGTCCCGATCAGATGGCTGTTGGTGTGAGGCCCGTCGTAAATGTACAGGAAGTCGTAGTTGGGCTCGATGCTGAAGCTGAAACGGGGAAACAAAGCTGTATTAAGCCGGCAGGAAATAAAACAGAACAATCAAAAGTAAACAATACACTGAAAAAAGCAATGTGCTGAATATAAGCACGTGTAAAATACAGAGTATGGACTTCAACTATAGAGTGTAGGCTTCAACTACTGAGTATAGACTTAAATTACAGAGTACAGACTTTAACTACTAAGTGTAGGCTTAGATTACAGAGTCCAGACTTCAACTATAGAGTGTAGGCTTCAACTACTGAGTAGAGACTTAAATTACAGAGTACAGACTTCAACTACTGAGTATAGACTTAAATTACAGAGTACAGACTTCAACTACTGAGTGTAGGCTTAAAATACAGAGTACAGACTTCAACTACTGAGTGTAGACTTAAATTACAGAGTACAGACTTTAACTACTAAGTGTAGGCTTAGATTACAGAGTACAGACTTCAACTATAGAGTGTAGGCTTCAACTACTGAGTATAGACTTAAATTACAGAGTACAGACTTCAACTACTGAGTGTAGGCTTAAAATACAGAGTGCAGACTTCAACCACTGAGTGTAGGCTTAAATTATAGAGTACAGACTTCAACTACTGAGTGTAGGCTTAAAATACAGAGTGCAGACTTCAACCACTGAGTGTAGGCTTAAATTACAGAGTACAGACTTCAACTACTGAGTGTAGGCTTAAAATACAGAGTACAGACTTTAACTACTAAGTGTAGGCTTAGATTACAGAGTACAGACTTCAACTATAGAGTGTAGGCTTCAACTACTGAGTATAGACTTAAATTACAGAGTACAGACTTCAACTACTGAGTGTAGGCTTAAAATACAGAGTGCAGACTTCAACTACTGAGTGTAGGCTTCAACTACTGAGTGTAGGCTTAAATTATAGAGTACAGACTTCAACTACTGAGTGTAGGCTAAAAATTACAAAGTAAAGACTTCAGCTCCTGAGTGTAGGCTTAAAATACAGAGTGCAGACTTCAACCACTGAGTGTAGGCTTAAATTATAGAGTACAGACTTCAACTACTGAGTGTAGGCTTAAATTACAAAGTAAAGACTTCAACTACTGAGTGTAGGCTAAAAATTACAAAGTAAAGACTTCAACTACTGAGTGTAGGCTTAAAATACAGAGTGCAGACTTCAACTACTGAGTGTATACTTAAATTACAGAGTAAAGGCTTCAACTACAGATTGTAGACTTAAACTTCAGAGTAAAGACCTCAACTACAGATTGGAGACTTAAATAACAGAGTACAGACTCCTACTACAGATTGTAAACTTAAATTACAGAGTACAGACCTCAACTACAGATTGTAGAATTAAATAACAGAGTACAGACCTTAACTACAGATTGTAGACTTAAATAACAGAGTACAGACTCAACTACAGAGTGTAGGCCAAAATTACAGAGTGTAGACTTCAACTACAGATTGTAGGCCTAAATTACACAGTACAGATTTAAACTACAGAATATGTACTTCAGCTACAGAGCAAATCTATATACACTTAATCACCTAATTAGTAGACTTAATCAAAATGTAAGACTTTAATTACAGAGTATACACCTCAACTAAAGAGTACACAGCTATACACTTCAACTATATAATACAGACCTTAGGTATAGAGTATATACCTCAACTACAGAGTATAGAACTCAACAATAGAGTATAAACTTGAACAATAGAATACAGACCTCAAATATAGAGTATAAACTTGAACTATAGAATATAGACCTCAACTATAGAGTATAAACTTGAACTATAGAATATAGACTTTAACTATAGAGTATAGACCTCAACTACAGAGTATAAACATGAACTATATAATATAGACCTTAACTATAGAGTATAGACTTGAACTATAGAATATAGACCTTAACTACAGAGTATACACCTGAACTATAGAATATAGACTCAACTACAGAGTATAGACCTTAACTATAAAATATAGACCTCAACTACAGAGTATGCACCTGAACTATAGAGTATAAACTTGAACTATAGAATATAGACCTCAACTATAAAATATAGACTTTAACTACAGAGTATAGACCTCAACTACAGAATATAAACTTGAACTATATAATATAGACCTCAACTATAGAGTATAGACTTGAACTATAGAATATAGACCTTAACTACAGAGTATAAACTAGAACTATATAATATAGACCTCAACTATAGAGTATAGACTTGAACTATAGAATATAGACCTTAACTACAGAGTATAAACTTGAACTATAGAATATAGACCTCAACTATAGAGTATAGACCTTAACTATAGAATATAGACCTCAACTACAGAGTATAAACTTGAACTATAAAATATAGACTTTAACTACAGAGTATAGACCTCAACTACAGAATATAAACTTGAACTATATAATATAGACCTCAACTATAGAGTATAGACTTGAACTATAGAATATAGACCTTAACTACAGAGTATAAACTAGAACTATATAATATAGACCTCAACTATAGAGTATAGACTTGAACTATAGAATATAGACCTTAACTACAGAGTATAAACTTGAACTATAGAATATAGACCTCAACTATAGAGTATAGACCTCAACTATAGAGTATACACCTGAACTATAGAGTATAGGGTTATACTACACAAAACAAACTTTAACTATAGAGTACAGGCTTCATCTACAGGGCACAGGCTTAAACTAGTGAGTACAGACTTCAACTACAGAGTAAATCTGTATAGATGTAAACGATGCACTGCATAGACTCTGTATAGACATATACAGATGGTTGTGGGTATGAGGCCTGTCGTAAATGCACAGGAAGTCATAGTTGGGCTCGATGTTAAAGCTGAAATGGGAAACAAAGCCATATTAAATGGGCAGTAAATAAAAAACAATCATACTAGTAAACATACTGTAAAGAGCAATGTACTGAAATAACATGTTTTAATATAAGCATCATTTCCAAATAATTACAGCACATCAATATCCATATCTCTTTTAGTCTAATTACTTTAGCTAATAATTGTTTTGGTGTAACATGCTGTATTCATGTGGAAATTGTGGACTCATTTGAATGAAATTATTTGGAGAATTAAAGGAAATCTTATAGAGATAATAATACACATTTTCTGATTCATGTTTGCGAAGGCGTTTTGCATCCTCCCGGCTTTCTGCAGCTACAAAAACAGGCTGAGTAAAAGAGCAGTGCTGTTACTTGGTGAATTTGGAACAGCAGTGTGAAAGCTTCTATTAGCTGAAAGATAAGAGCAGAATCACAAAACACAGAGTGGCATCAAAATTGTGGGATCAAGTGACAACTACACTGTATGTGTCACTTAATACAGTTAACTTTAACCTACTGTTTAGGCACAATACACTTATATTTATACTATAGGAAAAAAATCACTCTTCCAGAGTCTGCTGACTTGTTCTGAGTATAGATATCAACTCCAGACTAGTCATTAACCGACTACAGACCACAGACTTCAACTACACAGAGGACAGACTACAACTACACAGCACAGAATTCAATTATAGAGTAAGACTACAACTATACAGTACTGACTTCAACTAAACAGATTACAAACTACAACTTCACAGTACTGACTTCAACTAAACAGACTACAAACTACAACTTCACAGTACTGACTTCAACTAAACAGACTACAAACTACAACTACACAGTACATACTACAACTAAACAGACTACAAGCTACAACTTCACAGTACTGACTTCAACTAAACAGACTACAGACTACAACTTCACTGTACAGGCTACAACTAAACCGAGTAAAGACTACAACTACACAGAGTACAGGCTACAACTAAACAGTGTACAGACTACAACTACACAGAATACAGACTACAACTAAACAGAGTACAGACTACAACTACACTGTAAACAGAGTAAAGACTACAACTAAACAGAGTACAGACTACAACTACACAGTACTGACTTCAACTATAGAGTACAGACTACAACTAAACAGAGTACAGACTACAAGTAAACAGTACAGACTACAACTACACATAGTACAGACTACAACTACACATAGTACAGACTACAACTAAATAGTGTACAGACTACAACTACACAGAATACAGACTTCAACTTCACAGAATACAGACTACAACTACACATAGTACAGACTACAACTAAATAGAGTACAGACTACAACTACACAGAGTACAGATTTCAACTAAACAGAGTACAGACTACAACTGAACAGAGTACAGACTACAACTACACAAAGTACAGACTACAACTACACAGTGTACAGACTGCAACTAAACAGAGTACAGACTACAACTACACAGTGTACAGACTACAACTACACAGAATACAACTACACAGAATACAGACTTCAACTAAACAGAGTACAGACTACAACTACACAGTGTACAGACTACAACTACACAGAGAACAGACCACAGCTAAATAGAGTACAGACTACAACTACACAGAGTACAGATTTCAACTAAACAGAGTACAGACTACAACTACACAGTACTGACTTCAACTATAGAGTACATGCTACAACTAAACAGAGTACAGACTACAACTAAACAGAGTACAGACTACAACTACACAGTGTACAGACTACAACTACACAGAGAACAGACCACAGCTAAATAGAGTACAGACTACAACTACACAGAGTACAGATTTCAACTAAACAGAGTACAGACTACAACTACACAGTACATGCTACAACTATAGAGTACATGCTACAACTAAACAGAGTACAGACTACAACTAAACAGAGTACAGACTACAAGTAAACAGTACAGACTACAACTACACAGTGTACAGACTACAACTACACAGAATACAGAGTTCAACTACACAGAATACAGATTTCAACTAAACAGAGTACAGACTCCAACTACACAGTACTGACTTCAACTATAGAGTACAGACTACAACTACACAGTACTGACTTCAACTATAGAGTACAGACTACAACTACACAGTACTGACTTCAACTATAGAGTACAGACTACAACTAAACAGTGTACAGACTACAACTACAGGTTGTGCTTCATTTTACATTCGGCCTGAAGCCCATGTAAGGTAGTTTCCTCTATAAGGAAAACGAGTGGTGTTTGTAATTTCTCCATAGACAGATAGAATTGCTCCTGCGGTAAACATAAATGTTAAAATGCTCCATTCAACACATCAATAATCTTTCAAAGTAGAGATACTCTGAAAGCGAGCCGACACCAGCTACTCTAATTGTAGCCTATTACAGTCAAAGGCACTTAACTACCACATGCAACGCGAGGAGCCCGGCCTCGTCCCGATGCTAATGAGGACCTACAGAGTGATGACACGTCCTCAGAGATGTACAGCGACTGCACCAGGGAAGGAAGTATGTATCTGCTTATTGATTTTTTTTCTTTCTTTTTGCCACGCAATGCTTCATTAACATTTCACAGGAGTCAATAAAGAAGCCGGCCCGTAACGGTGCTCACAACAGAGGGGAGGGAAGAGCATTGTTCGGGAGAGCGAAGGGCACAGCGGGGCTGCGGGAACTGATATTCCACAGAAGACCAGAGCGATGATTTTGGATCACAGAGGCATTTGAAGGGGGGGGGGGGGGGGTTGCTCTTTGTGCACGCTTCATAGGAAGAAAGAGGCGTAATGGAAGAAAGCGCCTAGAGCGGAACCATCAGTGGAAATTGGGGGCGGAGAAACGGTCCCGACTGGCAATATAGCGCTGTTCTGTGAAAAGGTAGTGAAAACTGCTACTCTTCACAACTCGCTTCCAAAAGGGGAGAAAAATCTGTTCTGTGTTAGGATATTTTTAGGAGGGGGGTGGTCGGGGGGGGGTGAGCACACGTTTAAAACCGCCTCACCGGAGTCATGTGGAACACGGAGAACGATGTCTTGGCTCGCGGTTGATGATGGAGCCTGTATCTGTTCTCAATTACCACATGCGGAGAGCACATTTCTAGGTACAAAGTTTCAAACTAATTGAATTCCGTGCCTTCCCCCGGAGATCAAAGGGCCTGTGAAACTGATAGGCCGTTTTAATTTGCCTACCAAAACAGATCCGGTTACTTGGGAACTCGACCAACCGTCGCGTTTCTATTTCGGCTTAAACGTGGACTTTTTTTAATTGACGGCCAGAAAGCGAGGAGGAGGAGGGAGATCTTACCTGATAAACGCTAACGAGATGACATAATCCGAGTGGACCGTGATGAACCAGTCGCAGTCCTTGCTGTGGGGGTAGGGGTGGGGAAAGTTGGGAGATAAGATGAACCCAGAAGAGCCCGTGATGTTTCCTCCACAAGGCGCTGGAAGACAAGAGATACGCCGTTTACATTTAGACTCGTCAGGCTCTTACCCTGAGCGACTTACAAAGTGAGTACACAACACTATAGACATCACTTGGAGTACAGCTTGTGTAGTAGTACAGATGTACTGTCTTCTGAAAGTAACTCACAGACAATGTGTCCAAATAGCTGGCAATGCAACAGGGGTGTAAGAAAATATCAAAATATCGAATATCAGGATATTATGTTTAGTGATACTGTATCAATTCTCAAAAACACAGTATCAATACACAGATAGTCCTGGCAGACAGTGAATCATTGTGTGTTGTGCCACTAGATGGCACTGCGGTAATCCATTTTCAGCTCCACTCCAACACTAACAAGCAGCACAAGGGCGCAATGCTATTGTAAGCATTGGCAAACCTGTTCATATAGTGGTGTGTTTTAATAGTAGCATTTGAAAAAAATCACAGTATATCATAGCATATATTTGCATGCAGTATCGTAGTATATCACGATATATTGAATCATGACCGCTGTATCATGATACACAGCCAACGACCAGATCCCTAACCTTCAGGCCACGACTGCTCCAATTAATTAAATAAAGTAATTAAAACATGTGCCCCAGAAATAAGGCCTAACGATATTTCACTCAGTAGTTTTATTGATTAAACCTGGAAAATAACATTACAGTGATGTAACCTGATGATGCCAGTAGCCTCCATAGAACAGTCTATGTTCTATAGAGGCTAACAGTAACGTTATTTTCCAGGTCTGTGAACGAGTGTTGGGCACACTGAATGCTATAGAGAAGTTTATGATTCAGTGAATATGTACAAGCACACCCCACAGTGAACACAAATGCAGCCCCGGACCATGATGCTACCACCACCATGCTTCACTGTAGGCAAAACACAGTTATCTTGCTACTTCATACCATCTGAGCCAAACAAGGTTATCTAGGTATCGTTAGGACACAGGTCATGGTTCCAGTGATCCATGCTCTTGGAAAGCTTGTCTTGTGCGTCAGCTTCTAGGATGACGACCATGCAGACCGAGTTTATGCCATGACAGGCACACTGAGCACTGACAGGCTAAATTCATTTGAATTGCTAAAAATAACTTATTTAATAATTCTTTTTCATTATATAAACTATACTTTATGGACACCCATCCCCAAACTCTTCTCACAAAGTTGGGAGCATGTAGTTGTCTAAAATGTCTTGGTCTGCTGAAGCATTAAGAGTTCCTTTCACTGGAACTAAGGGGCCGAGCCCAACTTTTACAAAACAACCCCACAACATGATCCCCCCTCCACCAAACTTTACACTCCACACAGTGCAGTCAGACAAGTAGCGTTCTTCTGGCGACCACCAAACCCAGACTCGTCCATTGGATTACCAGACGGAGAAGTGTGATTGCTCACTCCAGAGAACACATCTCCACTGCTCTAGAGTCCAGTGGTGGCGTGCTTTAAACCACTGTATTGAGCTTGGTGATGTAAGGCTTAGATGCAGCTGCTCGGCCATGGAAACCCATTCCATGAAGCTCTCTACGCTCTGCTATTGAGCTGATCTGAAGGCCACATGAGGTTTGAAGGTCTGTACTGATGGACTCTGTAGAAAGTTGATGACCTCTGTGTACTATGTTCCTCAGCGTCCACTGACCCCGCTCTGACCTACGTGGCTACCACAATCACTTCCACTTTGTTATAACACCACTGACAGTCCACTGTGGAATATTTTTAGTAGTGAGGAGACTTCACCACTGGACTTGTTGCACAGGTGAAATCCTATCATGGTACCACGCTGGAGTTCACTGAGCTCCTGTGTTTAGAACAGCTGAATCCAATCAGTGCTGTAATTTAACACTTGCTCTGTCACGGTGGTTCAAGCCTCAACATGTATGAACTCTTTTAATGTTAGCAAACTAAAGCACCTCTATTTGATCTCTAACTTGCATCACGCAGCCATCTGCCAGTCAGCAACAGCCTCGCCAATACCAATTAGACCGCTGCTTACTGGGCCAGCTGATTTACTGTCAGTTCTATGAATGCAGTGGCATGGCTGCCAGATCTGTGGGTGCGTATTGGAGCTGGAGAACAAAAAAAATATCCCACGGCCTACACATAAGACCAATATTGAAACAATTTTATGTTTAATTCATCGTGAAGCGTACCGTACGCCATGCTCACACGCTAAGGGTGACATCGTTTGCCTGAGGCACATTCAGCTTAGGCTGCCTTCCCTGAATTTTGTGTGGACCAATCAAAGTCGCATGGATTTAACAAACAGACTATGTGTGAAAACAGGCCAAAGACTACATTCCTGACTAAGTTTAACTGAACAGCTTTCTGTGGTACAACTTTTACATGTGTTTTTAAAGTGTGATGTGCGTCAGCTTCAGAAGAGGCCTCCTTCTGGGACTGAGTTGATGCGGCGTATGGTTTGAGCACAGATTACTAAGTGTTTGTTCACTATTGTGGGTGTTTCACTGCATGGGCTAAATGCAGAGCTCAAATTCTGCTGTGTGCAAACACGAGTGGCATATAGTTCTAAATTCATTTGAATTGCTAAAATGGCTTAGTGACTTACGATTAAATCAATAATTATTTTAAATTAATTAAGTTGGGAGCATGAAATTGTCCAGAATCTCTTGGTCTGCTGAAGCATTGAGTGTTCCTTTCATTTCTAACTACTGAAAAACAACCCCACACCATAATCCCCCCTCCACCAAACTTTACACTCGGCCCAATGCAGTCAGACAAGTACCGTTCTCCTGGCAACCGCCAAACCTAGACTCATTGGTCACTCCATAGAACACATCTCCACTGCTCTAGAGTCCAGTGATGGTGTGCTTTACACCACTGCATCCAACGCTTTGCACGCAGTTTTACTGAGTAAATAAAAGTTTCCTGTCTGAAAAAAATAGCTTTTTAAACATAATAATATTCCCATTATTATATGTAATATGTAATATATAATATAATAGTGTCTAAAATGTTTGCATAGTACTATAAATATGTAGAAATAAATTATTTATTAGAGTAAAAAATCAACACTGTCCTCACCGCCACCAAACCCAGGAGATAACAACTTGGCCAGACGGATCACATGGGCCAGATGAAACATGGAGGCAGAAGAAGACAAGAGTAGACCAGGTTTTGAGAGCACCTCAAAGAATGTCTGCATTGAGGTATCCTTAAGAATAAAGCTAATACTCTGAACTGGTCTCCCTCTTCATCTTGATAAGAAGTAACAACATGAGTAAACAAGTGGACCAGCTCAGACAAACCCTCTGTTCCTCATGGCCACATGGTGAGCAGCTAGCAGTGTTTTGTCCCAATCATTGTCATGTTGGAACATCCAAGCGCGTCCCATGCTCAGATTCTGGGTTGACGAGTGTCAATCTTACTCCAGTATTTTCTGATAACATGCTGCATCATCCTGCCATCGATTCTAACCAAGTTCCCTGCACCTGTGTAGCTCACACATCCCCAGAACATCAGTGATCCACCTCCGTGTTTTACAGTAGGGATGGTGTACTCTTCATCACAGGCCTTGTTGACTCCTCTCCAATTGTAGCGTTTATGGTTGTAGCTCATCACTCCAAATAACTTTGTTCCAGAGATCTTGAGGCTTGGCTCTGTCTGGTGTATAGTAAGTGGGCTGCTTTGTGGCATTGGCAGAGGAAGGGCTTTCTTCTGGCGACTCAACCATGCAGCCCATTTTTCTTCAAGTGTCCTGCATGTCAACTGACGTTATTGGTGGGTTTTTTTGTAGCTGGCAGTTGTAGCTGAAGTTTTCGTTGGTCTGCCTGACCTTGGCTTGGTTTCAACAGAATCCCTCGTTTTCTGCCTCTTAATTAGAGTTTGAACACGGCTGACTGGCATTCTCACCTCCTTGGATATCGTTTTATATCCTTTTCCTGTTTTATAAAAGTGCAACTATCTTCTCTCGCAGATTCTTTGATAGTTCTTATGCTTTCTCTATGTATCATAATCCAACAATGTCAGTGGCACCGCCCAATGAAACATGCAGGGGTCTGTCAGGAGCCCAGAAGCTTACTCAGTCTTCATACACATACACTGATTATACACAAGCAAACAGATCACAGGTGAGGATGGTTTACCTTTAGTAGTCAATTAAACCAGTGTGTGTCAACTTGTATGTATGTTATCACAACTTCCAGGGTATGTAAACTTTTGATCAGAGTCATTTGTGTAGATTTTGTTCTCATTATGATTTAAAAAAGGACAAAAACAATTGTTTGATAATAAATGGCTTAACCCAACAACTAACCATGAAGAAAATAAAAGTTGTATTATTATTATTATTGTCTGAAAAAAAATATAATTAATCACAAATTATGCCAGGGTATGTAAACCTATGAGTACAACAGTATTATTTAAAAAAAAATAATATAAAAAATAATAATAAAAAAAAAAAAAAAATAAAATATATATATATATATATATATATATATATATATATATATATATATATATATATACACACACACATATATATATATATATATATATATATATATATATATATATATATATATATATATATATATATATATATATATATATACACACATATATATATTATATATCATTCAAAGAAAAACATATAATTCAAAGAAGAACATGTATCTACAAAATAGTAACTTTACAGGAGAGGCCAAAAACCTTCTTTACTTTTAATATAATTCAATAGAACCTGAGATATTTGCATGCTATTTTGGAGCCTTTTTATTGGTCCACTAATCATGAAACTGGACAATGTAAGTGGCAGCTGCTGCATTCAAATTATGCAAAAAAAAAATTATATATATATATATATATAAATCTATCTCTTTTTTAGTACATAGTACATAAGCAGGATATTACAGTGTTGCATGGACGTTAATTCATAAATACACTGTTATCATTATTATGCTCCTGATTAATTTCATAAATTGGTGGCAATTCATGGCAGCCAAACTCTAAGGGTCATCTTCCCAGACAGCGATTAAGTTTAGTCCAAGCCTACAAACTAATTCCAACAGAGCATCACTATTTACAATGTGACTCAGTGGAAGCCTGAGCCTTAATCCGGGTCCAGGAAACCAATTAAGCAAAGGCAGACAGTGTAGCGGAGACGAGCAGCGCTGCCAACCGAACCCCAACCTGAGACCTGCAGTAAACCCCTCCTATTATTAGTGACTGAGATGTTTGATCAGAGAGTATTTGAGGTGTTAAAGTATCTGAAAGGAATCGGCACTTGTGGGATCCACTAGCGAAGAAAGCATATGTCGAATCACGTCAGGCCGAAACTGAAGCGCTGCCTTGTTTTGGCAGCGCTGTGCAAACGACAACCTCCATCAGCCTCACGTCATTTAGTCTCACATTACTCGTACACACCAGTTTGGAAACAGAAGAGCGAACAGGAGCTTGGAGCGCTTTGATGACAGCTGTCAGACAAAATCGTCCTCCGAAAGTGCAGGTGCTTGCAGAATACCCGCAATTTCCCCGTGACATTTATCATGGGACGACTCCTCGGCGGGCAGACCGAACACGTGGCCCGAGTACGCCGGCGTCTGAGTGCTGACCGGGCGCTCGATCAGATATTTCTGTCAGCGAGATTTATTATTACGGGCCTTTTTATAAGTTCTGAAAGAGTGAAAACTCATTTCCGGACGCTTTTTAAGGCAGTCCACGAGCCCTGACAGGTGTGAAATGAGGCGCCCCCGATATTCCCCAAGTCTCAGGCCCGAGTTTCCGCAAATTGAAAAAATCTCACCGTTTGGGACGCCAATGCCATATTTTAATGGATCACTATCGACTACGTTCAAGGGAGATTCCACCAATTTGTTGAAAATATCTAAATACTTTAGTACTTGAGATATAAGAGTCAGTCAGAGTGATTCCACCTCTTCTTAACACTGGTGCTGATGGGAACCAGGGATGCCTTCACGATGCCTTTATATTCATTATCAAAACTCTTCTAAACTTATATACACTATACTGGCAAAAGTATTCGCTCATCTGCCTTAATATATAGAGTTTAATATAATGTCGGCCCAACCTTTGCAGCTTTAACAGCTTCAACTCTTCTGGGAAGGCTCTCCACACAGTTTAGGAGAGTGTTTATGGGAATGTTTGAGCGTTCTTCCAGAAGAGGGGTGTCAAACTCATTTTCACCGAGGGCCACATCGGCATAATGGCTGTCCTCAAAGGGCCAGATGTAACTTAGAAATGTAACAAAATGTAACCAAATGTAATATAAAATAAATGTAACTACTTAATGTTAAATAACTCTGAATGTGTTACTTATTCAATTAAAACATTACAGTTGCATGGAAACAATATGTTTTCTTGTTGCTCTGTTCTAACATAAATCCTTTTAATTTGTCATGTTTTGAAATCCACAAACTCCATCGATCAAAGATCAAACTATCCAAGTGAATAAAAAATAACATCAAACACAAGTTATAAAATTAAACACATAAAACCTGCAAACACTAAATACATTGCAACAGCAACTATACATATCTGTGCTTTCATCAGCAGCAACTATACATATCTGTGTTTCATCAACAGCAACTACACATATCTGTGCTTTCATCAACAGCAACTACACATATCTGTGTTTCATCAACAGCAACTACACATATCTGTGTTTTCATCAACAGCAACTACACATATCTGTCTTTCATCAACAGCAACTACACATATCTGTCTTTCATCAACAGCAACTACACATATCTGTGTTTTCATCAACAGCAACTACACATATCTGTCTTTCATCAACAGCAACTACACATCACATATCTGTCTTTCATCAACAGCAACTACACATATCTGTGCTTTCATCAACAGCAGCTACACATATCTGTGCTTTCATCAACAGCAACTACACATATCTGTGTTTCATCAACAGCAACTACACAGATCTGTGCTTTCATCAACAGCAGCTACACATATCTGTGCTTTCATCAACAGCAACTACACATATCTGTTTCATCAACAGCAGCTACACATATCTGTGCTTTCATCAACAGCAACTACACATATCTGTCTTTCATCAACAGCAACTACACATATCTGTCTTTCATCAACAGCAACTACACATATCTGTCTTTCATCAACAGCAACTACACATATCTGTGCTTTCATCAACAGCAACTACACATATCTGTGTTTCATCAACAGCAACTACACAGATCTGTGCTTTCAACAGCAGCTACACATATCTGTCTTTCATCAACAGCAGCTACACATATCTGTCTTTCATCAACAGCAGCTACACATATCTGTTTTTCATCAACAGCAACTACACATATCTGTCTTTCATCAACAGCAGCTACACATATCTGTGCTTTCATCAACAGCAGCTACACATATCTGTGCTTTCATCAACAGCAACTACACATATCTGTGTTTCATCAACAGCAACTACACAGATCTGTGCTTTCATCAACAGCAGCTACTCATATCTGTGCTTTCATCAACAGCAACTACACATATCTGTGTTTCATCAACAGCAACTACACAGATCTGTGCTTTCATCAACAGCAGCTACACATATCTGTGCTTTCATCAACAGCAGCTACACATATCTGTCTTTCATCAACAGCAACTACACATATCTGTCTTTCATCAACAGCAACTACACATATCTGTGCTTTCTTCAACAGCAACTACACATATCTGTGCTTTCATCAACAGCAACTACACATATCTGTGTTTCATCAACAGCAACTACACATATCTGTCTTTCATCAACAGCAACTACACATATCTGTGCTTTCTTCAACAGCAACTACACATATCTGTGCTTTCATCAACAGCAACTACACATATCTGTGCTTTCTTCAACAGCAACTACACATATCTGTGCTTTCATCAACAGCAACAACACATCTGTGTTTCATCAACAGCAACTACACATATCTGTCTTTCATCAACAGCAACTACACATATCTGTCTTTCATCAACAGCAACTACACATATCTGTCTTTCATCAACAGCAACTACACATATCTGTGCTTTCTTCAACAGCAACTACACATATCTGTGCTTTCATCAACAGCAACAACACATCTGTGTTTCATCAACAGCAACTACACATATCTGTCTTTCATCAACAGCAACTACACATATCTGTCTTTCATCAACAGCAACTACACATATCTGTGCTTTCTTCAACAGCAACTACACATATCTGTGCTTTCATCAACAGCAACTACACATATCTGTGTTTCATCAACAGCAACTACACAGATCTGTGCTTTCATCAACAGCAGCTACACATATCTGTGCTTTCATCAACAGCAGCTACACATATCTGTGCTTTCATCAACAGCAACTACACATATCTGTGTTTCATCAACAGCAGCTACACATATCTGTGCTTTCATCAACAGCAACTACATATATCTGAGCTTTCATCAACAGCAACAACACATATCTGTGTTTCATCAACAGCAACTACACATATCTGTGTTTCATCAACAGCAACTACACATATCTGTGCTTTCATCAACAGCAACTACACATATCTGTTTCATCAACAGCAACTACACATCTGTGTTTCATCAACAGCAACTACACATATCTGTGCTTTCATCAACAGCAACTACACATATCTGTGTTTCATCAACAGCAACTACACATATCTGTGCTTTCATCAACAGCAACTACACATATCTGTGCTTTCATCAACAGCAACTACACATATCTGTGCTTCATCAACAGCAACTACACATATCTGTCTTTCATCAACAGCAACTACACATATCTGTGCTTCATCAACAGCAACTACACAGATCTGTGTTTCATCAACAGCAACTACACATATCTGTGTTTCATCAACAGCAACTACACATATCTGTTTCATCAACAGCAACTACACATATCTGTGCTTCATCAACAGCAACTACACATATCTGTGTTTCATCAACAGCAACTACACATATCTGTGTTTCATCAACAGCAACTACACATATCTCTGCTTTCATCAACAGCAACTACACATATCTGTGCTTTCATCAACAGCAACTACACATATCTGTGCTTTCATCAACAGCAACTACACAGATCTGTGTTTCATCAACAGCAACTATACATATCTGTGCTTTCATCAACAGCAACTACACATATCTGTGTTTCATCAACAGCAACTACACATATCTGTCTTTTATCAACAACAACTACACATATCTGTCTTTCATCAACAGCAACTACACATATCTGTGCTTTCATCAACAGCAACTACACATATCTGTGCTTTCATCAACAGCAACTACACATATCTGTCTTTCATCAACAGCAACTACACATATCTGTGTTTCATCAACAGCTAATGAAAAAGCTGTGTAGCTGCATGAGGATGTGGTGGGCCACGTTTTGCCCACGGGCCTTGAGTTTGACACATATGTTCCAGAAGAACGTTTGTGAAGTTAGACACTGATGTTGGACGAGAAGGTCTGGCTCGCAGTCTCCACACTAATTCATCCCAAAGGTGTTCTATCAGACTGAGGTCAGGACTCTGTGCAGGCCAGTCAAGTTCTTCCACACCAAACGCGCTCCTCCATGTCTTTATGGAGCTGCTTTGTGCACTGGTGGGCAGTCATGTTGGAACAGGAAGGGGCTGTCCCTAAACTGTCCCCACAAAGTTGGGAGCATAAATTGTCCAGAATGTCTTGGTCTGCTGAAGCATTAAGAGTTCCTTTCACTGGAGCTGAAAACAACCCCACATCATAATCCCCCCTCCACCAAACTCTACACTCAGCACAATGCAGTCAGAGAAGCACCATTCTCCTGGCAACCACAAAACCCAGACCCGTCCATCTGATTGCCAGATGGAGAAGCGTGATTGGTCACTCCAGAGAACACGTCTCCCCTGCTCTAGAGTCCAGTGGCGGTGTGCTTTACACCACTGCATCCAACACTTTGCACTGCGCTTGGTGATGTAAGGCTTGGATACAGCTGCTCAGTCATGGAGACCCATTCCATGAAGCTCTCTACGCTCTGTTCTTGAGCTGATCTGAAGTTTGGAGGTCTGTAGTGATTGACTCTGGAGAAAGTTGGTGACCTCTGTGCACTATACTATTCAGCATCCACTGACCACATGACTTTGCTGTCGTTCCCAATCACTTCCACTTTGTTAGAACACCACTGACAGTCCACTGTGGAATATTTAGTAGTGAGGAAACTTCACCACTGGACTTGTAGCACAGGTGGCGTCCTATCATGGTACCACGCTGGAGTTCACTGAGCTCCTGAGAGTGACCCATTCTTTCACTAATGTCTGTAGAAGCAGTCTGCATGACTAGCTGCTTGGTTTTATATACTTGTGGCCATGGAAGTGATAGTTTGAATGGGTGAGTGAATGCTTTTGCCAATCTAGTGTATGTAATATTTGACCCTCCTCTATAAATAGAATCAATTAAATGAATAAAAACACATTTTGAGCCACAACTTTCTCCCAAGTCTATCCTACAACACTGTCTCAGACATCAGGCAGAGTATTCATAACCATTTCATGTAACAACTTTCTATGAGGAAGCTCATAGAGGCATTAGGCTACACAGACATTCACTGTTCCATTCACTGCTATGAGCAATTCTGATATGGCAAGTACGTAGCATGGTCTGCACTTCATGTAAAACAAAGTTCAGCCCAATAGGCCCTGTTTACAGTGACAGTCCAAGCAAAATTAAACATGTAAACATGGCTACATCTGTTGTAAACATGCTTATCAGTATGCTACAGCAGGGTCTCCAGTGAGATTTCCCAGTTATATTTTGAAGGTGGGAACAACTTTTTTTGGAGGCTTTTTGGAGTTTGTCTTGTAGCCGACTAGGCGTGTAAGAAAATATCGAAAATAGCAAATATCGGGATATTATGTTTCGTGATACTGTATCGATTCTCAAAGACACAGTATTGATTCACAGATTCCTGGCAGACAGTGACTCAAATATGTGTTGTGTTGAAACCTCAGACCACTAGATGGCAGTGTTGTAAACCATTTTCACCTCACTCCAACATTAACTAGCAGCACAAGGGCGCAATGCTGTTTAAACATTGGCAAACTTGTTAATATAGTGATGTGTTTTAACAGTAGAATTTGAAAAATATGCAACATATCACTTTGCTTGCAGTATCGCAATATATCGGAATATATTGAATCGTGACCACTGTATCACAATATGTATTGTATCGGCAGGTCCTTGCCAATACACAGCCCTATAGCCGACTATCCAGATCAGTTGCTTTAGTTTAACTCCTTTATTCTAACTTAAGGTCAAAAACTTTGGGCTGCTTGAAAACAGAACAGCTGTTTTTTTCTGTTCACCTTCATCAGCCTACAGATCAGTGGCTAGGCTAGCAGAATTAGTTGACACCGCAGGGATTTCCAGTGGTCGGGTGATGTATTGTGCGATGCATGCTGGGTTTTGGAGTGTGAGAACATTGATAAATGCAACGTGTGCACTGCACAGCTGTATTATCTACGAAAATACAAACACTGGACCGACGGATGCTCAATATTATAGACCGGGGCACTCGCCCAACAGAAACCTATGACAAATATTTGTGTGGTGCAAATGGCTCATTTCGTAGCCCACCTCAAACAGATTAGTAGTGGGCCATCTGAAATACTTCCTCAGGGATGAGTTTCACTAATGTTATACCTGCATATACCAGGAATTGAATTAGTTTTGGACAAGGTTATACCAGGAATTGGATTAGTTTCCCATTTCACCATAACATTAAACCCACTTACTGTCCATTATATCAGCTCCACTGACCATACAGGAGCCACACTTACAGACTGTAGTTCATCTGATTCTCTGTATACTTTGTTACCCTGTTCTTCAATGATCAGGACCCCCACAGGACCACCACAGAGCAGGTACTATTAGGGAGGTGGATCATACTCATACACTGCAGTGACACTGACATGGTGGTGAGGTGTTAGCGTGTGCCGTGCTGAAGAATAGTCCACCAACCCGCAACATCCAGACAGCAGTGTCCTGTGGGCGGCGTCCTGTGTCTACTGTCTCTGACTTTACATCTACAAGGTGGAACAGCAAGTAGTAGGAGTGTCTAATAGAGTGGAGAGTGAGTGGACACAGTGTTTAAAAACTTTAGCAGCACTGCTGTGTCTGATCCACTCACACCAGCACAACACACACTAACACACCACCACTCCTGACCCTATATATATATATATATATATATATATATATATATATATATATATATATATATATATATATATATATATATATAAAACCAAAGTCAATATATATATAACTATATAACATATTGTCAGTGTTTATTGATCTTCTATATTGATTGATTTCAGCTCTCATTGTCACTACCCTACTTAGCACTGCTGCTACGATAACGTAGCTGGACACAGTCCCGGAAAATTCCGACCATTATTCGGTGCTCAGGTCTGTTCAGGATTGTAAACCGTGGGCTGGACTGAGGGACACAGGCTCCCAGGCTAAATTTCAGGCCTGAATAGCTCTAATCCTTACTCACCGATGCAGGTAGGAGGGCTGGGCTGCCAGTAGTATCGGTTTTCCACCTGGATGCAGGTGATACGCGGCTCCCCCTGTAATTCGTAGCCGGGGTCGCACACAAAGGTCACCGAGTCGCCCGGCTCTTTCCCCTCGCCGCTCCGCGTGCCGTTCATGGGCGTTCCCGGGTCCCGGCAGGCCGTCGCCACAGAGCCTGCGAAAACAACGACAACAGCCGCCGGCTGAGTGGGTTTGATGCTTTACTCACCGCCTCGGCAGGAGATGACATTACCGCAGGCGCCGAGCCAGAACTGTCCACCCAGCCCTGCAGAGCGTTTCAGCAGGTGCCTTCACACTCCCACAACCCTTCCACACACACACACTAACACACACTCGCTATCTAAACAGTGGAGAGTTTCCAGTCTCTGGATACTGCCAGCGCTTTCAGCCCATTCGAATTAAGATCATTTAGTGGAAAATGGATGCCCAGGTAATGCTAGCTGCGTGCAAGGCCTTTGACTTGGTGTACAGGGGCCAGATTCACAAAAGCTTGTTGTACAAAAGGTTGTACAGCATAACAAAACACTGTCACAATACGTGCAAGACCAGACAATACATGCAAGACCAGACAATACGTGCAAGACCAGACAATGTGTACAAGACTAGACAATACGTTTAAGCCCAGACAATACATGTAAGACCAGACAATACATGCAAAACCAGACAATACGTTTAAGAGCAGACAATATATTTAAGACTAGACAATACATTTAAGACCAGACAATACGTTTAAGACCAGACAATACATTTAAGACTAGACAATACATGCAAAACCAGACAATACATGCACGACCAGACAATATGTGCAAGACCAGACAATACGTTTAAGACCAGACAATACGTTCAAGACCAGACAATACGTTTAAGATCAGACAATATATTTAAGACTAGACAATACGTTTAAGACTAGACAATACGTTTAAGACCAGACAATACGTTTAAGACCAGACAATACGTTTAAGACCAGACAATATATTTAAGACTAGACAATACGTTTAAGACTAGACAACACGTTTAAGACCAGACAATACGTTTAAGACTAGACAATACATGCAAAACCAGACAATACATGCACGACCAGACAATATGTGCAAGACCAGACAATACGTTTAAGACCAGACAATACGTTCAAGACCAGACAATACGTTTAAGATCAGACAATATATTTAAGACTAGACAATACGTTTAAGACTAGACAATACGTTTAAGACCAGACAATACGTTTAAGACCAGACAATACGTTTAAGACCAGACAATATATTTAAGACTAGACAATACGTTTAAGACTAGACAATACGTTTAAGACCAGACAATACGTTCAAGACCAGACAATACGTTTAAGACAAGATAATGTGTGTAAGACCAGACAATATGTTTAAGACCTAACAATATGTCTAAGACCTAACAATATGTCTAAGACCAGACAATGTGTGTAAGACCAGACAATGTGTGCAAGACCAGACAATGTGTGCAAGACTAGACAATACGTTTAAGACCAGACAATACACCCAAAACCAGACAATACGTGTAAGACCTGACAATACGTGTAAGACCAGCCAGTGTGTGCAAGACCAGACAATGTGTGCAAGACTAGACAATACGTTTAAGACCAGACAATACACCCAAAACCAGACAATACGTGTAAGACCTGACAATACGTGTAAGACCAGACAATACACCCAAAACCAGACAATACGTGTAAGACCTGACAATACGTGTAAGACCAGACAATACACCCAAAACCAGACAATACGTGTAAGACCTGACAATACGTGTAAGACCTGACAATACACCCAAAACCAGACAATACGTGTAAGACCTGACAATATGTGTAAGACCAGACAATACACCCAAAACCAGACAATACGTGTAAGACCTGACAATACACCCAAAACCAGACAATACGTGTAAGACCTGACAATACGTGTAAGACCAGACAATACACCCAAAACCAGACAATACGTGTAAGACCTGACAATACGTGTAAGACCAGACAATACGTGTAAGACCTGACAATACGTGTAAGACCAGACAATACACCCAAAACCAGACAATACGTGTAAGACCTGACAATACGTGTAAGACCAGACAATACACCCAAAACCAGACAATACGTGTAAGACCTGACAATACGTGTAAGACCAGACACTACACCCAAAACCAGACAATACGTGTAAGACCAGACAATACACCCAAAACCAGACAATACGTGTAAGACCTGACAATACACCCAAAACCAGACAATACGTGTAAGACCAGACAATACACCCAAAACCAGACAATACGTGTAAGACCAGACAATACACCCAAAACCAGACAATAGAGCCAAAACCAGACAATACGTGTAAGACCAGACCATACACCCAAAACCAGACAATAGAGCCAAAACCAGACAATACGTGTAAGACCTGACAATACGTGTAAGACCAGACAATACATGTAAGACCAGACAATACACCCAAAACTAGACAATACGTGTAAGACCAGACCATACACCCAAAACCAGACAATAGAGCCAAAACCAGACAATACGTGTAAGACCTGACAATACGTGTAAGACCAGACAATACATGTAAGACCAGACAATACACCCAAAACTAGACAATACGTGTAAGCCCAGACAATACATGTAAGACCAGACAATACATGCAAAACCAGACAATACATGCAAAACCAGACAATACATGCACGACCAGACAATACGTTTAAGACCAGACAATATATTTAAGACTAGACAATACATTTAAGACCAGACAATACGTTTAAGACCAGACAATACGTTTAAGACTAGACAATACATGCAAAACCAGACAATACATGCACGACCAGACAATATGTGCAAGACCAGACAATACGTTCAAGACCAGACAATATATTTAAGACTAGACAATATATTTAAGACTAGACAATACGTTTAAGACTAGACAATACGTTTAAGACCAGACAATACGTTCAAGACCAGACAATACGTTTAAGACCTAACAATATGTCTAAGACCTAACAATATGTCTAAGACCTAACAATATGTCTAAGACCAGACAATGTGTGCAAGACCAGACAATGTGTGCAAGACTAGACAATACGTGTAAGACCTGACAATACGTGTAAGACCAGCCAGTGTGTGCAAGACCAGACAATGTGTGCAAGACCAGACAATACGTTTAAGACCAGACAATACACCCAAAACCAGACAATACGTGTAAGACCTGACAATACGTGTAAGACCAGACAATACACCCAAAACTAGACAATACGTGTAAGACCTGACAATACGTGTAAGACCAGACAATATGCAAACAGCAGTGAGCATAAATAAACATAAATATGTGATAGAACAATGAATCATCGCTGTCCAAGGAAAAACATGCATCTTCAAAATGACAACTTTGTAGGCGAGGCCAAAAATCTTTTTATTTACTTTTAATGTAAGTCAATGGAACCAGAAAACTTTCTTTTTGGAGCATTTCTATTGGTCTGTTCATCATAAAATTTACAAACACTATCAACAGCAGCTGTTGCAGTCCAGTGATCTAGAAAAATAAAAATCGTTTTTCTTTGGACAGCAGCAATATGTAGGACAGCAAACACAGCTAAGTATACATACTGGAGAGGTGCAGTGGTAAGAATACTGCTACGAGCAAGTGCTGCGCCTGAAACATGCTCTCCGCAGGCAGGTTAGTTATCTAGTCGTATTTATGTTCTCCAATTTTGTACACTTTAAAGAAATTGGGTAATTTTATAGTAATTTACAGCCATGATTTCAGATCCAGTAATTGTAGGTGTATTTACGGCCCAGTGCAGTATGTAATGTATTTCTATATAGACTTGATTACTGTATTTGTACAGGTTTTGGCCCTGTGTTTACTCTTGTGTTTCCAATGTACAGTTTATATGTGCTCTAATGGGCACCCACGGCAGTCTGAGGGCCTTGTTTTGCTCTTTTATGCTATACGACTTGTAAACAACCCAAAGATACAGGCAACCATGACAATCATTCGTAACAACAGTGTAGTTCTTCTCATCAATCACTCTATGAGCTAAACATCACTTTACATAGTTCTAGTCATTAAAACAGCAATAACCAGAGATCTTTCATTACAGGATAAAATAGTCAACTGAAACACAAAGCAATGGCACAGCTGTAAAACCAAGACATATGAAATGTAGTCAAATGCAGCTATAAACAAGTTGTAACTAAAATATACTGAAGAAACAAATAAAACAAAGATAAATAAATTATTAAATAAACTAAAGTGCCCATCATAATCATATTCACTGTAACACTAGTGATGCAAACCCTACTGACAGTAACTCAACGGCATTAGTTGACTCTTCACACCACAACCCTACTGACCACAATCTAACTGAATATAACCTTAACGAAGAAAACCCTAATGACAGACCGTATCCCCAGTTACATAAAACTCTAGCCCTACTGACCATAAACCTACTAACAGTAACTCCAGTGACACAAACCCTACTGACTATAACCCTACTGGCTGTAATCCTACTGAATGTAACTCTACTGACTATAACCCTACTGACTGTAACCATACTGACTGTAACCCTACTGGCTGTAACCCTACTGACTATAACCCTACTAGCTGTAACCCTACTGAGTATAACCCTACTGACTGTAACCCTACTGACTATAACCCTACTGACTATAACCCTACTGACTGTAACCCTACTGACTAAAACCCTACTGACTGCAACCCTACTGACTATTACCATACTGACTATAACCCTACTGACTATAACCCTACTGACTGTAACCCTACTGACTGTAACCCTACTGACTATAACCCTACTGACTATAACCCTACTGACTGTAACCCTACTGACTATTACCATACTGACTATAACCCTACTGACTATAACCCTACTGACTATAACCCTACTGACTGTAACCCTACTGACTATAACCCTACTGACTATTACCATACTGACTATAACCCTACTAACTATAACTCTACTGACTATAACCCTACTGACTGTAACCCTACTGACTATAACCCTACTGACTGTAACCCTACTGACTGTAACCCTACTGACTATTACCATACTGACTATAACCCTACTGACTATAACCCTACCGACTATAACCCTACTGACTGTAACCCTACTAACTATAACCCTACTGACTGTAACCCTACTGACTATAACCCTACTGATTGTCACCCTACTGGTGCAAATCCTTCTCACCATAATCCTTCTGACTGAAACAAACCCTACTGATCGTAACCCTACTGACCGTTGCCCTACTGAATGTAACTCACTCCTAGTCCTGCCAATTATAACCTCACTGACCATAACCTGACTAAAGTTGACCTTAGTGAAGGAAACCCTATTGACCAGAAAATCATTCTGATCGTATCCCATAGATAAGAACCATCATAAACACATCCCTAATCCCTACAATTCTCCTGACCATAACCCCAGTGACACAAAACCTACTGAAACGATTCCTATTTACTCTAGCCCTACTGACCATAACTCATCTAAACATAGTTCTAGTGACATAAACCAGACTGGCCATAATGCTATTGACTGTAGCATGTGATGCACCTACTGATGCAAATCCTACTGACCGCAACTCAGCTGACTGTAACCCTAGTGATGCAAATATTACTGACCATAACCCTACTAGCTGTAATCCTTCTGACTGTAACCCCAGTGAAACAAACCCTACTGACTTTAGCCCATTTGAAAGCCATTGAAAACCCAACCTTACTGATCGTAATCCCTGAATGCAATCTCAGTGACTGAAATCCTACTGACCACTAGGGTTAACCCTTTCCTTTAACATTTCCCAATAATCCCAATATGCTTTGCAAATAAGAGCTAACATCTTTGACAATCATCTGGAGGCATATCTTCCAGAATGCACCATTTTTCTAGAATACGATGGACCAACCCAAGTAAAGAGTGCAGGCTGGTTCAGAATCTAGAAGAGATCTAAAACGTAATAGCCAGATCAGTGGTGAGAAGCCAGGCATATATTCTAAGTTCATGAAGAAGTAGCTTACTTGAGAAGTCGATAGCGAAGCCGGACTTGCTGATGTAAAAATCCGTCTCGAACTGGATGGTCACTACGTTGAGCGTGCTGTGTATCCCATCGGGCAACAGTGAGCCGCTCACTTCTTTCAGAGCCATCTCGTTCTCAGGACGGCCATCCCACACCTTCAGGATGTCGTGAGATGCCTCGGTGTCAAACGCCAGAAACTGCAGACTGAAAAGAAAAGATGGAATTGATTTCGAGGATCCCGTACAAATCAGTCTTAATTACTATTAACAGCTATTAATAATACGTACTGGCTTCCTTCATCAACAGGTTAGCACACATCTGAGTTCTTCAATACTGGTGAACGTGAATTAAAGAACACGAACAAGACAAAAAATCAAACCCACGCTGAGCTTAAAGAAGCCCAGCAGAGCCGGAGAATTGATCTATTGCCCTTGGCCTCGACTCCCGTCCAGGCAAATGAAATCATGCTCAGTGTCGGGGTCTTGGCACAGATACTCCAGGTCTTGGTGTTAGACAAAACAATGGTCTCCATGCTCCTCATCCAATAAATACATTTGATTAGGGCTGTGTATTGGCAAGAACGTGGCACAACAATATGTATCGTGATACGGCGGTCACGATTCAATATATCACGATATATTGCGATACTGCAAGCAAAGTGATATATTGTGATTCATTTTCAAATCCTACTATTAAAACAAACCACTATATGAACAGGTTTGCCAACGCTTACAATAGCATTGCGCCCTTGTGCTGCTTGTTAGTGTTGCAGTGGAGCTGAAATAGATCACAACACTGCCATCTAGTGGTCAGAGTTTTAAACACAACACACAATGATTCACTGTCTGCCAGTCTGTGTATTGATACTGTGTTTTTGAGAATCGATACAGTATCACGAAAGATAATATCCTGATATTCGATATTTTGATATTTTCGTACACCCCTAGTGTTTAAGTGTCTAGAGAGTCTGAAAACCCTTTTCACGCACAAGCTAAGCAAACCCCTCCTACTGTGCTACATGGGGTTAAACTGGGGTTGTACTCATTTCCTATGTTATTGTATGTACTGCAGTTTTTTTCATTATATAATGTTCTAAGTGTTCATTAAATATCTTGGTTTTGATCTTAAATCATTATTTTAATTAATATTTAGTTACATCATGAATTCAAAATAGTGTTTGTAAATATGTTCCTGCCTGCAAATGTTTACAAACGTCAACATTTCCCATCAAATTCCATAGTGAACACATAAGGGTTAATTCTGATTCATGTTGTGTGTTAGTTAGAAGGGAAGTGATACAAAAATGACTTAAAAAGTGGAAAATAAACCTGAAAGAAGGATTTTCAATGTTTATAAAAAAGCAAATTGAGTAACTCATGGAATGATATTCATTGAATGTTGAAATTAATTCATGGCAAAGATATCATCTCACTTTTGACCCAGGTTGTGCACCAAAGGGTTAGGAAGTCTGGAGGAACTAATGAACAGCTTATTGTACTATAGTGGTTCTATGGTAGGGACAGAACAGTCAGGTTTTAAACAGCCTGTATGGTTCAAGGACAGCGTTCTCAACATATTGAAAGAGCTCTTCATCCAAAGCAAACTGCAGAGTGGTGCAACTGCAAGAAGTGAGATTGAACCCCTTTCCATATCAGCAATAAAATGCAATTTCAGTTCAGTTGAATATCGTAGTCGTCCAATAAAAAACAAGATGGCAAAATGGCAACTTTACAGGAGAGGCCAAAAACTGTCTACCCTTTTAATGTAAGTCAATGGAACCAGAATTTTTCCAAAGCTATTTTGAAGCATTTCTATTGGTCCATTCATCATAAATGAAGCGGCAGCTGCATTTAATTGATGTAGAAAAATGGAAATTGACCAAAAATGGAAATACGTATTTTTCATTGGACAGCGACAATATGAATTTTTACCTTACACATCCAACCTCATAATTTAAAAGCCTTTATCATAACAACACGTGTTTGTTCACCAGTAAGAACACCAGATCTGATTAGAACAGATGTAAATAATCATACATACAATACAAAGTAACATGAATATCTTATTGTGAGAGAAGTAGATCATATCTAGAGCTCCAGTTTGAAGAAGTGTAGTTCCAGATTTCTCCTGGACGCCCCAGACATTGTATGAATGTATTCAGTTCCTTCAGCAGCAAATCTTGATTTAGCTTAATGAAGTACTGAGCAGTCAAAGCAGGTATTAGATGAGAACTGTAAATAATACTGGGTTGTTTATAGAAGGAGAAGCGTAGAAAGTGTTTGGCTAAGTAAATAAAAGCGTCCTGTCTGGAGAAAAAATAGCTTTTTAAATATAATAATGTCCCCAAGTGCCTCAAACTTTTGCACAAAACTAGATTTCAACAACACCAGCACAATGAATTTGTGTCTTTATGAGTGAGCGAGTAAGTCATTTCATACGAGTGCTTTTATTGCATTGAACTGCTGTTGATTTGGTTTAAACAGCATTCTTTAATACACTGCAGTTGCACATGATGTTAAATATCTAGACAACTGTTGAACCATTTCATCTCGACGCAGCATATCATCTCACGAGCCATGTTCCACACACACAGAGACAACAGTGCCCTAGTTAATCTGATAAGCGTGTCATGGGGGAAACATTATATTTGATCACATTAATTAAAAATATTGGGTCGGTTTCAATTCAGCCAGTGGGCCGAAGAGGCTACAGCGGTGCCAACGTCTAACGGCTTCTGTGTTATCTTAATTAAAACTGTGTTCTCCGTAATGACCACACTGTCCCTGTCAACTGAAGTAGTCACTGTTAGTTCTGAAGCTTGGAACTGAAATGAGTTACATTAGCACTGTACCCAGATCAGCCATAACATTAAACCCACCTGCTTATATCTACACACACTGTCCACTGTATCAGCTCCACTGACCTTAAAGAAGCTACACTTACAGACTGTAGTTCATCTGATTCTCTGTATACTTTATTACTCTGTTCTTTAATGATCAGGACCCCCCATAAGACCACCACAGTGCAGGTACTATTAGGACTGAGAATCGTCCACCTACCAGCAACATCCAGATACCAGTGTCCTGTGAGCGGCGTCCTGTGTCCACTGAAGAAGGACTAGAGGAACTGTGCAGCAGCAGATGAGCTACTGTCTCTGACTTTACATCTACAAGGTGGACCAGCACGGTGGGAGTCTCTAATAGAGTGGACAGTGAGTGAACACAGTGTCTAAACACTCCAGCACCACTGCTGTACCTGATCCACACACACACACTAACACACCATCACTGTAGCGCTGAGAATGACCCACCACCTACATGATATTAGCTCTCTCAGGTGGTCCTGTGGGGGTCCTGATCATTAAAGAACAGAGTAATAAAGTATACAGAGAATCAGATGAACTACTGTCTGTAAGTGGAGCTCCTGTATGGTCAGTGGAGATGATACAGTGGACGGTGAGTTTAGATACAAGGAGGTGGTTTTAATGTTAGGGCTGATGAGGTTGTGCATTATAGGGTTAATCAGTGCTAGAACCTGGGATTGGAGACCTCTCGTTCATATACTGATGGGTTTGGAAGCGATTCCTTCAGCAGACTGGACTGGTGGAACTATGGATATTTCAATGCACACCAAACTTAATGAAGCAACAGCAGCTTGGAGCTCCAGCTCCCGTTGAGATCTTCTACTGTAACAAGAACCCACCAGCTGTATGAATGGGAGTGAGGGGCTACAGCCTCTGAGCAGTTGATCCAGTGACTGTAGTATACATGATACATGCAGGTGGTGTAGTGGTTAGCACGGTTAGCACTGAGTGGAGTGTGTATGTTCCCCCCGTGCTTGAGTGGGTTTCCTCCCACAGTCCAAACACATGCATGTTAGGTCACTCTAAATTACCCATAGGTGTGAGGGTGTGTTGGCCATACGATGAACTGGCGACCTGTCCATGGTCTACCCCGCCTTTGCCTAATGAAGCTAGGATCAACTCCAGCCTCCGCCATGACCTCCACTAGTGGGATGGAAGCTGGAAACTGTGTTCACTCTATGGCAGGGGTCACTTATAGGTGGACCGCGGTCCAGATCTGGACCCAGACGTTGTCCAATGTGGACCCAAACTGATAAACTATTGAGAATGATTTAATTCGGACTGTGTTTATTTTAAGAGGCGTAGCTTTTCTTGTCTTTACGGTATACAGGCTTTACAGCGCAGTGAACTCAGAGACCAATCACGTGCACTGCAAGATCACCAAAAGCTCCTCAGCCAATCAGATCTGTGCAGATTGGGGAGTGTGGACTGTACACAGGCGAGGTACGAAGCGAGGAGCAGCAGCCGGAGACTAAAGTGAGTCAGAAAGAATAACAAGCTCTAAAAACAGAAACGTTAACAGAGAAAACTGAGTGTTGAACAGGAACGGTTCTGGAATAGACCTGCTCGTCTAGTTTTGGAGAATACCGCTCTATACAACCCAGATGTTGACAAGAAGACACGTTTTATTTACTTTCTCTATTAATAAACACTTAATGATGAACTTTTAAAAAAAACATTCTGTTTTTTTAATGTAGCCCTTGTTTTGATTGAAGTAAAAAAATTTATTAGCAGTTTATAAATAATTCATTCAGTTCAGCATTTAAACAGTAAATATACTGAAATATACTGAACGGTATTTGTTTTTTTGTTTTTTATGTTTTTTTTGGCCCACCCCCCTCTTCGAAGGACTAATAGAACTTTATTATTTATTTACTTAACATTGTTATGTAACATTCTCATTCTTAAGCTATGTAACATTTTGGAAAGGGCTGAGGGAATAGATGGTGGACACATACAAAATGCAAAATAAGAGAATATAATAACAATAATAATAATAATAATAATAATAATAATAATAATAAAAAACACAAAAAAACAACACAGTAAATACAAATGTATTTGAAGATGTAAATTGAAAGTGCGAATGGATGTACAATGCAGGAAACCAAAAAATAAAAAATAATAAAAAATAATAATAATTTTGGTGAAACTAAATTATTTGTACAGTTACCTTTTTACATTCTTTTTTTTTATTTTATTAGTGTGTGTGTGTGTGTGTGTGTGTGTGTGTCTGTGTGTGCATGTGTGTGTTAGAGTTTATTTCTGGGTGGTAATGAATGGTATTTGTAATAAGTTTGTCTTTCAGTAGCTGATGGTATAAGATGCTGATACTAGGCTACTTCAGTAAACAGGATACACCACTGAATCAGAACACACGTTAGACATTATGATGGTCCGGACCTTGTCCTGAGAAAATCTCCTCTAACTGGACCTTACTGACTCTAATTAAACACCCCTGCTCTATGGAAACTTGTGTAGATGCACATTCTGATGAATCAGATTTAATCCACTAATAGAGCCAAAACACGAAAGGAAATAAGAACTGATGCAATTAATCACGATTAACTACACTTCAGTTCATTATTTCAATCACTTAACAGTGCTTTAAAACACAGACTGCAGTCTTTCACATATAGCTGATTACCAACAACGCTAGACAAATGCAATTAATCCTGATTAACAGCACAAAGTACTGGAATTATTCACAATCAGTTATTTCAGTAGTGTGACAGTGCTAACAATGCAGACCGCAGTAATAAAAAAAATATTACTTTCATATGCGAGTTAGACATACGTGATTAATTGTGATTAACTACACAAAACACTGTCATTAATCACGACTAATTATTTAAACGGTTTGAAATTCCCACATAAGATTGCAGAGTTTTAAAAAATGTCTAATTCGTATTAACCGTAAACAACTTTGTGATTATTCACAACAAACAATTAATCATCAATTAATCAGCTCTAAGAATACAGATACAGCTGTTTACAGTCAACAGCAAGCACATGCAATTAATCACTACCAGCTACAACAAATACTGCGATTAATCACAATTAACTATTCAAAACCTTTGACAGCTCCACAAAAATAAAGATGTATTTCATATATTTTTAAGCTGATTATTGATTAGTGTCAAAAAAAAAAAAAAAAAAAATATATATATATATATATATATATATATATATATATATATATATATATATATATATATATATATATATATATATATATACATTTCTAAATACAGATTGCAGGGTTTTTTTGCGATTAATCACATGTGACTTGTTTTCTGTTGGCTACAATCAGTCAAATGTGTTTTTAATCAACAGTAAATGAGTAAATAAGTCAACAGTAAATAAGTCTAAGATGATTAATCACAATTAATTGTACAGCATGCTGCAAATAATTGCAGTTATTTCATGATTCTACAGCTATAAATATAACAGATAACAGAAGTTTAAAAATGACTTGATGGCCAATAATCTTAATGTGCTTAATTGCATTAACCTACACAAAACACTGTGATTATTTACAACTACTATTAATTATTAATTCATCCCTAAAAATGCAGACTGCAGTCAAGGGTGATTAATCGTGATTAATTGCACAACATGCTGCAATTTCTTGTAGTTATTTCAAACATTTTACAGCTATAAAAAATACAGATCAATTTATTTGATCAGTTCAAAAATAAGATAAATGTGATAAACTATTTAATTGTTATCATTATTAATTCATTTCTGTGACCCCCTAAACATTACAGATTGCAGTATTTTTAAAAAGTCAACGGTGATTAATCATGAATAATTGCTTGGCATGCTAATTACAGTTATTTCATCGTTTTACAGCTAGCAGTAGTTTAAAAATGACTCAATGGCAAAAAAGATAAATGTGATTCATTGCAATAACTAGATTTTAATGATAATCAACTATTAATTCATCCCTGTGACCTGCAGATAGCAGTCGTCTTAAAAAGCAGTGAATTAACTGCACAACATTAATGCAATTAATTGCAGTTTTCAAACAGACAGAAAACAGACCGGAGTAGTTTAAAAATTACTTGATGGAAAAAACAGACAGGAGTAGTTTAAAAATTACTTGATGGAAAATAAGATAAAGGTGATTAACTGCAATTGCAGTGGATTATTGTCAACAACAAACAAGTCAAAGGCAATTAATCACGATTCATTCTAATTTAAGTTATTTTATCATTTTACAGCTATAGAAAATACAGATAGTAGTAGTTTAAAAATGAGTTAGTGGCAAATATAATAATAATAGTAATAATAATAATAATAATAATAATAATAATAATAATAATAATTAAAAAAAATAATAATAATAATAATTCATCCCTGTGACCTCCCTAAACATTGCAGATTGCAGTATGTTTAAAAAGCAGCGTATTATTCTCAAAAATAAATGTCAAAGGCGATTAATCACGATTAATTGCACAACGTGCAGCAACTCACTGCAGTTATTTCATCATTTTACAGCTATAGAAAATACAGATAGTAGTAGTTTAAAAACGAGTCGATGGCAAATATAATAATAATAATAATAATAATAATAATAATAATAATAATAATAATAATTCATCCCTGTGACCTCCCTAAACATTGCAGATTGCAGTATGATTAAAAAGCAGTGGATTATTGTCAAAAATAAATAAGTCAAAGGCGATTAATCACGATTAATTGCACAACGTGCAGCAACTCACTGCAGTTATTTCATCATTTTACAGCTCTAAACAATTCAGATAGCAGGAGTTCAAAAATGACTCGATGTTCAATAAGATTAATGTGATTCATTGCAATATCTAGATTTTTGTCAACAATAAATAAGTCTAAGGCGATTAATCACAATTAATTGTGCAATGTGCTGCAACTACCTGCAGTTATTGCATCATTTTACAGCTATAAAAAATACAGATAGCAGAAGTTAAAAAATGACTGGTTGGCCAATAAGATAAATGTGATTAATTGCAATAACCTATACAAAACACTGTGATTAATCGCAATTAATTTATCTGCTTGTTGGTAGCGCTAACACACACACACACACACACACACACACACACACACAGACTGCACCGAGTTTATTGTCAACAGCAGCCAATTACTGTGAAGATGTATACTGTTATTTATTATTTTATGATACAGTAAATGAATGTGAAGGTAATTAGCAGCTCGTTGTTACTTTGCAAATATTTACAGCACACTAACAAAACTCATGGGGTCTCATGGGGTCTAAATCTCAATCATTGTGGTCTTGATTCCAGCTGTATCTTGATCAGGGGACGTAACAGGCTGACGTTTTTAATCTGAACGTTTAATTCCCTGTTCCACTTCTGGGTCAGTGCAGCACCCATCTGCTAAACTTCAATTAACTCCACTCTCTCCCTTGTAATTCCTCACTGATTCCCTTTTAATCAGCGGCCTAAATACCTGCGTTAGCCGTGCCTCGACTCCAGCGGCTTTGATAGCGCTTCTCCGTGACTCCGGCTGCCATCAAAGGTGCGTAATGAGATTTGGCAGTATGATTTTAGCGGAAGCTGGAGTCAGTCCCAACCTTGATCTCTTCTTAATGAACTTGCCCAGCCATATTTTTAACATGTGCGTGATTAACGAGGTACCTGACGGTGTTGCCCGAGTCCACCTCGATGGTCCAGGTGCAGCGGAGGTTGTTGTCATACGGGAAGGGATATCCAGGAGATAATATCCGGCCTGATGATTCACCTTTGAAGCTTCCACCGCACTCCGCTACAACAGATCAAAACAAATGGGTTATCAGCTACACGCCAACACTCGTAACGATGACCTACACCATCCTTAATCCCTAGAAGTCATCCTCACAAGTCAGGACAATAGCATGTAGTAACTGATTCCACTAATTACTTAGAGTTCATTAAAACAAGCAGAGAAACTGTGTGTAGATTCTAAACTCAAGAGTGACCCGACTAAGATCTAAATCTAATTCATTTCATCGTTCAAGCCTCCATGAATTGCTTACTTTACTTATTTTTCACCATCACTAATTCTTATACATCCCAGTGACCTCCATATACATTGCAGATTGCAGTCATTTTTAAAAGTAGATGATTTGTTGTCAACAGTAAATAAGTCTAAGACGATTAATCACGATTAATTGTACAGCATGCTGCAAATAATTGCAAATATTTCATCATTTTACAGCTAAAAAATTCCGATTATTATATTATAATAATATAAATGTGATTCATTTGCAATGAACTCCACAAAACACTGTGATTATTTACAACTACTATAAATTATTCATTCTAAGACGATTAATCGCGATTAATTGTATAGCATGCTGCAAATAATTGCAGTTATTTCATCATTTTACAGCTATAAAAAAATACAGATTGCAGTAGTTTAAACATGACTTGATGGCCAATAAGATAATTGTGATTCATTTGCAATAAACTCCACAAAACACTGTGATTATTAACAACTACTATTAATTATTTATTCATCTCTGTGTCCGCCCTAAAACTTCAAATTGAAGTCATTTTAAAGGAATTTAGGCAGTTGATTGTTGTCCACAGTAAATAAGTCAAAGGCGATTAATCGTGATTAATTGCGTGGCATGCTAATTGCAGTTATTTCATCATTTTACAGCTAGCAGTAGTTTAACAATGACTCAAAAAACTCAAAATACTATAAATACTATAAAATAAAGATTACAGTCATCTTAAAAAGCAGTGGATGATTGCAGTAGTTTAAAAATGACTTGACGGTCAATAAGATAATTGTGATTAATTTGCAATAAACTCCACAAAACACTGTGATTATTTACAACTACTATTAATTATTCATTCATCTCTGTGTCTGCCCTAAAAATGCTAATTGCTGTCATTTGAAAAGACAGTGGATTGTTGTCCACGGTAAATAAGTCAAAGGCGATTAATCGTGATTAATTGCGTGGCATGCTAATTAGTGATTTCTTCATGTTACAGCTAGCAGTAGTTTAACAATGACTCAAAAAATTCAACACTCTTGACAATTTTTGACAACTATAAAAATAGAGATTGCAGTCATTTGAAAAAGCAGTGGGAGATTGCAGTAGTTTAAACATGACTTGATGGCCAATAAGATAATTGTGATTAATTTGCAATAAACTCCACAAAACACTGTGATTATTTACAACTACTATTAATTATTCATTCATCTCTGTGTTCACCCTAAAAATGCAAATAGCAGTCATTTTCAAAGGAATTTGGACAGTTGATTGTTGTCCACAGTAAATAAGTCAAAGGCAATTAATCGCGATTAATTGCGTGGCATGCTAATTAGTTATTTCTTCATGTTACAGCTAGCAGTACTTTAACAATGACTCAAAAAACTCAAAATTCTTGTCAATTTTTGTCAATTATAAGAATAGAGATTGCAGTCATTTGAAAAAGCAGCGGAAGATTGCAGTATTTTAAACATGACTTGATGGCCAATAAGATAATTGTGATTAATTTGCAATAAACTCCACAAAACAGTGTTATTTACAACTACTATTAATTATTCATTCATCTCTGTGTCCGACCTAAAAATGCTAATTGCTGTCATTTGAAAAGGCAGTGGATTGTTGTCCACGGTAAATAAGTCTGAGGAGATTAATCATGATTAACTGCACAACATGCTGCAATTAATTGTATTTATTTTAAACATTTTATAGATAGCAGATAGCAGTAGTTTAAAAAAAGACTTAAAAAACTCAAAATTCTTGTCAATTTTTGAAAACTATCAGAATAGAGATTGCAGTCATTTGAAAAAATGATGGTCAAAAAATTATTTAATTGCAATAACCTACTTAAAACACTGTGATTATTTACAGCCATTTAATTATAATCAACTATTAATTAATCCCTGTGACCTGCAGATTGCAGTTATTAATTAATCTCTGGGTCCGCCCTAAAATGCAAATTGCAGTCATTTTAAAAGGCGGTTGATTGTTGTCCACAGTAAATAAGTCTAAGGAGATTAGTTGTGATTAACTGCACAACATGCTGCAATTAATTGCAGTTATTGCATCATTTTAAAGCTGTACAAAATACAATTTGCAGTTAAAACTGAGAGCTTTCATGAATTCCTCAATCTACTTGTTTTGATCATCACTAATCCTCTTATATCTTCATTTTAATAAAAAAAATAATTTTTGTATCACTGCTTTCTAACTCACAACATGGCTCAGAATAAATGTTCACTATGGAATTTCATAGGAACTGTTGACATTTGTAAGCATTTGCAGTCAGGAACATGATTATAAACACTGTTTTTGTGCATGAAGTAAATAAAAAAGAATTAAAATCATGAATTAAGGTCAAAAACTGATTTCAATAGAATTACTAAAGAGATACCCAGTATTATATACAATAACATAGGAAATGAATACGGGTCAAGTTTGCAATAGAAGGGCTTTGCTTAGCTTGTGTATTAAAGGGTTAATTAAAAAGCAACCTCTGTGTACACTCTCATTTTGTGGTAAACATTGCTTTACTTTCTTGTCATTATTTTTCACATCAAAGCTGGCTACAAAAAAAAATACACATCACAGTCCTTAAAAAATAGCTGACTGTCAACAGTAAAAAAAAAAAGATAAATGCAGTTAATTATGATTACACAAATGTAAATAATTAACTAATTAATGGAAAAATAATTTTGATTTTCACAAAATTACAACAAATTATTATTTTTTTCTGATTTCTGTCACCTGTACATAAGATATATGCAAATAATCACACTTAACTACACTAAATCTGATGAAAATTGTGATTAATTGCAATTAAGCATTCCAACCTTTTGATGGCTTTCAAAAGTACAGACAGCAGTCATTAAAAAACAAAATCCACGGTAAATAAGATCAATGTGATTAATTATGATTAATTATTGTGGAAAACATTGCTTTACTTTTTTACTTTAGTAGTGCATACTTTGAATTACCCAAACATTGGACAGCGCTACAAATACACAGCACATTTATTACAAAATAGCTGATTACTGTAAACACTAAAGAAGACAAATTAATTATGATTAACTTTACAAAATGCGATTAATCTCAATTAATTACTTAATTGGCTGCCCCCCCCCAAAAAAAATACTGATTTTTGTCGACTGTACATAAGAAATATGTGCATAATCACAATTAACTATAGAAAATGTGATAAAATATGTGATTAATCACAATTTAACATGCCAGCCATTTGATGGCTTTAAAAAAATACAGATTGCTGTTGTTTAGGGAAAAAAATCAACAGTAAATAAGATCAATGTGATTAATTATGATTAACAGCACAAAATATTGTGATAAAACACAATTATTCATTATTTCATTATTATTATCATTATTTACATCAAAACTAGCTACAAAAAAGTTAGTAGTGCATATTTCAAGTTTTTAACACAATGTAAACTGAATGTGTAATTCAGTAGTTTAGTATGTACTTGATTAATCATTGCCAAACATGTATCTCAAAAATAGCTAATTTTACAGGAGAGGCCAAAAACCAATTGAAGCAGAATTTGTTCCAGGCTATTTTGGAGCATTTCTATTGGTCCATTCATTATGATTTTTTTTACTAATAATTGATTGTAACTGTTTAAATCTATTTAAACAACTGCATTTAGGTCAGTAATAGCTCTTGAGCTTTAAGATTGAAAGCTGAATATACAGTTAATTATGTCATTACATTTAAAAGTCGTTATACGCGACACTGTGCAGAGTCAGGGGCCATTGTTCATTTATTTAAACACCCGTCACAACAGCCATCCACCACCGGTTATACATTTCCAGGAGATATTTGTGAGGAAATGAAAGAATCCACTTGCACAATAAAGACAAAAGTTAAAAGAAAATAGACTGAGACAATGGGACTACCTACAAGACCTGGCAGACCACCAAAACTGACCCCATCAGATACTGAGCAGCAGATAAAAACTTTCATTTATTTTCAGATTGCTGTAAAAAAAACTTCAAAAACAGCCGATTACTATCAAAAGTACTGAAGACAAAACTAAACAAAATACAAGCGCAATACAAAGTTTTGGATGCAGTGGTGTAAAGCACACCACCACTGGACTCAGCAGTGGAGATGTATACTTTGGAGTGACCAATCAGGCTTCTCCATCTGTTAATCCAATGGATAAGTCTGGGTTTGGCGGTTGCCAAGAGAACAGTACTTCTCTGACTGCATTGTGCCGAGTGTAAAGTTTGGTGGAGGGGGGATCATGGTGTGGGTTTGTTGTTCAGAAGCTGTTCTCGGCCACTTAGTTTCAGTGAAAGGAACTCTTAATGCTTCAGAAGACCAAGACATTTTGGACTCCTAACTTTGTGGGGACAGTTTGGGGACTTCCCCTTCCTGTTCCAACACTTCTCGCCAAACATCAGTGTCTGACCTCACTAATGTGCTTCTGGAAGAACGGTCAAACATTCCTATAAACACTCTCCTAAACCGTGTGGAGAGCCTTCCCAGAAGAGTTGAAGCTGTTACAGCTGCAAAGGTTGGGCCAACATTATATTAAACCCTATGGATTAAGAATGGGACGTCACTCAAGTTCATATACGCGTGATACTCGTTTTTCTTTGGACAGCTACTAAATAACATGTCCAGTAATCAGTAACATTTAAAAGTACTGAATTTACACAACATGCTGTAGTACATACCTCCAGCTCCTCGAACGTGAATCAGCGGAAACACATTACACATTTAAACGAAACCCCTGCTTAGCAAACTGGGGACTGCGCCATTAATAATACATTTACAGGTTATTGTAATCTTTTGATAGGAGGTTTAACATCGCGCAGCAGCCTCCCCCGCAGTCCGGCTAACGTGGGAGAACGCCAAAGTCAGTTATGCATGCGCGCAGTGTCGCCTCTAAGTGCACTTCTTCGCTCCCGCCGTTAATTAATGTTAAAAATCTGTCCACATAATATACGAGCCGGAGCCCACTCTGGAGGCAGGAGAGCGCCGCATACATCACTGCAAAAAGCAAAGCCATTATCACATTCATCCTAGCGCCCGTCATAAACTCCAAACCCACATACAGAACATCATAGCTTACAGCGGCCGACTCCTAATTACATTACATGCAGGCAGCAGCTCCTTTACAGATAACAGCAAAAAAATAAATATATAATAAAAGTACACTCAAGTGGTAATGGCTATCAGTGCTTTAACCCTTACAGGCCCCTTAAGAAGTCCTATTGGCGCTGTATGTTTGATTTGGTAATATTGTAATTCATTACATACTTAGTTGGATAAAGAAATTAATTTTAATTCAATTTAGAGCTTTAATTCTGTTCTTTTAGGTTTGTGTTGATGTAAACAATGAAAACAACATGTGCAGAGGTCGCCAACGTTCTGCAGAGTCAATCGCTACAGACCTCCAAACTTCATGTGGCCTTCAGATCAGCTCAAGAACAGAGCGTAGAGAGCTTCATGGAATGGGTTTCCATGGCAGCTGCATCCAAGCCTGACATCACCAAGTGCAATGCAAAGCGTCGGATGCAGTGGTGTAAAGCTCGCCGCCACTGGATTCTAAAGCAGTGGAGGCGTGTTCTCTTTTTCCGATGGACGAGTCTGGGTTTGGTGGTTGCTAGGGGAACAGTACTTGACTTATTGCATTGTGCCCAGTGTAAAGTTTGGTGGAGGGGGGATCATGGTGTGCTCCCAACTTTGCTCAGCATTAAACACTGAAGAGACTGAGGAGACAAACAGTTCCACCTTAATTAGCAACAGGCCGAGCTCAAAATCCTCAACCATTAGATACGTTCATGATGTTTCTTAACTCATTAACATTTACAACCCGACATTTTCTGTCCAATGACAAACAAGGATTTCCAAAACAGCAACTTCACAGGTTCTATTTTTATTAGCATCACAACCCCAACTCTAACCTATAAGTAGCAGCCATGCTGTGTGAGTTAACCACTGTTTGACTGCATGTATCTATGCGAATACCTCAAATAAGCTAACTCCCAAATGAATAACCTGTTCCTGCTGCTCCATTTAAGGTGGAACAGAACATTTTAAAACAGGTAGATCTCAAAATCCTAAATTGTTACATACGTTGGTGACGTATCTTGACTCATTAACATTTACACCCCCAACATTTCCTGTCCAGTGGCAAACAAGGATCTCCAAAACACCAACTTTACTTTTAATGACAGTCTATGGAACCAGAACGTTCCACTTTAATTAGCATCACAACCCCAACATTAACCTATAAATAGTAGCCATGCTGTGTGAGTTTATCACTGTTTGACTGCAGTACCTGTGCCTATACCTCAAATAAGCTCCCATATGTAGAATTACCTGCTCCTGCTGCTCCATTTAAGGTGGAACAGTACATTTTATAACAGGCCGAGCTCAAAATCCTAAACCGTTACATACGTTTGTGACATACCTTCACTCATGGGACTCAATGGAACCAGAAAATCCACCTTAATTAGCATCCCAACTCCAACAGTAACCTATAAGTAGCAGCCATGCTGTGTAAGTGTATCACTGCAGTACCTGTGCCTATACCTCAAATACTCTAACTCCCTTATGAAGAACTACCTGCTCCTGCTGCTCCATTTAAGGTTTAAGAGAACATTTTAAAACAGTCCAAGCTCAAAATCCTAATGTTTCCTGTCCAATGACAAACAAGGATCTCTAAAACACCAACTTCACTTTAAATGAAAGTCAATGGAACCAGAAGGTTCCACCTCTATTAGCATCACAAACCCAACAGCAACCTATAAGTAGCAGCCATGCTGTGTGAGTTAATCACTGTTTGACTGTATGTACCTGTGCCTATACCTCAAATAAGCTCCCGTATGAAGAATTCCCTGTCCTGCTGCTCCATTTAAGGTGGAACAGAACATTTTAATAAGCCGTTGAGCAGGAAGCCGACTTCAGCCTTGTGAGGAGGCAGCGAGTCTCTCAAGCAGCTGCTGAGAGCAGATTCTGAGCATGCTTCAATGCCAGCCTCGATTCTAAGTCATATAGCACCGGTTAACCATCGCTCTCACTTTTCAACATCACACAACATCACAGTACCCATCAGGAGCCTCCCCAAGGACCAATCTGATATCACACTGAGCGCAGAGCTACTACTGCGGAGTGAAGGCAGTGTGTACACAAGCAATGACAAGTATATAAATCCTGTCACCTCAGCTGAAGCTTGTAAAAACCTGCTACGCTACAATACAATGCATTCCAATGGGCATAATTCATAAACTGAAGGAAATCATAGCTGGCTCAGCATGTGTTTACGACTAGGTAGGCTTATGACTAAGCTGGGACTGAGTCTAATGTGGCACGAACACTACTTACAAAGCATTAGGCTAACAATACATAATGCATTGTTGAATAAGGAGCGTTCAGTACACAGTACAACTGTACATACCTTGAACCTCAAACACTGTCGATCCTCCTTTAAATACAAAGCCTGTATTTACAAGAGGGGGGCAATAAAATGGGCTGAGCTTACACATTTTTGGAGTATCTTGACTCATCAACATTTGCACCCCCAACATTTACATATGAATATGAGCAAACAGTGGGCTATGTACACAGAAATCTATGGTTCCAGTCTGTGGAGGGAATGTCAACACTTTTCCCGCCTTGCCTAAAGAACCGGGAATGATGTTCATCCTTAAACGAGGCTTCTTAATCACATGTTCCGTTCCACCTTAAATGCTACAGAACTGCAGCGCACCAGAGTGTAACTGCTGCACCATTTAAGGTGGACCAGAAAGCCCAATGCTTAATAAACAAGGCTACGTGGCCACACTTGCAATGCCTTGTCTTCTGAATGTCTTCATACATACTTATACCCTACTGTGCAAAAGTCTTGGCACCTAAGCTGATTGCTTAAAAGCCTTTATCTTATCAATAAGTGTATTTTCACCACCAGATATCATTAGAATAGATAAATAATCATACATATAATACAGAGTAAGTGAATAAATAGATAAATAAATAAATAAGTCACATGTGAATTAAATTATAATAAGGTTAAGGTAATAATAAATTAATATCCAAAATGCACTTTGGATGAAATTCATTTTCAGAATTACATTTTAATCCAATTAATGTCCAGAATAAAATTCTAAAAAGATTTATGTCCAGGAAGAAGTCACCAGTAAATTACCACCCGGCAATCAACATTATGATAATGTTAATTTAAAGAAGGTGTAAATGCAGTTCTAATGCTAATAAAAAAATAATAAATCAACAATACTGACAACAAAATTATAATAAGATTAATATCCAAGAATGTAATTAGGAAACAAAGAAATCCATGGAACCAGACAACTTATTTAGCATCACCACCCCAACTCTAACCTATAAGTAGCAGCCATGCTGTGTGAGTTTATCATGGTAAAAGCACCACTTACTGTATTAATACTGTTAGAATACTATTATATTTTCTTCTGAATGTTGGATACATGGTAGAACTGGCTTGGAAGCAGTGTGGATTGAACCGATATCTGATATTGTCCATGTACACAGGTTCTTGAAAGGTATATAGATCTATGAACAATCCAAGAACCATTTGTAGATAGTTAGTTAGTTAAAGGAATCTTTGTAGTATAAAAAAGTTTCAGACTGATGTAGAACGTGTTGTAGATATTAAACTTTTGCGAGAAAAGGGTTCTATATAGTTCCAAAGTGAGCTTGAGACAGTAGAGCAAAGTTTTTAGGTTCTACAGCACATGTTAGACCAGGTTCTTTCACAAACCAGAAAGTAACACCTTAATTAGCATCACAACCCCAACAGTAACCTATAAGTAGCAGCCATGCTGTGTGAGTTTATCATTAAAAAAAGCACCACTTACTGTATTAATACAATTGGAATACTATTATATTTTCTTCCGAATGTTGGATACATGGTAGAACTGGCTTGGAAGCAGTGTGGATTAGACAGATATCTGATATTTTCCATGTACACAGGTTCTTGAAAGGTATATAGATCCATGAACAGTCCAAGAACCATTTGTAGATAGTTCGTTAAAAGAATCTGTGTATTATAAAAGAGCTTCAGACTGATGGAGAACGTGTTGTAGATATTAAACTTTTGAGAGAAAAAGGTTCTATATAGTTTCAAAGTGAGCTTGAGACAGTAGAGCAAAGATTTTGGGTTCTACAGCACATGTTCCACCAGGTCCTTTCACGAACCAGAAAGTTCCACCTTAAATAACATCACAATCCGGACAGTAACCTATAAGCAGCAGCCATACTGTGTGAGTTTATCATTGTAAAAGCACCACTTACTGTTTTAATACTGTTAGAATAATATTATAATTTCTTCTGAATGTTGGATACATGGTATAACTGGCTTGGAAGCAATGTGGATTGGACAGATATCTGATATTTTCCATGTACACAGGTTCTTGAAAGGTATATAGATCCATGAACAGTCCAAGAACCATTTGTAGATAGTTAGTTAAAAGAATCTGTGTATTATAAAAGAGCTTTAGACTGATGGAGAACGTGTTGTAGATAATAAACCTTTGAGAGAAAAGGGTTCTATACAGTTCCAAAGTGAGCTTGAGACAGTAGAGCAAAGTTTTTGGGTTCTACAACACATGTTTCACCAAGTCCTTCACGAACCAGAAGGTTCCACCTTAATTAGCATCACAATCCGGACAGTAACCTATAAGTAGCAGCCATGCTGTGTGAGTTTATCATTGTAAAAGCACCACTTACTGTATTAATACTGTTGAAATACTTTTTTTATACTTTATTCCGAATGTTGGATACATGGTAGAACTGGCTTGGAAGCAATGTGGATTGGACAGGTTCTTGAAAGGTATATAGATCCATGAACACTCCAAGAACCATTTGCAGATAGTTAGTTAAAAAAATCTGTGTATTATAAAAGAGCTTCAGACTGATGGAGAACGTGTTGTAGATATTAAACCTTTGAGAGAAAAGGGTTCTATACAGTTCCAAAGTGAGCTTGAGACAGTAGAGCAACGTTTTTGGGTTCCTTTTAAGAGTCCTTTCAAGATTAATGAAACTCTCATTCTACATAGAACCATTTTCTGTACTACAGGACCCCCTGGAGAACCATCTTGGTGTAAATGTATGACTCTCTGTTTGAAAGTAGTTGTCAGTTTGAAATACTGGAATCTAATCATCTGACGCTGACGCATTTCAAAGCAATTATCTGTAGATACTGATATTGTAGTGTATGTACTGGAATCTGCAGGATCGAGAGATTCGTATATACTCCCAGCACTTAAACGCTGTCATAAATCATTTTATCTCTTAATGTCTTTATAACCTCCAGGTTAGCGTTAGAGCACATGGAGCAACAGTCACACATCACCAACATTAAATATGGATTTGGACGTGTCAGGGTCACGTCTGCTTGCATTAGCTGTGGAAGTTGTACTTATCGCTGGTGATAACAAAGACATGGCCTAACTCCACATGAATTATTTCCTCACTCGCAGCTCATTGACACAGGCAGAGCAGGTCTGCTGGGAGAGCAGGTTCTAAACTTTTCAAGCCTTGTTTGGGTTTAGAAGAGGATATACTTTGGTCACTAATAGACCATGGAGGTCCAGACCCAGACGTTGTCCAATGCGGACCCAAAGCGATAAACTATTGAGAAGGATTTAATGTTGACAGTGTTTACTTTGCTTGTCTTTATGGTATACAGGCTTTGCGGCACAGGAACCTCACAGACCAATCAGGTGTGTAGTAAAATCAGGAAACGCGCTCCTCAGCCAATCAGATCTGTGCAGATTCGGGACAATAAAGTGAGTGAGATGGCATGGTTGAAAAAAAAAAAGTTGACGGTGAAAAACCACTTTTTAACCAGGAATGGACCGAGACAGAGATGTTTATACTTCCCAAAGACAGCTCCAAACCAACATGTCTCATATCCATCCATCCATCCATCCATTATCTTCAGGGTCAGGGTCACAGGTGGTTGGAGCCAATCCAGGTTGCCAGTCCATCGCATGGCCAACATTCACTCAGTTTGGAGTGAGGGATCAACCTAACATGCATGCGTTTGGACTGTGGGAGGAAACTAGTACCCGGAGGAACCCACTCAAGCATGGGGAGAACATACACACTCCACACAGATTGTTCCGGATATCTCATATGTGTGTAAGAACGGTCCTAACACAGTTTTAGCCCAGATTCAAAGTCCTGACTGGACCACCAAGAGCTCACTTCTCTCACTGAACAAGAGAAAGTGTGGAGGAACACAAGAGAGAGATAAACTGTTAAGATGTTAAACTCAGTTAACAAGACTAAATATTTTATTCACTTTTTTATTATAAATAAACACTTTATGATGCACTTTTTTCAAAAGCATTTTAAATGTAGCCCTTGTTTTTACTAAAAGTGATGAAAAAAAAGCATTTATTCAGTTCAGTATTTAAACAGTAAATATACTGAAATATACTGAACGGTATGTGTGATGTGTTTCAGTAGCTGATGGTATAAGATGCTGATACTAGACTACTTCAGTAAACAGGATACACCACTGAATCAGAACACACGTTAGAAATGATGATGGTCCGGACCTTGACCTGAGGAACTCTCCTCTAACTGGACCTTACAGAACCCCTGCCATGTACCATATACCATATACCATATATCATATACACAGTACTGTGCTAAAGTTTTAAGCACATGGGAACATAATTAAATTTGAAAGGCTGTTTTACTTACTCAGCAAAATACATCATTTTTGAAATATCCCAAGAGTATTAATACAGTAAGTAGTGCTTTTACATACGTCAGTGTGTTTATTTAACCCTTTCCAAGCTTCTCCATCTATAAACAGCCCAGTATTATTAACAGTTCTCATCTAATACCTGCTTTGGCTGCTCAGTACTTCATTAAGCTAAATCAAGATTGCTGCAGAAGGAACTGAATACATTCATACAATGTCTGGGGCGTCCAGGAGAAATCTGGAACTACACTTTGTTCTTCAAACTGGAGCTCAAGATATGATCTACTTCTCTCACAATAAGATATTCATGTTACTTTGTATGATTATTTACATCTGTTCTAATCAGATCTGGTGTTCTTACTGGTGAATATACACTTATTGATCAGATATAGACTTTTAAACAATGGCAAGGCGAGGTGTCTCAGACTTTCACACAGCAGTATATAGTACTGCACCAAGGTCACCCGATACTCAAGCCTCAACAACTTAATTAAGTTATCAACAAGCCACGCCTCCTTTTCTCAGTGAGGCGCTTCCTGAACAGCTACACATCCTTTCAGACCCCCATAAGGTCCAGGTGTCTTCTTACAGTGGAAGGAGAACAGAAACGCCTGTAGATATTCATAGATCTGAAGCAAGATTAAAGCTTGATGTTCTCCTCACCGTCATAGATGAAAGCTGTAAGCACTGTTTACCTGATGAGGACAGTCATGCTGGGTCTACCAGGTCTTCCAGGTCTTCCAGTTGTGGACTGGACGTTAGGGAACCAGCCTTGTGGCTGAAAGGTCATCGGTTCAGTACCCTGAACCGCCAGGACACCAATCCCCCAACTGCTCCCTAGGTGCTGTGGATAGGGTTGTCCACCACTCTGGGCAAGTGTGCTTACTGCCCTCTAGTGTGTGTGTGTTCACTAATGTAAGTGTTCTACTGGACGGATGGGTTAAAACTTGGAAATCAAATTCCAATAAATGAATCACGTGGGCTCTAGTTTTGGAAGCTCCTGTTGACCTATCTGCTAGTGGATTATCTTGTATCTTATATCTCCTCTGAATTATCTCCTGAAAAATGAATAACTTGAACTATGACTGGACGAAAAAGTGCCTCTAATTATGTCTCAGCTGCTTCAGAGTCTAAATAATTACGGTCTGCGACGACTCCTAAAAGGAGGAGGCCTGCATGAGAAATGTCAATGAGCGATTCGAGTTCACAGCCAGAGCAGCTTCACTTCATGACAGAGATCATTTTTCTGAATCTGGCAGGATGGATCGTTATGGTACTTGAGGTCAAGCACGACAGGCAGCCTACAGATAACTGTACTGACTGAGAGACCTGCCAGTGACTAGAGTGCGGCTCAGGTAAGGAACATGAAGTACGCCACCTGCGTTGTAATAGACTGCAATTTAAAAAAATGGGAACTGCAATTCAATTGCATGGAATCAGCCTTTCCAATAATATCTATCATGTAGTCTTGTGCATCTTCACAGCTTTCAAGTAATTCCTAGAAATTCCAATAACTTTACATAGTAACTAAAATAATTACTACATATAAATCTATCTATCTATCTATCTATCTATCATATAGTCTTGTACATCTTCAGTTTTTAAGTAATTCCTAGAAATTCCTTAATTTATATATATATATATATATATATATATATATATATATATATATATATATATATAGCCTATCTATCTATCTATCTATCTATTATGTAGTCTTGTGTATCTTCACAGCTTTTAAGTAATTCCTAGTAATTCCTTAATTTATATATATATATATAATAGTGAATAACTATATATAGTAACTAATATAATCACTACATATATTAAATAATTACTATGTTATTACTATATATAGTAATAATAATAATAATAATCTATCTATCTATCTATCTATCTATCTATCTATCTATCTATCTATCTATCTATCTATCTATTATGTAGTCTTGTGCATCTTCACAGCTTTTAAGTAATTCCAAATAACTATATACATAATTACATAATTACATAATTACTACATATAAATCTATCTATCTATCTATCTATCTATCTATCTATCTATCTATCTATCTTGTAATTATGTTAGTGTTGTGCATCTTTAAAGCTACTTCAAATAATTCATAGAAATGTCTTATTTATAGTTATATATATAATTATTTCAGATGTGCTTAGAATGATGACAAATGGAGCTAAAGATGCTAAAGAGCTAAATCTTTGGAATAAAGTTCTAATTAAATTAATATCTAGAAGTTCTCGTATTAGTAACCGTGATGAAGAGAACTTGTTTAATATTCCATTTTTTTGTTGTTGTTGGAAATATTGGATGAAACTAAAGCAAATGTATTTTTGGTCTCTAGCTAACAACATTATATCACTAATGTATAAAAAACAGCATTAAACATATAGATGACGAGCGATTCCGAACTGAATCACAATGAATGGAAGTGGCTCACGGTTCAGTGGGTTCGGCGGGTTCGGCTTTCTGAACGGTGGGAAAGAGGCGTATAAAACGTTGCGTTTAACAGCTTGCTTTGAATGAAATATTTAGCTCAGGAGTCGACCCAAAAGCGCACCATTTTGATGCTAAAAATTCCCAAGGCTCCCTTATCTGTGCAAGTAGGCCTCCAGGCAGGCTTCCAGGCACCGCTGTGAATTTTTCTTTAGGACTCCTCGAGCATCTGCCCACCCGAACGTGCTGCAGCGCTATTTACGGCTCTATTGTCTGGAAATTTGGGTTCGACTCAGGCTCTGAGGCGCTGGCCTCCGCCTATGAGCTCGCCTCTGCCGGAGGGCCGGGAGATCGAAGCGAAGTCCCCATTGGCTACAGTCGTTAAAAGCTCAACGAGCATGCTTAGGCAAGGTGCAGACTTCACTTAGCCAGGGTGATACTGGGTAAACCAGGGTGAGGCCCTGAGGAGCAAGGGTTTGGTTCTTCTGTGGAGCTGTGGTTCTTCTTCATGTTCTGAGGTGCAAATGGGTTTTGATGCGTGGAGACAAATGTCATAAGAAATTCACACATAGGTGTCAAGGAGAACACCTGCCGTTACACTTAACTCACTAAACAGCATCTTGAAGCAAAATCAGCATCAGGAGCTTCATGGAAATGAGGTTTCTTGGTCAAGCATCTGCAAAGACAACCTAAGATCACTATGTGCAATGCTAAGCACTGGCTGGAGTGGAGTAAAGTAGTGTCACAGGAGCACTGGAACGTTCTCTGGTGTGATGAATCACACTTCTCTATCTGGCAGCCTGATGAGTGAACCTGTATTTGGTAGATGAACCCAGGAAAACACTATCTACTGGAATTAATGGTGTTAACAGTAAAGACTGGTGGAGAAGGGATAAATAAATGCTCCAGTGTACATTGCTAAGGCCCTTCGCAGAGGAGTGGAGGCTGTAATATGCATATGGAACACCTCCATATAGTGATTACTGGCCACTATATTAGCCGTACAGTGTATCGAATGGCTTGTATATCAATATAATGTTCAGTTTCTTGCAACAGTGGCAAACTTGAAATACACTGAAATAAATTCTTTGTCTGATCTGCATGTTAGAATGAATCTTTTAGAAACCAGTTTGATAATAATTAGTACATATAATAAGTAACCATAAAAAGATGTCAAAGGGCTTCCACCGGTTTCCACTATCCGGAACTGGAAGTCAAGGTAACGTCTGGAAGAAAACTCTACAAGAGAACTAAATGAATATATTGTGTGCTGGCCAAAAATGCAAAGCAAAACCCCCATATGTCAGCAAAGGACCTACATCTACTCTGCAGCACTGCTTGCACAAACATGACTTGCATGGAGAAGTCAATTAAACTCAATTTTACCTCAACTGTCTTATGCCTTGGGGTTTGGCTTCAGCCAACTGGATGCATAGATGGAAATATCAGGAAACTCTTTTAAGCAAATGTGACCATCCTTCCAGAACTTCTCCAGCCAATGATCCCAAACATACCTCCAAATCCATCTTGAACAACTTCAACCCTGGTGTTTTAGTCAGTGCTAACAGGTGTGTAAACTCCAATACATAGCGGTACAAACTCCACAGGCAAACACTGGCAGTAGAATGGGTCAATTGGGTAGAATTGGGTCCACCAATCCACCAATTCCTGAATATATCTGAAATTGCATTAATAAATGGCAGTTAAAAGAAATTGTGGAACTCAAGCTAACATCTTGAAGAAGACCCTAAGACGAAACTGATGGAATGCTTGTGGGCTGATCAGAAACAAAAAGCCAAACCCCCGCATGACAGCAAAGGACCTGCATCCACCCTGTAGCACTGCTTGCACAAACATGGCTTGCATGGAGAAGTCAATTAAACTCAATTTTACAAGAAAAACAGCATCTGATGAAAAGAACACTGTGCCACTTGTTAAGTAGTAGATGGATCTATTAGGCTTTGGGGTTTTGCTTCAGCCAGCTGGATGCATAGATGGAAATATCAGGGAACTCTTTTAAGCAAATGTGACCATCCTTCCAGAACTTCTCCAGCCAATGATCCTAAACATACCTCCAAATCCACCTTAGACAACTTCAACCCTGGTGTTCTTTAGTAACATCCAGTGCTAACAGGTGTGTAAACTCCAATACATAGCTGTACAAACTCCACAGGCAAACACTGGCAGTAGAATGGGTCGTAGTGAAGAGCTCATGATGAATGCCACCTTTATCACAAGTCGGTTTGTCAAAAGTGGGTCTCTACTGATGAAACATTTGTAGCTAATCAGGAACATGATGTGCATGACATGCAATTTCTACCAATCCATCAATCCACCAATTTCTGAATATATCCGAAATTGCATTAAGAAGTGTCAGTTAAAAGAAATTGTGGAGGTCAAACTAACATCTGGAAGAAGACCTTAAGAAGAAACTGATGGAATGCTTGTGTGCTGATTAGAAACGCAAAGCCAAACCCCCATATGAGAGTAAAGGACCTTCATCTACTCTGCAGCACTGCTTTCACAAACATGACTTGCATCTGATGAAAAGAATACTGTGCCACTTGTTAAGTAGTAGACGGATCTATTAGGTTTTAGGGTTTTGCTTCAGAGATGAAAATATATTAGGAAACTCTTTAAGCAAACGTGACCATCCTTCCAGAACTTCTCCATCCAAAACATACCTCAAGATCCACCTGGAACAACTTTAACAGTTACGGAATGAACCTCCCAGTCCACTGAAAACATGTTAATAGATCTAAAATCTGGTGCGCATACAAAAAACCCTGCTCGTTCTACAGAGAAGAGAGAGTCAGATTGCTGAAAACAAGAATGGAAAGATTCCTAGCCGGCCCCAGAGAAGCACTTCCTCACACTGGTACGGCCAGTTCACACTGAAATGAGTGTTTCCGACAGCAGTTCTGAAGTGTTTTTAGTCTCCTGTCTGATAAGCCTTCGTTTTAACCCATGTTTCAGTCACACACACAGAGTCCGATTTTCTACACGCACGTCCGAGAGAGAGAGATATGCTCCGCTGTGCTGGGGACACCTGTCAAGGCAATAGCGAGAGATTCTCTGAATGATACACAATGAAGATTCATTCTCTTTCTTATTCCTCCAGCACTTAGGGGTTGTTATAAATCATCTTCCCTCTCAAAGTGTTTCCGTCAGGTTAGCATAACAGCGTGCGGAGCAACAGTCGCACAGCACCGGCATTAAATATGGATTTGGACGTGTTAGGGTCACGTCCGCTCGCATTAGCGGTGGAAAACGTACTTATCGCCGGCGATAACAAAAGCATTGGTGTTATTCGGTGTGCATTGTTTTTTTTACTCGTAGCTCACAAGCAGAGAGGAGCTGCTGGGGTTGGTAGGTGGTCAATGGTTCTGGGATGATTATATAATATATATTTTTTAAAGCAACAGCCAAAAACCACAATGATCCTACTTTTTAGAGCGCTCGCACTTTGGGTGGTAAACGAATATGGGAATATATGATACATACTGTAAGCAATCCTGCTTAGTGCCACCAGAGGTCCCTGTCCCCTGTATACTAATTAGTCTAGAACACACTACACCTGTCTCTCATCACCTGTTCTCCCAGTCAAGCCAAGCCAACCCAGCCAGTTCCAGTCAAGTCAAGCTAACTCAGCCAGGTCTAGCCAAGTCAAGCCAACCCAGCCAGGTCCAGTCAAGTCAAGCCAACCCAGCCAGGTCTAGCCAAGTCAAGCTAACCCAGCCAAGTCCAGTCAAGTCAAGCCAACCCAGCCAGGTCTAGCCAAGTCAAGCCAACCCAGCCAGGTCTAGTCAAGTCAAGCTAACCCAGCCAGGTCCAGCCAAGTCAAGCTAACCCAGCCAGGTCTAGTCAAGTCAAGCCAACCCAGCCAGGTCTAGTCAAGTCAAGCCAACCCAGCCAGATCTAGTCAAGTCAAGTCAACCCAGCCAGGTCCAGTCAAGTCAAGCTAACCCAGTTGGGTCCAGTCAAGTCAAGCTAACCCAGTCGGGTCCAGTCAAATCAAGCTAACCCAGCCTGGTCCAGTCAAGTCAAGCCAACCCAGCCAGGTCTAGTCAAGTCAAGCCAACCCAGCCAGGTCTAGCCAAGTCAAGCCAACCCAGCCAAGTCCAGTCAAGTCAAGACAACCCAGCCAGGTCTAGCCAAGTCAAGCTAACCCAGCCAGGTCTAGTCAAGTCAAGCTTACCCAGCCAGGTCTAGCCAAGTCAAGCTAACCCAGCCAGGTCTAGTCAAGTCAAGCTAACCCAGCCAGGTCTAGTCAAGTCAAGTCAACCCAGCCAGGTCTAGTCAAGTCAAGCCAACCCAGCCAGATCTAGTCAAGTCAAGTCAACCCAGCCAGGTCCAGTCAAGTCAAGCTAACCCAGTCGGGTCCAGTCAAATCAAGCTAACCCAGCCTGGTCCAGTCAAGTCAAGCCAACCCAGCCAGGTCTAGTCAAGTCAAGCTAACCCAGCCAGGTCCAGTCAAGTTAAGCCAACCCAGCCAGGTCTAGCCAAGTCAAGCCAACCCAGCCAGGTCCAGTCAAGTCAAGCCAACCCAGCCGGGTCCAATCAAGTCAAGCCAACCCAGCCAGGTCCAGTCAAGTCAAGCCAACCCAGCCGGGTCCAATCAAGTCAAGCCAACCCAGCCAGGTCTAGCCAAGTCAAGCTAACCCAGCCAAGTCCAGTCAAGTCAAGCTAACCCAGCCAGAGAAGTCAAGTCAAGCTAACCCAGCCAGGTCTAATCAAGTCAAGCTAACCCAACCAGGTCCGGTCAAGTCAAGCTAACCCGGCCAGGTCGAGTCAAGTCAAGCTAACCCAGCCAGGTCCAGTCAAGTTAAGCCAACCCAGCCATTTCCAGTTAAGTCAAGCTAACCCAGCAGGGTCTAGTCAAGTCAAGCTAACCCAGCCAGGTCCAGTCAAGTCAAGCCAACCCAGCCAGGTCTAGTCAAGTCAAGCTAACCCAGACAGGTCCAATCAAGTCAAGCCAACCCAGCCAGGTCTAGCCAAGTCAAGCCAACCCAGTCAGGTCCAGTCAAGTCAAGCCAACCCAGCCGGGTCCAATCAAGTCAAGCCAACCCAGCCAGGTCTAGCCAAATCAAGCTAACCCAGCCAAGTCCAGTCAAGTCAAGCTAACCCAGCCAGGGAAGTCAAGTCAAGCTAACCCAGCCAGGTCTAATCAAGTCAAGCTAACCCGGCCAGGTCCGGTCAAGTCAAGCTAACCCGGCCAGGTCGGGTCAAGTCAAGCTAACCCAGCCAGGTCTAGTGAAGTCAAGCTAACCCAGCCAGGTCCAGTCAAGTCAAGCTAGCCCAGCCAGGTCCAGTCAAGTCAAGCCAACCCAGCCAGGTCTAGTCAATACATACACCACTCCAGCCGACACTTGGCATCGCACATAGAGATCTTAGGTTGTGTGCAGCTGCTCAACCACGAAAACCCATTGATGTTGCTTTCAGACGCAGCCTGGAACTCTGTAGTGTCGTCCGTGATGCCTTGACACACATCAATATAACCCCATTTTACCCCCTTACACATAAGTAAACTATTATCTATCCAACTTCACTTTTAATGTAAGTCAGTGGAACCAGGATTTTTTTCCAAGTGATTCTATTGGTCTGTTTATCATGAAATTATCATGAAAGGCAAACGAAAGTGATTTAATTCAAGCATGTACAACAGTAGTAAGCGATGCCTCAGCGAACAGGCGATTTTCAACTCTGTGTGTGTGTTGTACCGAATCATGGCTAAGCTGTTGTAGAAGTTTCCGTTTCACAATAATGGCACTTACAGTTGACCAGGGCAGATCTAGCAGGACAGGAATATCAGGAACCGAGGGCAAAGGTGGCGCCCAGTGAAAGTGACATGAGTAAAGTCAGTGAGCTCTTGACTATGACCCATTCCAATGGTTGTCTATGGAGACTGCATGACTATGTGCTTGATTTTATGCACCTGTTAGCAATTCGTGCCGCTGACACACCTGAAGTCAATAAGTAGAAGGGATGTCCACATACTTTTGGCCATGAAGTGTAGTTTCTTGCTGGAATTGTCACCATTTTTCAATTCCAAGCTATTTTTATCACCAGATGTGATATGTTATCTGGATGGCTGGTGGCACGGGTTCGATTCTGGGTTGGATTCCTGGTCTGGGCTGTTCTGTGTGGAGTGTGCATGATCTCCCTGGGCTTGAGTGGGTTTCCTCCAGGTCCAAACACATGCATGTTGGGTTGATCGCTCACTCTAAATTGCCTGTAGGTGTGAGTGTGGGTGTGAGTGTATGTGTTAGCCATGCGATGAACTGGCGACCTGTCATTGGTGTACCCCGCCTTTGCCCAGTGATGCTGGGATTGGCTGCCGTGACCCCCATTAGAGTTATAAAGTGGAAGATAATGGATGGATCGATATGAATGGCTGTTTTGACTGGAAATTGAATAAAAGAACAGTGAGTCTATGAGGTTTACACAGTACTGTATGTCAGAGAACTGGAACAAAAAAATAAATAGGCCAAGAGCCAGCTACCTTTCTGCTGTCTTAAAAAATAAAATGAGCGCAGTGATGATATAAAGCTAATGATATTATGGACGTGGCAGCTGATCCCTGCATTATGTCATTAGGGTGTTAAAGTGACGCTTGCGTAAATCCTTTAATGCATTGCCGAAGAAGCCTAGGACGAAAGGGACGCAGTACTAAGAGCAAACGCTGTCCCTCGCCAAGTCAGAAGGGGCTCACGGCGGTGACTGCCCTGCAGATCAATTACCTGGAACAAAAGCGCCGGCGCTCTTTGTGTGTGCACGCAAAGAGGAAAGAACCGCGACTGCATTTTTAACAAAGTCCAATTAAGTGGAATCCGTGTAGGACTAAATCCTGGAGATTAAGGGTCAGCATGCTGATGGGGTGTGTATGGTAATGCCTACTGACAGTGCGGGGGGGAGGGGGGTGGGGGTGGGGTTGGGGTGTTTACCTATGCAGGATGGCAGCTGGTGGTCCCAGGCCCGCCTTTCCCCTGTCATGCACCTCAGAACACTGCTGCCGTGGAGACTGTAGCCAGGGTCGCATTGGTATGTGACGGCGCTGCCGGCGAAGTGGCCCTGGTCGCTCACTTTGGAGCCGAACTGTGGCACGCCCGGCTCGTCGCAGTGGGAGAGCTCGAAACCTGAGGAAAAAGAAAACGGGACAGCCTCGAGGTTAGCATTTGGCTAGAGGCAGTGGTCAAGTTACTTGAAATATGAATGTGGCTAGAGTCAGTGGTTATGGGACTTGGGATATGAATGTGGCTAGAGTCAGTGGTTATGGGACTTGGGATATGAATGTGGCTAGAGTCAGTGGTTATGGGACTTGGGATAGGAATGTGGCTAGAGTCAGTGGTCATGTGACTTGGGTATAGAACAGGAATGTGACTAGAGTCAGTGGTCATGTGACTTGGGTATAGGACAGGAATGTGACTAGAGTCAGTGGTCATGTAACCTTGTGATATAACAGGAATGTGACTAGAGCCAGTGGTCATGTGACTTAGGTATATAACAGGAATGTGACTAGAGTCAGTGGTCATGTGACTTAGGTATATAACAGGAATGTGACTAGAGTCAGTGGTCATGTGACTTAGGTATATAACAGGAATGTGACTTAAGCCAGTGGTCATGTGACTTGGGTATAGAACAGGATTGTGACTAGAGTCAGTGGTCATGTGACTTGGGTATAGAACAGGAATGTGACTAGAGTCAGTGGTCATGTGACTTGGGTATAGAACATGAATGTGACTAGAGTCAGTGGTCATGTGACTTGGGTATAGAACAGGAATGTGACTAGAGCTAGTGGTCATGTGACTTAGGCATATAATAGGAATGTGAGTAGAGCCAGTGGTCATGTGACTTGGGTATAAGACAGGAATGTGACTAGAGCCAGTGATCATGTGACTTAGGTATATAACAGGAATGTGACTAGAGTCAGAAAAAAATACAACCTAGACGTTGGGCTCCTATCAGTCCTGCCTCTCGCGGCTGACTCGTTCAATTAAAAAATGATCAGTAGATAAACCCTCCTTTGTCTTTTCATGGCCATAGGTAATTATAGTAAATAGGAGCACAAATAATATCATTCAACCTATTAAAAGTTAATCAGCTCTTAATGAGCAAATGATACAGCTAATTAACTCATTAAGAAAAGGTATGAGTGAGACAAGCTCCACCAGGTCCATCCGGAGCCCATGTCCCAGAGGAAAAGAGCTGCAGGAGCCCGCTGCGTAATGAATTCCACTAAGTATCTGCGCCATGCCACTTAAAGAACACAACAACGGAGAAGTTCTACAATCCTGGAGTATCAGCGCCGTCCCGCTCCAGAGCATGCGAGAGGAGTACATGCAGTGCTGCACCACTGTGACTGCTAATTAAGGCCTTATTGACGCAGGACTTCATGTCCCAGGTAGGCTGGAGTGAATTCAGACCGCGGAAAACAGGCCTTCTCCACTTTACAGATGACACAGCTCTTTCCGGCTTGCTGCAGGAGCAGCTATTAGAGCCGGGATTTATGCATTTATGAAACACGCTCAGCCATCCGAGAACACTCAGCTATTTACATTCCCTTCCCTGTCAACATATCTGCCTCACTTTTCAAAGCACGAGGCATTCCGGAGACCAGGATCAGTGGCATCACTATCGATGATATTAGCAATCAAGTGTTGGATTATATAGACGATTGAGTGGTTAATTAGAATTTTCAACAAAGGCCACGTCTATAAAACCAGGCTTTAAAACAGGCTTTTATGTGCAGCCTGTTTTAAAACATTTGAAATATCTTGTGCTGGAAGAAATGGTCTATTGTACAGATTCCGTTCACAACACGTAGAAGCATTAGTCAAAAACATGCGCATAAATAGGCGCGTCCCTCAGGACCGGTAGGGGTATTTGCATGATTATCATGATTGCCCGTGAATCACTGAGAAGCTACACTTTAATCTGGGTTGTTTTTTTCTAAACCAAGTAATCAAATTTACTTAATTACTTTCCAAATCTCTGCATAATAAATAGATAAAACGTGAAGTCATTCGGAGGGTCTGATGTGAAACCGGCTGTTCGCATAGTGATTCTATATCACACCAAAAAAATCTATTTCTATTCACATTACAATCGAAATAATAGCAGTAATGGATACTGTTAGTAGTAGTAATGTACTGTTAGTAGTAGTAATGTACTGTTAGTAGCAGTAATGTACTGTTAGTAGTAGTAATGTACTGTTAGTAGCAGTAATGTACTGTTAGTAGCAGTAATGTACTGTTAGTAGTAGTAATGTACTGTTAGTAGCAGTAATGTACTGTTAGTAGTAGTAATGTACTGTTAGTAGTAGTAATGTACTGTTAGTAGCAGTAATGTACTGTTAGTAGTAGTAATGTACTGTTAGTAGCATTCATGTACTGTTAATAGTAGTAATGTACTGTTAGTAGTAGCAATGTACTGTTAGTAGCAGTAATGTACTGTTAGTAGCAGTAATGTACTGTTAGTAGCATTCATGTACTGTTAATAGTAGTAATGTACTGTTAGTAGCAGTAATGTACTGTTAGTAGCTGTAATGTACTGTTAATAGTAGTAATGTACTGTTAGTAGCAGTAATGTACTGTTAGTAGTAGTAATGTACTGTTAGTAGCAGTAATGTACTGTTAGTAGCAGTAATGTACTGTTAGTAGTAGTAATGTACTGTTAGTAGCATTCATGTACTGTTAATAGTAGTAATGTACTGTTAGTAGTAGCAATGTACTGTTAGTAGCAGTAATGTACTGTTAGTAGTATTAATGTACTGTTAATAGCAGTAATGTACTGTTAATAGAAGTAATGTACTGTTAATAGCAGTAATGTACTGTTAGTAGTATTAATGTACTGTTAATAGAAGTAATGTACTGTTAATAGCAGTAATGTACTGTAAGTAGTATTAATGTACTGTTAGTAGTAGTAATGTACTGTTAATAGCAGTAATGTACTGTTAGTAGTATCAATGTACTGTTAATAGCAGTAATGTACTGTTAGTAGTATTAATTCACTGTTAGTAGCAGTAATGTACTGTTAGTAGCAGTAATGTACTGTAAGTAGTATTAATGTACTGTTAGTAGTAGTAATGTACTGTTAGTAGCAGTAATGTACTGTTAATAGAAGAAATGTACTGTTAGTAGTAGTAATGTACTGTTGGTAGCAGTAATGTACTTTTAATAGAAGTAATGTACTGTTAGTAGTATTAATGTACTGTTAACAGCAGTAATGTACTGTTAATAGAAGTAATGTACTGTTAGTAGTAGTAATTCACTGTTAGTAGCAGTAATGTACTGTAATTAGTAGTAATGTACTGTTAGTAGTTTAATGTACTGTTAATAGAAGTAATGTACTGTAAGTAGTATTAATGTACTGTTAGTAGTATTAATGTACTGTTAATAGAAATAAGGTACTGTAAGTAGTATTAATGTACTGTTAATAGTATTAATGTACTGTTAATAGAAGTAATGTACTGTTAGTAGTATTAATGTACTGTTAATAGAAGTAATGTACTGTTAGTAGTAGTAATGTACTGTTAGTAGCAGTAATATACTGTTAATAGCAATGTACTATTAGTAGTATTAATGTACTGTTAGTAGTAGTAATGTACTGTTAGTAGCAGTAATATACTGTTAATAGCAGTAATGTACTGTTAGTAGTAGTAATGTACTATTAGTAGTAGTAATGTACTGTTAGTAGTAGTAATGTACTATTAGTAGTAGTAATGTACTGTTAGTAGCAGTAATGTACTGTTAGTAGTAGTAATGTACTATTAGTAGTAGTAATGTACTATTAGTAGTAGTAATGTACTGTTAGTAGCAGTAATGTACTGTTAGTAGCAGTAATATACTGTTAATAGCAGTAATGTACTGTTAATAGTAGTAATGTACTGTTAGTAGCAGTAATGTACTGTTAGTAGTAGTAACGGACTGTTAGTAGTAGTAATGGACTGTTAGTAGCAGTAATGGACTGTTAGTAGCAGTAATGTACTATTAGTAGTAGTAATGTACTGTTAGTAGCAGTAATGTACTGTTAATAGCAGTAATATACTATTAGTAGTAGTAATGTACTGTTAGTAGCAGTAATGTACTGTTAATAGCAGTAATATACTATTAGTAGTAGTAATGTACTATTAGTAGCAGTAATGCACTGTTAGTAGCAGTAATATACTGTTAATAGCAGTAATGTACTATTAGTAGTAGTAATGTACTGTTAGTAGCAGTAATGGGTACTGTTACTAGCAGTAATGTACTGTTAATAGCAGTAATGTACTGTTAGTAGCAGTAATGTAGTAATAGTAGCAGTAATGTAGTACTAGTAGCAGTAATGTAGTATCAGCAGCAGTAATGTAATGTTGGTTGCAGTAATGTAGTAATAGTAGCAGTAATGTACTGTTGGTAGCAGTAATGTAGTATTAGTAGCAGTAATGTGCTGTTGGTAGCAGTAATGTAGTAATAGTAGCAGTAATGTACTGTTGGTAGCAGTAATGTAGTAATAGTAGCAGTAATGTAGTATTAGTAGCAGTAATGTAGTATTAGCAGCAGTAATGTACTGTTGGTAGCAGTAATGTAGTAATAGTAGCAGTAATGTAGTATTAGTAGCAGTAATGTAGTATTAGCAGCAGTAATGTAATGTTGGTTGCAGTAATGTAGTAATAGTAGCAGTAATGTACTGTTGGTTGCAGTAATGTAGTATTAGTAGCAGTAATGTAGCATTAGTAGCAGTAATGTACTGTTGGTTGCAGTAATGTAGTAATAGTAGCAGTAATGTAGCATTAGTAGCAGTAATGTAGCATTAGTAGCAGTAATGTACTGTTGGTTGCAGTAATGTAGTAATAGTAGCAGTAATGTAGCATTAGTAGCAGTAATGTAGCATTAGTAGCAGTAATGTACTGTTGGTTGCAGTAATGTAGTAACAGTAGCAGTAATGTAGTATTAGTAGCAGTAAAGTAGTATTTCTTTAATGATCAGGACCCCCACAGGACCACAACAGAGCAGGTACTATCAGCGAGGTGGATTATTCTCAGCACTGCAGTGACAATGACATGGTGGTGGTGTGTTAGTGTGTGTTGTGCTGGTGTGAGTGGATCAGATAAAGCAGTGCTGCTGGAGTATTTAAAATACCTAAGTGTCACTGCTGGACTGAGAACGATCCACCTCCCTAATAGTACCTGCTCTGTGGTGGTCCTGTGGGGGTCCTGATCATTAAAGAACAGAGTAATAAAGTATACAGAGAATCAGATGAACTACAGCCTGTAGTGTATCTCCTATATGGTCAGTGGAGCTGATACAGTGGACAGTGAGTGGAGATATAAGGAGGTGGTTTTTAATGTTATAGCTGATATACAATACTAAAGCACCTCATTTCAACTTCACTCAGGCTGCAGATTATCCACAAAGGGGGCCATTAGCAGTCAAATAGCTTGTGATTCTTTATGAGAGAAATAATATGCCTTAGTATTAGATTCGTTTTATTTTGCTGTAGAGAATGGTCATTGTCAGATAATAATAATTTATCATGCCTCACATCATCACTGTGCTAACCAATCATGCAGCCCCGATATGCAAAAATGCATTTAAATGACTTGTTGAAGCTCTTATAAAATAACCATAGCCTTCACTAAAGACAGCTCGAAAGCTACTTGTTTTAAGGGTGTAGCGAAACTGTCAGAATTGTTCACCATGGTGGTGATAAGAACCAGACATCTGAAGCAATTAAAGCCCCTAAAATGTACCTGACTATGAAATCACTGTCTGATGCCTGAAACATTGCTTTTGAGTACATACATACATACAGTTCCCAAAGAAAACATATCATTTTCAGCATTATATATACAAACATATACATGTGTACATAGATCCCTCCTGTATTCTCTCGAATCAAGGTATATTTATACTAAAACGTTTGGCTGGTAGTGTATCTAAAACATTTGACTGGTAGTGTACTAAAACGTTTGACTGGTAGTGTACTAAAACGTTTGACTGGTAGTGTACTAAAACGTTTGACTGGTAGTGTATCTAAAACGTTTGACTGGTAGTGTATCTAAAACGTTTGACTGGTAGTGTACTAAAACGTTTGACTGGTAGTGTACTAAAACGTTTGACTGGTAGTGTATCTAAAACGTTTGACTGGTAGTGTATCTAAAACGTTTAACTGGTAGTGTATCTGAAACGTTTGACTGGTAGTGTACTAAAACGTTTGACTGGTAGTGTATCTAAAACATTTGACTGGTAGTGTAATAAAACGTTTGACTGGTAGTGTATCTAAAACATTTGACTGGTAGTGTATCTGAAACGTTTGACTGGTAGTGTATCTAAAACATTTGACTGGTAGTGTATCTAAAACATTTGGCTGGTAGTGTATCTAAAACGTTTGACTGGTAGTGTATCTAAAACGTTTGACTGGTAGTGTATCTAAAACGTTTGACTGGTAGTGTATCTGAAACGTTTGACTGGTAGTGTACTAAAACGTTTGACTGGTAGTGTATCTAAAACATTTGACTGGTAGTGTACTAAAACGTTTGACTGGTAGTGTACTAAAACGTTTGGCTGGTAGTGTATCTAAAACGTTTGACTGGTAGTGTATCTAAAACGTTTGACTGGTAGTGTATCTGAAACGTTTGACTGGTAGTGTATCTAAAACGTTTGACTGGTAGTGTATCTAAAACATTTGGCTGGTAGTGTATCTAAAACGTTTGACTGGTAGTATATCTGAAACATTTGACTGGTAGTGTATCTAAAACATTTGACTGGTAGTGTATCTAAAACGTTTGACTGGTAGTGTATCTAAAACGTTTGACTGGTAGTGTATCTTAAAAGTTTGACTGGTAGTGTATCTAAAACGTTTGACTGGTAGTGTATCTGAAACGTTTGACTGGTAGTGTATCTAAAACGTTTGACTGGTAGTGTATCTAAAACATTTGGCTGGTAGTGTATCTAAAACGTTTGACTGGTAGTATATCTGAAACATTTGACTGGTAGTGTATCTAAAACATTTGACTGGTAGTGTATCTAAAACGTTTGGCTGGTAGTGTATCTAAAACGTTTGACTGGTAGTGTATCTAAAACGTTTGACTGGTAGTGTATCTTAAACGTTTGACTGGTAGTGTATCTAAAATGTTTAACTGGTAGTGTACTAAAACGTTTGACTGGTAGTGTATCTAAAACGTTTAACTGGTAGTGTACTAAAACGTTTAACTGGTAGTGTACTAAAACGTTTGACTGGTAGTGTACTAAAATGTTTAACTAGTAGTGATCTAAAACGTTTAACTGGTAGTGAACTAAAATGTTTAACTGGTAGTGTATCTAAAACGATTGACTGGTAGTGTATTTAATAAGTTTAACTGGTAGTGTACTAAAACGTTTGACTGGTAGTGTACTAAATGTTTAACTGGTAGTGATCTAAAACGTTTAACTGGTAGTGTACTAAAATGTTTAACTGGTAGTGTATCTAAAACGATTGACTGGTAGTGTATCTAAAACGTTTGACTGGTAGTGTACTAAAACGTTTGTCTGGTAGTGTATCTAAAACGTTTAACTGGTAGTGTATCTAAAACGTTTAACTGGTAGTGTACTAAAACGTTTAACTGGTAGTGTACTAAAACGTTTGTCTGGTAGTGTACTAAAACGTTTAACTGGTAGTGTATCTAAAACGTTTAACTGGTAGTGTATCTAAAACGTTTGACTGGTAGTGTACTAAAACGTTTAACTGGTAGTGTACTAAAACGTTTGTCTGGTAGTGTACTAAAACGTTTAACTGGTAGTGTACTAAAACGTTTAACTGGTAGTGTACTAAAACGTTTGTCTGGTAGTGTACTAAAACGTTTAACTGGTAGTGTATCTAAAACGTTTAACTGTTAGTGTATCTAAAACGTTTGTCTGGTAGTGTACTAAAATGTTTAACTGGTAGTGTATCTAAAACGTTTGTCTGGTAGTGTACTAAAACGATTAACTGGTAGTGTATCTAAAACGTTTAACTGGTAGTGTATCTAAAACGTTTAACTGGTAGTGTATCTAAAACGTTTGTCTGGTAGTGTACTAAAATGTTTAACTGGTAGTGTATCTAAAACGTTTGTCTGGTAGTGTACTAAAACGTTTAACTGGTAGTGTATCTAAAACGTTTGGCTGGTAGTGTATCTAAAACGTTTGGCTGGTAGTGTATCTAAAACGTTTAACTGGTAGTGTATCTAAAACGTTTGTCTGGTAGTGTACTAAAATGTTTAACTGGTAGTGTATCTAAAACGTTTGTCTGGTAGTGTACTAAAATGTTTAACTGGTAGTGTATCTAAAATGTTTGACTGGTAGTGTATCTAAAACGTTTGTCTGGTAGTGTACTAAAATGTTTAACTGGTAGTGTATCTAAAACGTTTGTCTGGTAGTGTACTAAAACGTTTAACTGGTAGTGTACTAAAACGTTTGTCTGGTAGTGTACTAAAACGTTTAACTGGTAGTGTACTAAAACGTTTGTCTGGTAGTGTACTAAAACGTTTAACTGGTAGTGTATCTAAAACGTTTGGCTGGTAGTGTACTAAAACGTTTAACTGGTAGTGTACTAAAACGTTTGTCTGGTAGTGTACTAAAACGTTTGTCTGGTAGTGTACTAAAATGTTTAACTGGTAGTGTATCTAAAACGTTTAACTGGTAGTGTATCTAAAACGTTTAACTGGTAGTGTACTAAAACGTTTAACTGGTAGTGTACTAAAACGTTTGTCTGGTAGTGTACTAAAACGTTTGACTGGTAGTGTACTAAAACGTTTGTCTGGTAGTGTATCTAAAACGTTTAACTGGTAGTGTATCTAAAATGTTTAACTGGTAGTGTACTAAAACGTTTGACTGGTAGTGTACTAAAATGTTTAACTGGTAGTGTATCTAAAACGTTTAACTGGTAGTGTATCTAAAATGTTTAACTGGTAGTGTATCTAAAACGTTTGTCTGGTAGTGTATCTAAAACGTTTAACTGGTAGTGTATCTAAAATGTTTAACTGGTAGTGTATCTAAAACGTTTAACTGGTAGTGTATCTAAAATGTTTAACTGGTAGTGTATCTAAAATGTTTAACTGGTAGTGTACTAAAATGTGTAACTGGTAGTGTTCTAATTCTATATGTTCCACTATTCCAAGACTTTTTTTTTCAGAACCCCCCACAGCTCAGTCCATCATACTGGACACACTCGCCCTGAGTGGCTAAGTGCTTGTGTTCGTGTCCTGTCAGCTGCGGTGACTTATGTCAACAACATATTACCCAAATATGCTCACACTGCTAACAGTGAGTGACATTAAGCGAGGGGCTGGTCAGCAATATTCAAATGAGCTCTCGCTAACTGGTCTCCACTTCTCCCTTCACGCCCCGTCAGCCGCATTAGCATTACGGGTAAATCCCTGCGAGAGCGGCCCTCAACTTCAGTCATGTGTGCGTGTTGGCCCCCTATTCTCTCCAGCCCGCCGTTTCTAAGTAAGGCGACACAGATTTGTCAGCTTACGTAAGCGAGCGTGCACGCACTTCGCCCGCGATTCCCACTTCATATGGAAATTTCTCAGGCTCCCGTTCTCCCGAGTGTCTCGGGGCTATCCTGCCGCGCTCCGCTGCACTGATATAATCCCCCACAACGCCAAACATTATGACAGTCTTACTCGAACCCGCGAGCTCGCGGAATTACACCAGTCGCAGTCCATTAGGGAGACAGGCGGCGGGGAGTGGGAGGAATCTGTGGTCAGATCCAGTCCGAACCTTGATCTTGAGAAGAAAGGTAATCGGTTACATGTACCGTGAGGCCCAGAATACTCTTCTAGAGTTCCATGCCATTAGAGAGGGGTCCAAGCACCACAGAAGCTGGGACTGTATTGTCTTTGTACTGATTAGAGATGGAAGGATCGATATGTATCGGCTATGTATCGGTATCGGACGATTTCTGATCAAAATATGCAATCGGCATGGCGCAGGGCTTTCTGTAACATCTGTAACATCTACGTGTCCCATGAGTGAACTATGGCTGTGTCTCAAATCCTAGTGAGCTCCTACATAGACAGCATTTTAAGTCATAGTATGCGCTCCCGACATGTAGACTGTCCCAATTCTTACATACCTTAAACATGCTGTCTACTGGGAAACCTTATTTGGACCTAATATTTTAAGGAAGCATCGAATGCTTCCTCAACCGCTAAGACAATCCCATGATGCAACACAGGCAAATCTAGGAGCAGTGAAGTGGTTTTAAAATGTGAGTTATTTTGATTCTCTCTCTGATTTTATTACAGTGTAATTTTGGACATGAATTTTTTATTTACATATCATTACAGACATTAACCTTATTATAAAATTAAAAAAAAAATTGAACTAAGTAATTTAACTAACTAATACATTATTTTTCTGCGGAGACATTTTACTGGACATTTCATTCTAGATATATATTTTATTAGAATTTAATTCTGGATATAAATTTTATTACAGTTTAATTTTGGATATGACTTTCATTTGGATTTCATTACAGACATTAACCTTCTTATAATTTAAAAAATGATAATTTAACTAATTAATTTAACTAATACATTATTATTCTGCTGAGTCATTTTACTGGACATTTCATTCTAGATATGAATTTTATTAGAATTTAACTCTGGATATGAATTTTATTAAAATTAAATTTTGGATATTAATTTAATTTCAATATCATTACAGACATTTACCTTATTATAATTAAAAAAATATAAGTGAACTAATTAATTTAACTAACCAATACATTATAATTCTGGGAAGTCATTTTACTGGACATTTTAATCTAGATATAAATTTTATTAAAATTTCATTCTGGATATTAATTTTATTAGAACTTAATTTTGGATATGAATTTCATTTCAATATCATTACAGACATTAACCTTATTATAATTTTAAAAATAATAATTTAACTAATTAATTTAACTAACTAATACATTATTATTCCAGGAAGTCATTGTACTGGATATTTCAATCTAGATATGAATTGTATTAAAATTTCATTCTGGATATTATTTTTATTATAATTAAATTTTGGATATAAATTTCATTACAGACATTAACTTTATTATAATTTAAAAAATGATAATTTAACTAATTTAACTAATACAACATTTTTCTGTGGAGTCATTTTTACTGGACACTTCATTAGATATGAACTTTATTGGAAATTCATTCTCTATATGGATTTGATTCGGGCTCCATTAAGGATCTCTATTTAATTAGGAGGCATTCATTTCTAGAGAGAGATGAGATTTAGTGATGGGGCTGGTCAGCAATATTTAAATGAGCTGGTGTCCACTTCTCCCTTCACGCACTGTCAGCCACATTAGCATCATGGGGAAAAAAATTCCTCCAGGAGCGCGCCTGAATTTCAGTCATTTCTTTTGATTTCTTTTTTTTATATCGTTGCTGTCCAATGAAAAACAAGTATCTCCAAAATTGCAACTTTACAGGAGAGACCAAAAACCTACTTTACTTTTAATGTAAGTCAATGGAACCATAGTAGCCACTAGAGGGCGGGAAAATCAATACATTGTATCGTGACTGTTCACAGAAAAACAAGTACCTCCCAACATCACAACTTTACAGGAGATGCTAAAAACTGTCTTCACTTTCAATGTAAGTCAATGGAACCAGAATATTTTCCAACCTATTTTGGAGCACTTCTATTGGTCCATTCATCATGAAATTTTCACACAATGTAAACAACCATTGGCGGGTTCAAACGATGTAGAAAACTCAAAATCGGCAAAAATGGAGAGACATGTTTTTCATTGGACAGCGACAGCGATTTATTAGTAGTCATTCTGGAATCATCAAACTATTATTATTCCTGCTAATTATTCATACTAATTAGGAAAACATAACATGGAACAAAGCATAGGCTGTAGATTTTAGATCCCTCATTTTCTAAACAGTGGTATATATATATATATATATATATATATATATATATATATATATATATATATATATATATATATATATATATATATATATATATATATCCCCAATCACTGTGCTGAGCTACAGCTGTGTGAGAAGTGTTCTCGTTCCCGGGGCTGTGAGGTGTGGGCAGAGCTATTATACAGACGTGGGCGCTTCAACTAGGCTTTAATGGCCTAATTGCCCATACATAAGTGAAATAATTAGAGCGGAATGCTATCAAAGAGTAAATGTCTGGGCCCATCGCTAAGCCTTTCCGTCACAGGGGCTGAAGCTCTCCTGCTTCTCCTGGTTCTCTCGCACGCGGGCCTGAATCACGACCTATAATCATGGCGGAGTCATGTCGGCCTTATGATTAAGATTTCAAATAATCCGCCACTGGCTGCGATGGAGACCTCGCGCACAGACCTATAATTTCAAACAAAGCAAATTAAACGCTACCATGCGTTCTCTACCGAGCTCCAATTCTCAGTCCCTGCTGTTAATGTGCATGTGGCACGTGAGAGAGAGAGAGAGAGAGAGAGAGAGAGACAGAGAGAGAGAGAGAGAGAGAGAGGAGGAGGAGGAGGAGGAGTCATGTTACCGCAGTCCAAACTGACAATAAAATGAGGAAATTAATTACGAAAAGAAAATTAACTAAGGTTAGAAATTCTATTACTCGTAACCGGGGTGAGAGATTGGATACAGCAAGTGGAGGGCGGGCGAGAGAGAGAAAGAGAGAGAGAGAGAGAGAGAGAGAGAGAGAGAGAAAGAGAGAGAGAGAGAGAGAGAGAGAGAGAGAGAGAGAGAGAGAGAGAGAGAGAGCAAAATAGAGAGAATCAGGTGGAAAACAGAGATAGATGGAAAGACTGGGACAGGAAGAGATAGAGAGACAGGCACAGACAGAGGAAGAGTGAGGAAAGGACAGAATGATAGTAAGAATCAGGAAGGAGAGAGAGTGAGAGAGAGAGTGTGTGTGTGTGAGAGAGAGAGAAAGAGAGAGAGAGAGAGAGTGTGTGTGTGAGAGAGAGAGAGTGTGTGTGTGAGAGAGAGAGAGAGAGAGAGAGAGAGAAAGAGAGGGAGCATAATAGAGAATCAGGTGGTAAACAGAGATAGATGGAAAGAAGAAGAGAGCGTGAGAGTAAGAAAAAGATAGAGACAGAAACAGAGAGATAGTAAAAAGAGAGAGAAAGAGGAGGAAGAGTGAGGAAAGGACAGAATGATAGTAAGACTCAGTAAAGAGAGAGAGAGCAAGAGAGTGAGAGAGAGAGAGAGAGAGAGAGAGAGGGACAGACTTGGACAGGGAGAAATAAAGAGACAGGCATGAAGACAGACAGAGAGAGAGAGAGCGAGAGAGTGAGAGAGAGAGAGGGACAGACTGGGACAGGAAGAGATAGAGAGACAGGCACAAAGAGAGAGAGAGAGAGAAAGAGAGAAAGAGAGAGAGAGAACATAGAGAGAATCAGGTGGAAAACAAAGATAGATGGAAACAAGAAGAGAGAGAGAGCGAGCGAGCGAGTGAGAAAGAGATTGAGAGTAAGAGGAGGATGGAGTGAGACGAGGGTCTGGAAAGGGTGAGCGAGATGGAGACAGAAACAGAAAGATAGAAAAAAGAGAGAGAAAGGAGGAAGAGTGAGGAAAGGACAGAATGATAGTAAGAATCAGGAGAGAGAGAGAGAGAGAGAGAGAGAGAGAGAGAGAGAGAGACTGGAACAGGGAGAGATAGAGAGAGAAGCACAGAGTGAGAGAGATGCTGGGTGATAGTAAGAGAGTCAGGAAAGAGTGAGAGGGGGAGAGATAAACAGAGAGAGACAGATTAAGACAGGGAGAGATAAGGATGGAGGCACTCAGTGAGTGAAAGTGTGTGACAGCAGGAGTCAACAAAGAGCAAGAGAGGGAGAGAAAAAAGAGAGAGACTGACCAAGACAGAGAGAGAGAGACATCTGAGTGAGAGGAAGAGAATTCGATAAGAAGAGTCTGGAAACAGGAAAAGAGAAAGAAAGAAAAAGAGATAGAAGAGGAAACGAGAGATAGAGGCATGGGTTGAGAGAGAGAGAATGTGATAACAAGAGTCAGAAAAGAGAGAGAGAGAGAGGAAGATAGCAAGAGAGAGGAAGAATGAAAGGGAAAGAGAGAAAGAATGAGATGGATAGAGAGAAAGAGTGAAAGAGAAAGAATGAAAGCAACAGAGAGAGAGAAAGAGAGACAGAGAGAAGTAAAAGAAACAGCAAGAAAGAGAGAAAAAAAGAGAGACAAAGAGAAATGGAGAGAAAGAGCGAAAGAGAGAGAGCAAGAGAGTGAGATGGATAGAGAGAAAGAGTGAGAGAGCAAGAGAGAGTGAAAGCAACAGAAAGAGAGAGAGCAAGAAAGTAAGATGGATAGAGATAGAGAGAGAGATAGAGAGAGAGAAAGAGAGAAAGAAAAATAGCAAGAAAGAGAGATAGAGAGGAGTTAAAGAGACAGCAAGAAAGAGAGAAAAAGAGAGAGAGAGAGCAAGAGAGTGAGATGGATAGAGAAAGAGTGAGAGAGCAAGAGAGTAAAAACGACAGAAAGAGAGAGACAGAGAGAAGTTAAAAAGACAGAAAGAAATAGAGAAAGAAAGATAGAGAAAGAGAAAGAAAGAGAGAAAGAGAAAGAGAGAGAAAGAGAGAAGGAGTTAAAGAGACAGCAAGAAAGAGAGAAACAGAGAGAGCAAGAGAGTGAGATGGATAGAGAGAAAGAGTGAGAGAGCAAGAGAGTAAAAACGACAGAGAGACAGAGAGGAGTTAAAAAGACAGAAAGAAATAGAGAAAGAAAGAGAGAGAAAGAAAGAGAGAGAAAGAGAAAATGAAAGAGAAAGAAAGAGAAAGAAAGAGAGAGAACGAGAAAGAGAGAGAAAGAGAGAAGGAGTTAAAGAGACAGCAAGAAAGAGAGAAAAAGAGAGAAATAGAGAGAGCAAGAGAGTAAAAACGACAGAAAGAGAGAGACAGAGAGGAGTTAAAAAGACAGAAAGAAATAGAGAAAGAAAGAGAGAGAAAGAGAAAAAAAGAAAGACAGAAAGGAGTTAGAGAAAGAGAGAGAAATAGAGGAAAAGAAAAAGAGAGAGACAGAGAGAAGTTAAAAAAGACAGAAAGAAATAGAGAAAGAAAGAGAGAGAAAGAGAAAAAGAAAGGGAAAGGGAAAGAAAGAGGCAGAAAGGAGTCAGAGAAAGAAAGAGAGAGAAATAGAGAAAAAGAGAAAGGGAGAGACAGAGAGGAGTTAGAGAAAGAAAGCAAGAGAGTGAGATTGATAGAGAGAAAGAGAGAGAGAGAGAAACAAAGAAAGCAACAGAGAAAGAGAGAGAGAGAGAGAGAGAGAGAAAGAGAGAGAGAGGAGTTAGAGAGAAAGAAAGCAAGAGTAAGATTGATAGAGAGAAAGAAAAAGAGAGAGAGAGAGAGAGAGGAGTTAGAGAGAAAGAAAGCAAGAGAGTAAGATTGATAGAGAGAAAGAGAGAGAGAGAGAGAGAGAGAGAGAGAGAGAGAGAGAAAGAGAGAGAGAGAGGAGTTAGAGAGAAAGCAAGAGAGTAAGATTGATAGAGAGAAAGAAAGAGAGAGAGAGAGAGAGAGAGGAGTTAGAGAGAAAGCAAGAGAGTAAGATTGATAGAGAGAAAGAGAGAGAGAGAGAGAGAGAGAGAGAGAGAGAGAGAGAGAGAGAGAGAGAGGAGTTAGAGAGAAAGCAAGAGAGTAAGATTGATAGAGAGAGAGAGAGAGAGAGAGAGAGAGAGAGAGAGAGAGAGAGAGAGGAGTTAGAGAGAAAGAAAGCAAGAGAGTAAGATTGATAGAGAGAAAGAGAGAGAGAGAGAGAGAGAGAGAGAGAGGAGTTAGAGAGAAAGAAAGCAAGAGAGTAAGATTGATAGAGAGAAAGAGAGAGAGAGAGAGAGAGAGAGAGAGAGAGAGAGAGCTCTTACTGCTGTAGTTGAGTTTGAAGCCCTGGGCCGTGTCGTCCTGGTCGGAGTAGAACTCCAGCCACAGGTGGTTGGAGGTGCTGGTCAGCGTGACCCCCAGCATGGAGGAGCCGGAGAACGCGCCGATCATGTCCACAGTGTTATCAGGACCATCGTAAACCTGAGGAGGAGAAAAACGCCCACCCGTGGCGGCGGGGTTGGGGAGGTCAGTGTGCTGGACCTGCTGTTAGATTCTCAGGTGTACAGGTATCGGCAGGTCTGAGCGAGGCTTCCCTCAGCGGCGGCGTGAAGACTGGGCTGCAGTGAAAGATGATTCTCACTGTCAGCAGCGCTCCATCAGATCCTCCTCACTGCTCCTTATCTGAGCTTTACTAGACCGGCTGTCAAGCGTGCAACTATTAGTAATGTCGCTTAACGGTGCCCCCTGTGATTAAAGCCTTGAGTAGAACCAAGCATGGCCCGCCGCTGAGCCCCGCCCCCGCCGCCGCCGCCGCCGCCGGGGTCTGGCAAACGAGTAAACAAAGCAGACGGATAGCCTCACATAGCTTTTCAAAACGCTCTGCTTATCGTCCCTCGTGCCTCGCCCCGCTCCGCTTTCTCTTCCCGCTTACCTTCAGGACGTCACCTTGAGCCAGATGGAAGGCGCCGGCCGAGACGTTGATGCCTTTTCCCGTCTGGACCTGAATGTTATAGATGCACTCGTGGTTGTTGTCGTAATTCAGCGGGTAGTTGGGCGACAGCAACACGCCGGCGTTCTGAGAAACCGTGGAGCCGCACTCAGCTGCGAGAGACGGGGAGATCGATAAGCAACGACAGGGCTAAATGTCAGACCAGCATACAGATAGAAGATAAGTGTGGATCTAGAGAAGAAAGAGAAACAGTACTAGTCGAAAGTCTGGACACGTCCACTCTTAATGGATGCGGTTTTCCAGGTTTTGGAACAACAGCTACATCAAAAATATCAAATTATCTTTTTTGGGGTCAAACATGGTGTAGCTTTACATCTCCTGCCACCGGAGAGGGAACCTGAGACGCTTATCCCACAGGCTACGGGAAGATATCTCCAACAAGTACCTCCCAATATCACAACTTTATAGGAGAGCCCAAAAACTGTCTTGTCTTTCAATGTAAGTCAATGGAACCAGAATTTCTTCCAAGCTATTTTGGAGCATTTCTATTGGTCCATTCATCATAAAATTCTTGGAATATGTAAACGCCAGCTTTGGTGTTCAAATGATGTTGAAAACTAAAAATCAACAAAAATGAAGATATTTAATTTTCTTGGTCATCAAAAATATTATTGAGATATTTTGCAATATTGTATTGATTTAATGCCAAAAAACAATATTTTTCTATATGTATATATTAATATAAATAATGAAACCAGTTGTTTTGGGTAAGCCAGAAAGAACTGCATTAACAGTTGCGTAGATATTGAGGGCTGTTGATTCCTATGTGACTATAACAACACAAATTCTAAAAAAAATAAATAAATAAAATAAAATAAAATAACGTTAAATGTGGAGGTTAAATTCCGCTGTGTGCAAACACATGTGGCTAATTCTAGTTCTAAATTCTTCTAATTTAAATTCTAATCTAAAATTCTAAGATTTCCTTTGTGTCCAATTTACAGTTACACAATATGTATTGATATATGTTATCATAATACTCAGCATATTGCAAAATTGCATTAATGGCACACTGTGATACCCCTGGTAGCCACATACCCCACCTGACTACCTCACAGTTCAACACCAAACAACACATGCAATGCATGTACACGTCTAAAAGCCAACAACATAATCTACACGGCAACCCACCCATGCTACTGCAGCTGTGTGAGCCGACAGTGAGATGCTACAATATTGTCGCTGTCCAATGTTGGAACTTTACAGGAGAGACCAAAAACATACTTTACTTTCAATGTAAGTCAAAGGAACTAGAATTTTTTCCAAGCTATTTTGGAGCACTTCTATTGGTCCACTCAATCTAAAATATTCACACAATGTAAACAACCATTGGCGTGTTCAAATAATGTAAAAAACTTAAAATCAACAAAAATGAAGATACATGTTTTTCATTGGACAGCGACTACAAACACTACAAATAGCATTTCTATAAACATACGTTTACTAACCTAAAAGTTACGACCCTTCAACGAAACTTTCAACCTTTTAAATGAGTGAGATAAACTGAAGTAGCACTCAGTCTGATTGCGTATGTGGAGTGTTTACTATTTTGATCAATTCTGGAAGTTCCATTCATTTCCAATGCAGTTCTATAAGCCCCTAAGTACTTCTACTCAAGTCATTCTATTGGAAGATACTCTAACTGTAGTCACCCAACTCTCAGTACCTGAAAAGAAGTGATGGTGATCCAACTTTAACTAGGCTGGACAAGTTAACCAATCAACCACCAGCTGTGGTACAGGTTTCCAGCATGCGAGTCTCTTTGAAAACCATCCTGGATCCTCATAAACACGTACAGTGAGAAGTAAATGATCAAAGATCGTATAGTATGTCTTGTAATTTTCAATCGATTTTCAATCAAGAGTTTACAATCAAAGATTAGATAGCAGCGTTCTTCTCTGTGCCACTCCAACAAAAACAAGTAGTGTAAAGGTGCACTGCCAACATTACCTTTAGCCTATACATATGGCGGTATACATATCACTATATATTAAATCATAACTCTACATACATCATGCTGCCAGGTTCTTGCCAACGCATTAAACTGAACCCGCTCGTCCTCTCGGATACACATTTCATTTGAAAGCGGACTTTCCTTTCTCCACGTTTCGGCCTCCTGCCCACACCAAAACTGTTTTAGGTCAGTGAACACGAAAATGAGGAAGGCTCAGCGCGGGGAGCTAAGCCATCCTTTGAAAGATGCACTCCGTGATGGAGATTTAAAAAAGCTCTGCTCTGTTGTTGAAAACGCTGACATGTTTGTTGCGGTTTATAACTGGTTTATGGCGGTTTATGACCCCGGTTGTGCTCCGGCCTGTCTGATAACTGGGCTGCTTCCGTGATCTCAGTAATAACATTACAGGTTACAATGTACTATAATGAGGCCACAAAAAATATATATTGAGGACACATATAACTATATTGGAGCCAAACATTATTATATGTTACTTCAATTTACTACACTGTGGCCCCAACATAATAAACTGAGGCCAGTGATTACAATATTGAGGTCACAATGTACTAAATGTACTGTGATGCCACCGAATACTTTACTGAGGCCACCGAATTCTTTACTGAGGCCACCGATTACTATATTTAGGACACATATTACTTTATTGAGGTCACAAGTTACTATACTGGGGCCACCAATTACTTTACTTAGGCCACATACTACTATATTGAGGTCACAAGTTACTATACTGAAAATACCAATTACTATATTTAGGCCACATATTACTGTACTGGGGCCACATATTAGTTTACTGGGGCCACATATTACTTTATTGAGGTCACAAGTTACTATACTGGGGCCACCAATTACTATATTTAGGCCACATATTACTGTACTGGGGCCACATATTAGTTTACTGGGGTCACATATTACTTTATTGAGGTCACAAGTTACTATACTGGGGCCACCAATTACTATATTTAGGCCACGTATTACTGTACTGGGGCCACATATTACTGTATTGAGGTCACAAGTTACTATACTGGGGCCACCAATTACTATATTTAGGCCACATATTACTGTACTGGGGCCACATATTAGTTTACTGGGGTCACATATTACTTTATTGAGGTCACAAGTTACTATACTGGGGCCACCAATTACTATATTTAGGCCACGTATTACTGTACTGGGGCCACATATTACTGTATTGAGGTCACAAGTTACTATACTGGGGCCACCAATTACTATATTTAGGCCACGTATTACTGTACTGGGGCCACATATTAGTTTACTGGGGTCACATATTACTTTATTTAGGTCACAAGTTACTATACTGGGGCCACCAATTACTATATTTAGGCCACATATTACTGTACTGGGGCCACATGTTACTGTATTGAGGTCACAAGTTACTATACTGGGGCCACCAATTACTATATTTAGGCCACGTATTACTGTACTGGGGCCACATATTAGTTTACTGGGGTCACATATTACTTTATTGAGGTCACAAGTTACTATACTGGGGCCACCAATTACTATATTTAGGCCACATATTACTGTACTGGGGCCACATATTACTGTATTGAGGTCACAAGTTACTATACTGGGGCCACCAATTACTATATTTAGGCCACGTATTACTGTACTGGGGCCACATATTACTGTATTGAGGTCACAAGTTACTATATTGGGGCCACCAATTATTATATTTAGGCCACATATTACTATACTGGGGCCACATATTAGTTTACTGGGGCCACATATCACTTTCTTTAGGCCACATATTACTATATTAAGGCTACAAGTTACTATACTGGGGCCACCAATTACTTTACTTAGGCCACATATTACTATATTGAGGCTACAAGTTACTATACTGGGGCCACCTATAACTTTATTTAGGCTACATAGTACTTTATTGAGGCCAGAAGTTACTATACTGGGACCACCAATTACTTTTTTAAGACCATATATTACTATACTGGGGCCAAACATTACTCTATATTACTGCAATGTACTACACTGAGGCCACAAGTTACTATTCTGAGTCCACCAATTCCAGTTTCAGGTACAGCGTTATTCGCCTATAGGATTATATAAAAGCACATTTGATTCAGGAGTGTCCAAACTTTTGACTGGCACTGTACGTCCCAGCGAGGGACACCAACACACGTTCCCTGTGCAGGGCATTTTTTCAGAACACAGTATACGACCTTGTCACTCATGCGTTGCATTGGAGGCACCGGACAGTTTGACATGGAGCTCCCCGGCTCGGGTCCTAATGACCACCCAACTAGCTGTTATGTGTCATAACGACATCAGAGTGGACAGCGTTCCTCTCTGTCACCGCACTGACCCCAAATCTACACACCCCAGGTCGTCCAAATGCTTTCTTCACCCCCTCCCACCCCCCCCATCAAAATCTTCAAACGGAGTGACAGGTGCCCCAGGACTACAAGACCACGCTTTGACATTTCCACACCGAGCCAGCTGTCTGTCAAGCCTCCCCCCAAAAATCATCCACTTTGTTTGACATGTCTGTCTGCCTCCGCCGCGCTCCAGTGCAACCATGAAGGACCCGTCGCCAGTGGAGAAGACGTCCAAGCGAATGAAAGCTGCTGACCACGTACCCACACACCTTGGCAGAGGGGCACTCCACGTGCGCCGTCCGCCGCCCAGGCACGTGACGGCCCGTGGCCCCTGCAGCCGGAAGCCCGGCTCGCACAGGAAGGTCAGCGAGTCGCCGATGCCGAAGCCGCCGCCGCCGTGGCGACCGAACCGTGGCACGCCGGGGTCCTCGCACGGCTCCAGATCGTACTCTGTGACAGAACACACACAAAAACATTTAATCAGTTAATTAGGTAATTACAGTATTAGGGTCTTTCAGAATCGCTGCATACTGAAGCCTGAATTATGTGCATCTGTCCAGCCTAGAATAAGGTCACGGGTCACTAGTAGACCAGGATATGCGTTCATGGTCTTTGGTTCAAGTTAATGGTTCATTGCACCGATGACTATACTGAGGCCACAATTTATAAAAGCCTAAGAAGCTTAACTAAGCCACATATTACTATATTGGGGCCAAACATTACTCTATATTACTGCAATTGACTACGTTGCGGCCACAAGTTACTATAATGGGGCCACCAATTACTATATTTAAGCCACATATTATTATATCAGGGCTAAACATTACTCTATATTACTGCAATTTACTTTGTTGAGACCACAATTTACTACATTGATGTCAGTAATTACAATATTGAGGTCAGAATTGACTGCATGGACGCCACAATATACTACACTACTATATTTAGGCCACGACTAACTATTTTGAGAAAACAAATTACTTTATATAGGCCACATCTTACTAAATTGAGGTCACAAGTTACTTTACTGGGGCCACCAATTACTATATTTAGGCCACAACTAACTATTTTGAGAAGACAAATAACTATATTAAGGTCACAAGTTACTATACTGAAACCACCAATTACTATATTTAAGCCACATATTATTATATCAGGGCTAAACATTACTCTATATTACTGCAATTGACTACGTTGAGGCCACAAGTTACTATTTTAAGTTCACAATTTACTACATTGAGGCCAGTAATTACAATATTGAGGTCAGAATTGACTACACAGAGGCCACAAAATACTATTCTGAGCCCACCAATTGCTATATTTACGCCACAACTATTTTGAGAAAACAAATTACTATATTTAGGCCACATATTACTTTACTGAGGTCACAAGTTACTATACTGGGGCCATCAATGACTTTATTCAGGCCACATATAGCCATGTTGAGGCCAGAAGGTACTATACTGAAACCACCAATTACTATATTTAAGCCCCATATTACTATATCAGGGCTAAACATTACTCTATATTACTGCAATTGACTACATTTAGGCCACAAGTTACTATTTCAAGTCCACAATTTACTAAATTGAGGCTAGTAATTACAATATTGAGGTCACAAAATACTATAGTGAGGCCACCAATTACTATATTTAGGCTACCAATTACTACATTTAGGCCACATATTACTTTACAGAGGCCACATATTACTTAATTTAGGCCACATATTACTTTATTTAGGCCACATTTTACTATATTGAGGTCACAAGTTACTATACTGGGGCCACCAATGACTTTATTTAGGCCACATATTACCATGTTGAGTCCAGAAGTTACTATACTGGCGCCACCAATTACTATATTTAAGCCACACTATATCAGGGCCAAACATTACTCTATGTTACTGCAATTGACTATGTTGTGGCCACAAGTTACTATTTTAAGTCCACAATTTACTACATTGAAGTTTGTAATTACAATATTAAGGTCAGAATTGACTACAGAGGCCACAATATACTATACTAAAGCCACCAGTTACTATATATACTATACTATAGATTTTTGTCAGCATTCTGTAAAAAAAGCTCTTATGGGTGGAGCTTAGGTTGAATTCCAGTTTTTGGTAATTAAGCGTTAGTCGTCTATAGGATTATATAATAGCGCATTTGATTCAGGAGTGTCCAGACTTTTGACTGGCACTGTTTTGGGATGCATCGATGACTATACTGAGGCCACGATTTATAAAAGCCTAAGAAGTTTACATTATGGCCTCAATGTGATCGAGTGCGATATATAATATATAATACAGAGTGCATCTGCATAATATACATAAACAATAAATAAACAATAAAAAATGCATAATAAAATAAAAAATGCTGAAAAAACGATGTTATAGAAATAAAACTAATTTCAATGCCCCGAATACTATAAAAAGATAAGCACTCTGACTGACTTTGCAAGTGATTATGGAGGGAAATGAAGGAGTTTTATACACTGGTCACCATCGCTCTGTATTCATATTACATTCTTCTATCAATCCAGGCTAAAGTCAATGATTTGACCTGAGAGGATATTCATAATTCATGCTGGCCATCCCTAAAATAAGAGGCTTATCACCATCTCCACTTCAATCAGGACTGATTTTAGGAATGTAGCTATTGCAGAATAACAGTTCTGAACTATAAATCTTCTCCATAAACTCTTAAACGCTGTCCTAACATTAGTATAAACGTTAACTGTGCACTTGTTTAATTTTATACAGTATCTATTGCCTCCTCTTATTACCTTTTGGTGTTAATGTTGATGGGAACTCATCAGTAGGGCCGTCACAAGTATTACACAATCGCCTAATTTAAGGACTTGTGATGACTTATGACTAAAATGACTTTCCACATTTGTTATAAGTCTGCCACACCCATTCTCAAACCAATCTCAGATCAATCTCAGATCATTCTCAAACCAATCTCAGATCAATCTCAGATCATTCTCAGACCGATCTCAGGCCTTTCTCAGAGCTTCTCAGATTATTCTCAGACTTTTCTTAGATCATTCTCAGACCAATCTAAGATCATTCTCAGATCATTCTCAATCCAATCCCAGACCATTTTCAGATTATTCTCAAACCAATCTCAGATCATTCTCAGACCAATCTCAGGCCTTTCTCAGACCTTCTCAGATTATTCTCAGACTTTTCTTAGATCATTCTCAGACCAATCCCAGATAATTCTCAGATCATTCTCAAACCAATCCCAGACCATTCTCAGATTATTCTCAAACCAATCTCAGATCATTCTCAGACCAATCTCAGGCCTTTCTCAGACCTTCTCAGATTATTCTCAGACTTTTCTTAGATCATTCTCAGACCAATCCCAGATAATTCTCAGATCATTCTCAAACCAATCCCAGACCATTCTCAGATTATTCTCAAACCAATCCCAGATCATTCTCAGATCATTCTCACACCAATCTCAGGTCAGTCTCAGATCATTCTCAAACCAATCTCAAATCATTTTCAGATCATTCTCAAACCAATCTCAGATCATTCTCAAACCAATCCCAGATCATTCTCAGATCATTCTCAAACCAATCTCAGATCATTCTTAGATCATTCTCAAACCAACCTAAGATCATTCTCAGATCATTCTCAGATCATTCTCAGATCATTCTCAGATCATTCTCAAACCAATCTTAGATCATTCTCAGATCATTCTCAACCCAATCTAAGATCATTCTCAGATCACTCTTAAACCAATCTCAGATCATTTTCAAATCAATCTCATATATTGGATGTAATTGTATTGTGCTATAATATATTGTAATGTAATGTAATGTTAATTTATTGTAATGTAATTATATTGTAATGTTATGTACTGTATGTAATTGTACTATAATGTAATGTATTGGATGTAATTGTATTGTGATGTAATTGTACTGTAACTGTGTAGTAATGTTATTTTATTGTAATTTAATAGTATTGTAATGTAATGTATTGGATGTAATTGTATTGTAGTGTTATTGTACTGTAACTGTGTAGTAATGTGATATTATTGTAATGTAATTGTATTGTAATGTAATGTATTGGATGTAATTGTATTGTAATGTTATTGTACTGTAACTGTGTAGTAATGTGATATTATTGTAATGTAATTGTATTGTAATGTAATGTATTGGATGTAATTGTATTGTAATGTAATTGTACTGTAACCGTATTGTAATGTAATGTAATTGTACTGTAACTGGATTGTAATGTAATGTAATTATATTGTAATGTGCAGTGCATCAAGATACAGATCAGCCTCAGTGATGGAGATGCTCATCCGTAGCCCAAAGCCATCAGTGAACTTATACATGCGCATCTGTAATGATTGTATTACAGTGAACGAACTAGAACAAGAAGCATTTTGCCTCATATTTTTAGAATCTCTCCATCATGAACGAAATATTTAGCCCCAAATCTGATCTCAAAAATATCATAAACAATGTCTTAGATGTCGTAGTGCAACATTCTGTGAGGGAGCTTTCAGACGCATTCAACTCTCCAGACATCTGGTTCCATTCAGCACCACTGTGAACAATCCTGACTCTCCGAATGATGGTCTCAACTCATCTTTCACCAACCTGCAATGCTCTGTTTCATGACGTAAACGATGTGAGGCAAGTACACGTGGTGGGCTGTATCTGAACGCTGCTGCTGCACCTGTACCAGAACGCCGTAGCTTGATTATGCATGAACCATTGTGCCACACAGTCAGTCGCCTCATGCTTTCAATGTAGCACTCTACCTGATTCATGTTATTTCAACCTGCAAGTGATCTTAGCCCTTTGAAAACGTACTGCCGATGCGCTGGCGATGGTTCCTGTGTTCCTTTTAAAAACAGGCTAATAAATATCCAGCCGTTTGACTGTAACGAAATTGGAATCGGCCATAAAACTCATGAAGGCCGCGTCCCTAATCTCAACCATTTAATTATGCGGGAACGAATAAATGCATGTCCAGGGCCTCCGGCGATGCGTGACCTCATTCTGGTCTATAGAATATGGACGAGTGTTTGCGGAAAGTTGCTGCTGCTACCGGTTTTAGCCCTGTGACGTCTATTTTTACAGACCACAGTGTGTCATACAGCGTTGCATAATCAGGTCTAGTAGAAACTGCTCAACAACTCGACAAGCTTTCACATAAGAGTGGTCCCTTGTGTTGATGCTGTAAGCTCAACTGTGTGAACTGCAACTATTTAGAACCAGTATTAGCTAGTATTAATCAAACACCATATTGCCTAAGGTATTCACTCACCCATTCAAATCATTGAATTCAATTGCTTCCATGGCAAACCAAGCAGCTAGTCATGCAGACTGCTTCTACACACATTAGTGAAAGAATGGGTCGCTCTCAGGAGCTCAGTGAACTCCAGTGTGGTACCGTGATAGGATGCCACCTGTGCAACAAGTCCAGTCGTGAAGTTTCCTCACTACTAAATATTCCACAGTGGACTGTCAGTGGTGTTCTTACAAAGTGGAAGCGATTGGGAACCACAGCAACTTCATCAAATGGTAGCCACGTACAATGACAGAGCAGATCAGTGGATGCTGAAGAGCAAGGTGCACAGAGGTCACCAACTTTCTACAGAGTCAATCACTACAGACCTTACGTGGCCCTCAGATCAGCTCATGTGGAATGGGTTTCTACGGCAGAGCAGCTGCACCCAAGCCTTACACCACCAAGCACAATGCAAAGTGTTGGATGCAGTGGTGTAAAGCATGCCACCACTGGACTCTAGAGCAGTAGAGACGTGTTCTCTAGAGTGACCAATCACGCTACTCTGTCTGGCAATTAGATGGACGAATCTGGGTTTGGGGGTTGCCAGAAGAACGGAGCTTGTCTGACTGCATTGTGCCGAGTGTAAAGTTTGGTGGAGGGGGGATCATGGCGTGGGAATGTCTTTCAGGAGTTGGACTCGACCCCCTAGCTCCAGTTCTGGCTTGTATTTTCAATGACAATGAATTGTGAGCTACCATTTGTAAGCTGGTTGTGACAGGCCTAGTGCTATGTTTGAATGATGCCCAAAAATAAAATCAAGCAAACTGGAGATGAATGGAACTATTTCTATACTGTAGACTATTTACTTAACGTATCTCGTCGTGGCTCCACGCCGTCCTGACACTTGCGGCGCGTGCCGTCATGATTCATGCAACAAAGACAGCGCTCAGACGTAACTCCAGGCTAATTCCGCTGACACTGCACCAATCAATTCCGCCTAATGTATACAGATTTACATCATTTAGATGCCTGTGGATCGTTAGAGGGAAGAGGTTTAGCGCCGTTAGCGCCCGTGGCGGTTCTGCGGCTGCTGCAAGAGGCTTCTCGCGGCTGCTCGACGGTTTCAGCTTTTTGCCAAACGTGTGTCACTCTAACGATCCCACCGAGTGACGAGCAGCTGTTGGGACCCCTCAGCCCCACCGCTGCACCGGCTCCCCCTTCATTTTCTACCGCCGTGCTTTGCATGCTAAATGCGCTCCATGCTAAAGTTAGCATAACAAACAAAAAACTGTCCTCTCAGGGTTTCCACACATTTTCCACTTCAGATTTCCATACTTTTCTCCCAAACTCTCCACCGTCTCGGAATAAATGTAAGCAAATGGTGCAGGAGAAGCACGGCGGGAGGTGCAGCTGCCAGGAGATTCGGAGCTGTTTGGCTTCCAGCATGTCCACTGCATTAACTGCACAGTTTACAAACTGCTTTCTTTCACTCTCCCACATTTTAATGGGTCACTGGTTGGCCCACCCTCTATAACGATTGGATTTAAAATAGATAATTTTTATGAATAGATACTAATATATACAATCCTGCCGAAAGTATTCATCTCGTCGGCCTTCACACGTTATGAAACTTGAGTGACGTCCCATTCTTAATCCATATGGTTTAATATGAGGTCAGCCCAACCTTTGCAGCTATAACAGCTCCAACTCTTCTGGGAAGGCTCTCCACACGGTTTAGGAGTGTGTTTATGGGAATGTTTGACCGTTCTTCCAGAAGAACATTTGTGAGGTCAGACACTGATGTTGGACGAGAAGGTCTGGCTCACAGTCTCCGCTCTAATTCATCCCAAAGGTGTTCTATCAGGTTGAGGTGCAGGCCAGTCAAGTTCTTCCACACCAAACTCACTCCTCCATGTCTTTATGGAGCTGCTTTGTGCACTGGTGGTCAGTCATGTTGGAGGGGCCGTCCCCAAACTGTCCCCACAAAGTTGGGAGCATGAAATTTTTCAAAATCCTTTGGTCTGCTGAAGCATTAAGAGTTCCTTTCGCTGGAACTAAGGGTCCGAGCCCGACTCCTGAAAAACAACCCCACACCATAATCCCCCCTCCACCAAACTTTACACACAGCACAATGCAGTCAGACAATAACCGTTCTCCTGGCAACCACCAAACCCAGACTAATTTATCAGATTACCAGACGGAGAAGTGTGATTGGTTCACTCTAGAGAACATGTTTCCACTGCTCTAGAGTGCAGTGGTGGCGTGCTTTACACCACTGCATCCGACACTTTTCTTGAGATGTAGGCTTGGATGCAGCTGCTTAGCCATGGACACCCATTCCATGAAGCTCTCTACGCTCTGTTCTTGAGCTGATCTGAAGGCCACATGAAGTTTGGAGGTCTGTAGTGATTGACTCTGCAGAAAGTTGGTGACCTCTGTGCCCCATGCTCCTCAGCATAGTCATTGTACGTGGCTACCAATTGGTGGCTGAGTTGCTCTCGTTCCCAATCACTTCCACTTTGTTATAACACAACTGACACTGTGGAATATTTAGTAGTGAGGAAACTTCACCACTGGACTTGTTGCACAGGTGGCGTCCTATCACGGTACCACGCTGGAGTTCAATGAGCTCCTAAGAGTGACCCATACTTTCACTAATGTGTGTAGAAGCAGTCTGCATGACTAGGTACTTGGTTTGCCATGGAGGCAATTGAATTCAATGATTTGGATGGGTGAGTGAATATTTTTGGCACTATATAGTATCAAATGTAACTAAATTCAAAGCTCAACTGAGGGACCTACAGGTGGAAAAACAGGCGGTGGTGGCATTTAGGTAGACTTTACACCAACTTTTGCAATTTAATATTTTATCATATTATATTACTTTTCAATTAAATGCAACCACAGTGAATTAAATACATGACTTATTCTAGATATCAGGTAGTGTTTTACCTTTTGAGTGATGAGGTACCAACTTAGCCTCACCAAAACTTGTTCAGGCTTGGTTTTTTGGATCTCCTTGGACAGAAAGTTCTAAGCAAGCTTTGAGAGCCAAATTGAAGGCGTGATTAAAATTCCAGTCAGTATCAAATCATAAGTCTTAGAATAAACAAGCGAATAAGAATCCCAGGATTCAAGGTGTTAATTAATTTCTTCTTTCATTTCCATACGGATGGACACGCTTGCTTTTACCAAACCTCAACGACATACAAAAAAAACGGTGAAAAAGTCACCGTCGGCACTTTCCTGGAGTGTGAATTTCCGGCATTATGCGCGAACATGTCTGATCCTGTCGATGGCATCAATATTTAACAGCGGCGAAAGGTCAACATCCGCCATCCGTCCGGCGATCTATATTATGCTAATGCGCGGGGCCCTCTTCGCCGACGGTTTCATGACTATTCATGAGCGTGGCTCCTTAATTACTGTACAGTAGTGCTGGTTTCCGCTAATGCTTGCCTAGGCCAGGCCTTCTTGACCGCTGACTCATATGGGTATTGGTATACTTCTGACCTACACTGATTGTCCTCCAACAAAAAATAAAATAAATAAATGCACCTTTAGAGCCCTTAAGCCTCTTATTCCAGGATGGAGCTCCTTTATCGGCGCCTGAGACGTTTAACCATAGGCATGAGCGCCGAGGTTAAACAAGGATTTGGGGCTGAAGAAAAGTGGCTTCGACTTTCTGGGGCTTTTCTATTCCTTTTTTTTTAGACACAGAGTCTCTTATTCAGCTGTTGGGGACTTTTCTTATATTAAGAGGTGGATAAGTCCATTCCATCAGGCTGGTTTAACCCCTGGCCGTTCTGGCGGAGTGTATACGCTCTTCTGTGGAATGATCCAGTAGGGATCTGTAGCTTATGAAAACTCCAGCCCACAGCCAACTCTCATATCGCCCCACGGCTCAGGCTCAAATCCAGTCCAGGAGGTTTCGGGCACCAGCGATAAGTCCCCCAGCTCACCATCGGCAGCTCAAGCTGTTGCCAATTGATTGCTTTTCATCAACGTGCCACTTTCCAGGCCTCTTCTGTATTCAAACGCCGCCGTGCCGGCTTATCGTGGAAGCTTGTAGGCAAGAGAGGAGACTAAAGAAGTGAAGGTAGTTTAACCCCTGCAGGAGCACGTTTAGCTTTGGTAGGGGCTAACGTGCTTAGTGCTCGGGTTTTAGTGGGCAACAATGCCGTGACTTCACTCGCTCTGCGGACTGCCTGAGATCTGAGAACACTTTTCGCTGTGTGGAATGAGATAAATAAATAGCAATCTAGCAAACTTTTAATAACAACTGAAACTTTTAAACTTTAGGCCCAATAAGAGGTAAAACCACAAACCCTGAGCCAGTTAACCCAAATTAAGGTGCTAACATGTTGTGATCATATCTTTGGAAGCCTTTCAGGTCTCAACACACTTCCAATGAGCTCTTTTAGTTTAGTGTACAGGAGCTGTATATAAAATATATACAGTATATATGTAATGTATATATGTAATGACTAAAAAGTCTGAATATATGGATTGAAACTTGAGAATATAGAATGAAATTATGAATATATGGAATGAAACTTGAGAATATAGAATGAAAGTCTGAATATATGGAATGAAACTTGAGAATATAGAATGAAAGTCTGAATATATGGAATGAAACTTGAGAATATAGAATAAAAGTCTGAATATATGGAATGAAACTTGAGAATATAGAATGAACATTTTTATATAAGGAATGAAACTTGAGAATATAGAATGAACGTTTTTATATAAGGAATGAAACTTGAGAATATAGAATGAAAGTCTGAATATATGAAATGAAACTTGAGAATAAAGAATGAAAGTCTGAAAATATAGTATGAAACTTGTGAATATAGAATGAAAGTCTGAATATATAGAATAAAAGTCTGAATATATGGAATGAAACTTGAGAATATAGAATGAACGTTTTTATATAAGGAATGAAACTTGAGAATATAGAATGAAAGTCTGAATATATGGAATGAAACTTGAGAATATAGAATGAAAGTCTGAATATGTGGAATGAAACTTGAGAGTAAAGAATGAAAGTTTTTATATAAGGAATGAAACTTGAGAATATAGAATGAAAGTCTGAATATATGGAATGAAACTTCAGAAGATAGAATGAAAGTCTGAATATATGGAATGAAACTTGAGAATATAGAATGAACGTTTTTATATAAGGAATGAAACTTGAGAATATAGAATGAAAGTCTGAATATATGGAATGAAACTTGAGAATATAGAATGAAAGTCTGAATATATAGAATGAAACTTGAGAATATAGAATGAAAGTCTGAATATATGGAATGAAACTTGAGAGTAAAGAATGAAAGTTTTTATATAAGGAATGAAACTTGAGAATATAGAATGAAAGTCTGAACATATGGAATGAAACTTGAGAAGATAGAATGAAAGTCTGAATATATAGAATGAAACTTGAGAATATAGAATGAAAGTCTGAATATATGGAATGAAACTTGAGAGTAAAGAATGAAAGTTTTTATATAAGGAATGAAACTTGAGAATATAGAATGAAAGTCTGAACATATGGAATGAAACTTCAGAAGATAGAATGAAAGTCTGAATATATGGAATGAAACTTCAGAAGATAGAATGAAAGTCTGAATATATGGAATGAAACTTGAGAATATAGAATGAACGTTTTTATATAAGGAATGAAACTTGAGAATATAGAATGAAAGTCTGAATATATGGAATGAAACTTGAGAATATAGAATGAAAGTCTGAATATATAGAATGAAACTTGAGAATATAGAATGAAAGTCTGAATATATGGAATGAAACTTGAGAGTAAAGAATGAAAGTTTTTATATAAGGAATGAAACTTGAGAATATAGAATGAAAGTCTGAACATATGGAATGAAACTTGAGAAGATAGAATGAAAGTCTGAATATATAGAATGAAACTTGAGAATATAGAATGAAAGTCTGAATATATGGAATGAAACTTGAGAGTAAAGAATGAAAGTTTTTATATAAGGAATGAAACTTGAGAATATAGAATGAAAGTCTGAACATATGGAATGAAACTTCAGAAGATAGAATGAAAGTCTGAATATATGGAATGAAACTTGAGAAGATAGAATGAAAGTCTGAATATATGGAATGAAACTTAAGAAGATAGAATGAAAGTCTGTATATATGGAATGAAACTTCAGAATATAGAATGAAAGTCTGTATATATGGAATGAAACTTGAGAAGATAGAATGAAAGTCTGTATATATGGAATGAAACTTGAGAATATAGAATGAAAGTCTGAATATATGGAATGAAACTTGAGAAGATAGAATGAAAATCTGAATATATGGATTGAGGGACAGCCCGATTGGCTGTGTCTACCTGCATACTCCTGATCTTCTGTTGAAGGGTTTAAAAATTGTAACCCTTTACGAACTAGCCAAACCCAACAAGAGTATTACTAATAAATACAACAGCATGATTAAAGTAAAACTGCACTCATGTATTTTTAATTATTCAGAAAATCGTTAGGGCTTCAATGAAGGCTAGGAACTCCCCGAGGCTCCCCACAGGCTGTATGTCGTGTAGTGTCAGAACTATATAAGAACAAGCTAATTTGTGGGTAAAATCTTAAATCACTTGAAAGCTGTTAGTCTTGAGCTCCAGTGCAAAATGAAAGGAGTGAACTTCAAACGGCCAACACGTCGCGGCTCATCATCTGCGTTTGGTGTGAGTGGGAATGCTGTGTAAACTGGGTCTTCTGGCCAGTGTTGCTTTAAAGAGATCATACGGATCTACTGAAATCTAATCTAATCTAATCTAATCTAATCTAATCTAATCTAATCTAATCTCATGTTAGGTGTAAATATAAACCACTCAAAACCAGCACTGAAACCATTTACTCACCTCCTCAAATCAAACCACTGTACTGAGTCAGAACCTGAGGAACATACATCTCCACCCTCTCTTCCCCCCCTATCTCTCTCTCTCTCTCTCCACCCTCTCTCCCCCCTCTCTATCTCTCTCTCTCTCTCCACCCTCTCTTCCCCCCTCTATCTCTCTCTCTCTCTCCACCCTCTCTTCCCCTCTCTAACTCTCTCTCTCTCTCTCTCCACCCTCTCTTCCCCCTCTCTATCTCTCTCTCTCTCTCTCTCTCTCTCCACCCTCTCTTCCCCTCCTCTATCTCTCTCTCTCTCTCTCTCTCTCTCTCTCTCTCTCTCTCTCTCTCTCTCTCTCTCTCTCTCTGCCCCCCACCTCCGGCTCTCACCTGTGAAAGAAATGTTGAAGCCGTGGAATGAGATGGAGAAGTCCGAGATGAAGCGCAGCTGGGCCCTGAAGTTGCCGTAGAGGCCGGCGTTGAGGGCCGGGGGCCTCTGGGAGCCGGTGAGTCGAGCCAGCGGCTGGGCGAAGCTGCCGTTCTCCGTCAGCAGCAGGTAGTCATGGTGATCCTCCAGATGAAAAGCGTGGAACGTGAAGCGCACGCCTGAGCATAACGAGAGCCAGATCATCAGATAAATCAAACCCAGAGGAGCTCAGCAGCGGGGCCGTCTGCCTCCAGAACAGCAGCTCCCAAACCGGCCCCGGGCTAAATTATTGATGTGCTGGGTATTTTAAGGTACGCGCTCCCGAGAAAAAAAAAAATACATGAGCGTTAACCCTCAGAAGCGTAGGTATCACTGTCACTGGGCTATATTTCACATCACAACTACAGTAACAGCTAAAGCCACTACCTAACAACACTCAGGCACGTGGTTATGTAATGAATTACTAACAGATGTGTCAAAGTATTCACATTCATTACTCAGGTAGAAGTATAGATACTAGGGTTTATAATACTTCTGTAGAAGTTGAAGTATCAACTCAAGCTTTTTACTCCAGTAAAAGTGTAAAAGTACTGCTTTCAGAACTACTTAAAGTATAAAAGTAAAAGTAATGTTGGGGAAAAAATACCATTAAGGATAAAAGCTTTGGCCGCACCACAGGGGTCTATAGTGCACTAACCCACCTCCCCAAAACCCCATTTCACTAAAAGCCATAATGACTATAATGTTATATTAAAATGTTAATGTTGATCAATTTGGGATGCGCTAGGCTTCCTGTTTCAGCTGCATATACGCCCATTGAACATGAATGTAGTTTAAAACAATGTAAATATATTAAAGAAGCATATCTGTTACTACTGAACATTAACATGGGTTTCATGGAGCAGAAGATATGATGACTAGTTGGTGCAAATAGTCAAAGTTCAAAGGCATGTTATCAATAATCTTTACTGGAATGTAAATGTACATGAATGAAAACAAGCTGTAAATGAAATAGGAGTAACGAGACTATGTTTAAAATGTTTTTAGCACTGGGCAGTAACTGTAACTGTTAAGGGTTAACAGAAATGGCTGTAATTGTATAACAGGGGAAAGAACTCTTGGCGCCGCTTTAGCTTTTAGACGCCCCATTCAGAATAAACAGCTTGCACGGATTTCATTATTAATGGCATGGTGAGCTGCAATTGACGAGTTCTCTTGGTGGCCTGGCAAGGCAGGAGGAGTGTGTGTGTGTGTGCGCGTGTCCTGATTATGTAGAAAAACAAAAAAAACAGAGCTGAAAGACTTTGTCCTCCATGTTTTAATCCAGAAATGTGTGAAATGTCGTTTTGGATGCTGAGGTTAATACTGGGGATATATCTTTTAATTCTAAACACTCACATATAATCCATACAATCCACGTATTATTACATACAGGTAGTCACACATACACAGAGCTCTGTGCAAAAGTCAGAGACCAGCTTTTACTCTTTAAATCCTTCATTGTTTAAAGTCGAAACAGCCTGCAGTCCTGTATGAGAGCATATGACACTCAAATCACAGATAAATTATTTTCCCCTGAAATAATCAGAATAATCAGGATATATATATATGTGTGTGTGTGTGTGTGTCAAGTGGTTGGTATAGTGTGGTTGGTCAGTGTAGTGTAGGTTGCTACAGTGTAGTGTGCTAGTGTGGTGTAGGTTGGTATAGTGTAGTGGGTTAGTGTAGTGTAGGTTGGTATAGTGTAGTAGTGTAGGTTGGTATAGTGTAGTAGTGTAGGTTGGTATAGTGTAGTAGTGTAGGTTGGTATAGTGTAGTGGGTTAGTGTAGTGTAGGTTGGTATAGTGTAGTGGGTTAGTGTAGTGTAGGTTGGTATAGTGTAGTAGTGTAGGTTGGTATAGTGTAGTGGGTTAGTGTAGTGTAGGTTGGTATAGTGTAGTAGTGTAGGTTGGTATAGTGTAGTAGTGTAGGTTGGTATAGTGTAGTGGGTTAGTGTAGTGTAGGTTGGTACAGTGTAGTAGTGTAGGTTGGTATAGTGTAGTAGTGTAGGTTGGTATAGTGTAGTAGTGTAGGTTGGTACAGTGTAGTACTGTAGGTTGGTATAGTGTAGTAGTGTAGGTTGGTATAGTGTAGTGGGTTAGTGTAGTGTAGGTTGGTATAGTGTAGTGGGTTAGTGTAGTGTAGGTTGGTATAGTGTAGTAGTGTAGGTTGGTACAGTGTAGTACTGTAGGTTGGTATAGTGTAGTAGTGTAGGTTGGTATAGTGTAGTGGGTTAGTGTAGTGTAGGTTGGTATAGTGTAGTGGGTTAGTGTAGTGTAGGTTGGTATAGTGTAGTATGTTAATGTAGTGTAGGTTGGTATAGTGTAGTAGTGTAGGTTGGTATAGTGTAGTGGGTTAGTGTAGTGTAGGTTGGTACAGTGTAGTAGTGTAGGTTGGTATAGTGTAGTGGGTTAGTGTAGTGTAGGGTGGTATAGTGTGGTAGTGTAGGTTGGTATAGTGTAGTAGTGTATGTTGGTACAGTGTAGTGGGTTAGTGTAGTGTAGGTTGGTATAGTGTAGTGGGTTAGTGTAGTGTAGGTTGGTATAGTGTAGTAGTGTAGGTTGGTATAGTGTAGTGGGTTAGTGTAGTGTAGGTTGGTATAGTGTAGTGGGTTAGTGTAGTGTAGGTTGGTATACTGTAGTAGTGTAGGTTGGTGTAGTGTAGTAGTGTAGGTTGGTATAGTGTAGTGGGTTAGTGTAGTGTAGGTTGGTATAGTGTAGTAGTGTAGGTTGGTATAGTGTAGTGGGTTAGTGTAGTGTAGGTTGGTATAGTGTAGTAGTGTAGGTTGGTATAGTGTAGTAGTGTAGGTTGGTGTAGTGTAGTGGGTTAGTGTAGTGTAGGTTGGTATAGTGTAGTAGTGTAGGTTGGTATAGTGTAGTGGGTTAGTGTAGTGTAGGTTGGTATAGTGTAGTAGTGTAGGTTGGTATAGTGTAGTAGTGCAGGTTGGTATAGTGTAGTGGGTTAGTTTAGTGTAGGTTGGTATAGTGTAGTGGGTTAGTGTAGTGCAGGTTGGTATACTGTAGTGGGTTAGTGTAGTGTAGGTTGGTATAGTGTAGTGGGTTAGTGTAGTGTAGGTTGGTATAGTGTAGTAGTGTAGGTTGGTATAGTGTAGTGGGTTAGTGTAGTGTAGGTTGGTATAGTTTAGTAGTGTAGGTTGGTATAGTGTAGTGGGTTAGTGTAGTGTAGGTTGGTATAGTGTAGTGGGTTAGTGTAGTGTAGGTTGGTATAGTGTAGTAGTGTAGGTTGGTATAGTGTAGTGGGTTAGTGTAGTGTAGGTTGGTATAGTGTAGTGGGTTAGTGTAGTGTAGGTTGGTATAGTGTAGTAGTGTAGGTTGGTATAGTGTAGTAGTGTAGGTTGGTATAGTGTAGTAGTGTAGGTTGGTATAGTGTAGTGGGTTAGTGTAGTGTAGGTTGGTATAGTGTAGTGGGTTAGTGTAGTGTAGGTTGGTATAGTGTAGTAGTGTAGGTTGGTATAGTGTAGTGGGTTAGTGTAGTGTAGGTTGGTATAGTGTAGTAGTGTAGGTTGGTATAGTGTAGTGGGTTAGTGTAGTGTAGGTTGGTATAGTTTAGTAGTCTAGGTTGGTATAGTGTAGTAGTGTAGGTTGGTATAGTGTAGTGGATTTGTGTAGTGTAAGTTGGTGCAGTGTAGTAGTGTAGGTTAGTATAGTGTAGGATTATCAGCAAGTCTACTGCCCAGCATGTTTATACACATTTTCACAGAAAATAAAGCTTCAAAAACTAAATATAACAAACATTCTCCTTTGATTTTATTATATGAGTGTATATATATATCACTGCTGTCCAAAGAAAAGCATGTATCCCCAATTTTTTGTCAATTTATTTATTTTTCTGCATCCTTCGAACATGACCGCTGCCCTTTCTTTCGTGTGAGGATTTCATGATGAGTGGGCCAATAGAAATGCTCCAAAAAAGCATGGAAACATTTCTGGTTCCATTGACTTACATGGAAAGCGAAAAAGGTTTTTGGCCTCTCCTGTAAAGTTACCGTTTTAGAGATACATGCTCTTTCTTAGGACAGCGACGCTATAATCTCCTCATGAAAAATTAATAACTCATCCTCAGTGATCCTTCTGACTGCAAGTTAATGATTTATGTGTAGTCTCTTTTGCACATGACTGTATATATATGCCCCAAATGTATTATAGATGTATATGTAAGTGTCTCTGTGTAATTGTAATATGCCCCTTTTGTATTATATATATATATATATATATATATATATATATATATATATATATATATATATATATATATATATATATATATATATATATATATATATATTTATTTATTTATTACAATTACACATAGATACTTACATATACATCTATAATACATACAGGGCATATTACTACTACATGACTCTCCTGCATAAGGAACGTATATATGATAATACATCTTGACGAGGCAGAAAAACCTCTGTATGATGTGAAGTGTGTGCGTGGGCTTGTACCTTTGCCATGGCTGACCTCCACCGTCCAAGTGCAGTTTAACGAGTTGGGGTAGAGCTCCGGGAAGCCGGGGGACAGGATGATGCCATTAGGCCCTTTCACATCGCCGCCACACAGCGCTGCGAGACACACATACACACACACACACACAGGCACACACACACTACATCTTAACATCTCAGACAGCAGTGGTTTCATAAGCAGCCGCGAAGCAGCAGATGCTGCAATCATTCTGCTGTTATTCTCTGGGCCGGGAGAAGGCTCAGCGGAGGCCAGGCCGCGGCTGGCGGGGTAAGCTTCGTGGAGCTGAATATAGATGGCTGATGGGGGAGGCGGCGAGGGTAAAGCAACGCACGAGTAAAAATACCACCTGAAAGGTTAATGACAGGCATAAAGCTTTTCTGACCTTGAGCTATTTTCCCACATATCACTGTCTCATATGAAGGTCAACATCGGCAGCCTGGAATGCACAAATACTGAGAATCCACTTTTTTTCACAACAGCTCGTCCCGATGTATGCGGTTGCGTGCACAAGTTTTGGTGCCTATGGTCCAATGGCGAAATGAACTGACCATATGGTCAATCGTTTTTTTTCGTTTTCCCATCCATTTTTTTGATTCTTTATTGTTTATTTATTTTTATTAATTATTGCATTTTATTAATTAATGAAATTATATATATTTCATTAATTGATACAATTATTTCATTAATTGTAACTTTATTGCTACTCCAAAATTGCTACTTTACAGGAGAGGCCAAAAACATACTTTACTTTTAATGTAAGTCAATAGAACCAGAATTATTTTGGAGCATTTCTATTGGTCCATTCATCATGAAATTTTAACACAATGGAAATGACTACTGGCCTGTTCAAATGATGTAGAAAAATCAAAATCGAGGAAAAAAAAAAATATATATATATATATATATATATATTTATATATATATATATATAAATATATAACATTTTATCAACAAAATAAATTATATATATATATATATATATATATATATATATATATATATATATATATGTATATATATCGATTTTGATTTTTCTACATCATTTGAACAGGCCACTAGTCGTTTCCATTGTGTGAAAATGTCATGAAATGTATATATATATATATATATATATATATATATATATATATATATATATATATATATATATATATATATATATAAATGTATATATTAATTTATTTTGTTGATAAAATGTTATATATATATATATATATATATCGATTTTGATTTTTCTACATCATTTGAACAGGCCACTAGTCGTTTCCATTGTGTGAAAATGTCATGAAATTTATATATATATATATATATATATATATATATATATACATTTATTATCAAACAACTGTTTTTGCCTTTTTTTATTAAATTATAATGAATACAGAAGCTACCCAAATGACCCTGATCAAAAGTTTACATACCCTGGAAGTTTTGCCGTGATAACATGCACACAAGTTTACACTCACCGGTTTAAATAACTACTAAAAGTAACCATCCTCACCTGTAATCTGTTTGCTTGTGTAAATCCGTGTGTGTGTATAAAGACTGAGTACTGAGCTTCTGGGCTCCTGACAGACCCCTGCATGTTTCATTGGGCGGTGCCACTGACGTTGTTGGATTATGATACATAGAGAAAGCATAAGAACTATCAAAGAATCTGCGAGAGAAGATAGTTGAACTTTATAAAACATTAAAAGGATATAAAACGATATCCAAGGAGGTGAGAATGCCAATCAGCCGTGTTCAAACTCTAATTAAGAGGCAGAAAACGAGGGATTCTGTTGAAACCAAGCCAAGGTCAGTCAGACCAACCAAAACTTCAGCTACAACTGCCAGCTACAAAAAAACCCACCAATAACATCAGTTGACATGCAAGACTGTCTGAAAAAAAGTGGTGTGGCTGTTTCACAATGAGGAGACACTTGAAGAAAAATGGGCTGCATGGTTGAGTCTCCAGAAGAAAGCCCTTCCTCTGCCAATGCCACGAAGCAGCCCACTTACTATGCGCCAGACAGAAACAAGCCTTAAGATCTCTGGAACAAAGTTATTTGGAGTGATGAGCTACAATTGGAGAGGAGTCAACAAGGCCTGTGATGAAGAGTACATCATCCCTACTGCAAAACATGGAGGTGGATCACTGATGTTCTGGGGATAAATAGTGAAAATGGCTGGCAGGATGATGCAGCATGTTATCAGAAAATACTGGAGGAAGATTCGCACTCATCAACCAGGAAGCTGTACATGGGACGCACTTGGACGTTCCAACATGACAATGATCCAAAACAAGTCAAGTCAACCTGTCATTGGCTACAGTAGAGAAAAGTGAAGGTTCTAGAGTGGCCATCTCAGTCTCCTGACCTCCATACCATTGAGCCACTTTGGGGAGATCTCAAACATGTAGTTCATGCAAAAGAGTCCAAGAGTTTATAAGAACTGGAGACATTTTACCATCTGAAAAAATATAGTGCCTCATCCACAACTACCACAAAACACTTCGAGCTGGATTAAGGAGGTAATAGCTTATATTTAACTGGAGAAGATCAAATTCACTATAGGAGGTTCAAGAGCTAAGTTCTTTGACACTTGGTTACCTACTTTGAAGGTTTGATCGGAATAAAACTTGATATTTCTGTATTTTATATTTTGGCCCAGAAGAGTATCTTTGCTAAATATTATTATCATCTTAGTTTATTTATTTATGTATTTTTATTTATTTATATATCTATATATTAACTTTTTTTTCTTTATGTAGCTAGCAATGTTATGCTTCAAACGGATAGGAGCGGCACATGTATACCTTGGGGTGGAGGGTATGGAAAGACGAGTTATATTATGTAATAGTATAATGTTGATGTCTGAACTTGTAAAAGCAATAAACAAAATATACATAAAAGACTACAAGCTGTCACTGATGTTAAAGGAGGGAATACATGGTATTGAGGACTATCAGGGTCATTTGGGTAGATTCTGTTCTCATTATGATTTAAAAAAGGGCAAAAACAATAGTTTGTTAATAAATGGCTTAACACAACCACTAACCATGAATAAAAGAGAAGTTGTTGTATTATTATTATTATTTCCAAAAAATATATAAATAAGCACACATTTAGCCAGGGTATATAAACTTATGAGCACAGCTGTATATATATATATATATATATATATATATATATATATATATATACTATATATCTCGTCGCTGCCCAATGAAAAACAAGTATCTCTAAAATTGTAACTTTACAGGAGAGACCAAAAACATACTTTACTTTCAATGTAAGTCAATGGAACCAGAATTATTTACAAGCTCTTTTGGGGCATTTCTATTGGTCCATTTATCATGAAGTTTTCACACAATATAAACAGCAGCTGCTGCATTTAATTGATGTAAAAAGTTAGAAATTGACAATATATATATTATATATATATCATCACTGTCCAATGAAAACCATGCATCTTTACAGGAGAGACCAAAGACATACTTTAATTTCAATGCAAGTCAATGGAACCAGACTTTTTTACAAGCTATTTTGGAGCATTTCTATTGGTCCATTTATCAGGAAATTATGTGTTTAAATAATGTAGAAAACTCAAAATTGACAAAAATGTTTGTCATTGGACAGCGATATATATATATATATATATATATATATATATATATATATATATATATATATATATATATATATATATATGTATATAGTACATTGGCCTTGCTGCAGAACAGGAGGCGGGGACAAGACAGGGACCTCTCATGGCTAACGTCCTCCTCCCAGCATGCGAGGTTCAGGCACCGTCTTTCCCATCCTCTCCCTCGCAGCCGTCATTGGTGCCTGTTTAACTACTGATACTTTGTTGCCCTCGTAAAGCGACCACTCATTCTTTGGGTGGGATTAAATCAGGGCATCATTGTCCACTTTATTAGAAACACCTCGCTCGCATCTTCACCCTCCTCCTTCGTATCCTGTATAAGTAAAGACTGTATTCCGTCTGTTGATGCACAGTTTGTGTTATCCATACTCCAGTCCTTCATCAGTCATCACTTTCTGACCACAGAGCCACTCTTGGCGGGATATGTTTGGGTGGTGGACCACTCTAAACCTAGCATTGACAAGTGTATAACCACACACAGTGAATACAGGGGTGAATGGACCAATACAAATGCTCCAAAATAACCTGGAAATGAAAATCTGGGTCCACCACCTCACATTAAAAGTAAAGATTGATTTGGTCTCTGGACAGTAACGATAAAAAGCATCTACAAATGAAGCTAACAATACGGGCAGCCACTGGCCTCAGGTCAGGAAACCAGCCGTGTGATAGGAAGGTCACCAGTTCAATCCCTTAAACTGATAGGATGTGACCGAAGTGCCCTTGAACAAGGCATCTAACCCCCAACTGCTCCCCGGACGCTGTGGATAGAGCTGCCCATCGCTCCAGGCAAGTGTGCTCACTGCTCACTAGTGTGTGCGTGTATGTGGAGGTCAAATTCCTCTGTGTGCAAACACGAGTTCCACATTTCTAAATTCAAAACTGTGCAAATGTCCTTTATGTCCAGTTCAAACCGCTGACCATTAAAAAGAAGTTCTTTTCTCTTCAGGAGACGCTTCCAGTTTTTCAAATAAATCCACAGGGACATCTTTCCACACCTCCAAACTTCAGTCTTCAGAAGTCAATCAGAGAAAACTAGTCTCAGTCTATTAAACTAAACAGTGCTGACACTAGGGGACAGTGAAATATGCACTAGTGAACATACACTAGGGGGCAGTGAAAAACACACATATACACACACACTAGTGAACATACACTAGGGGGCAGTGAAAAACACACATATACACACTCTAGTGAACATACACACTAGGGGACAGTGAAACACACTAGTGAACAGTGAAAAACACACATATACACACACACTAGTGAACATACACTAGGGGACAGTGAAAAACACACATATACACACACACTAGTGAACATACACTAGGGGGCAGTGAAAAACACACATATACACACACACTAGTGAACATACACTAGGGGGCAGTGAAAAACCACACACACACACACACTAGTGAACATACACTAGGGGGCAGTGAAAAACACACATATACACACTCTAGTGAACATACACACTAGGGGACAGTGAAACACACTAGTGAACATACACATTAAGGGGCAGTGAAAAACCCACATAGAGACACACAAGTGAAGATACACAGTGAATGTGTATGTTAATTAGTGTGTGTGTTCACTAGTGTGGGTATATATGGGTTTTTCCTCCCCCAAGTGTGTATGCTGTCCCCTAGTGTGTATGTTCACCAGTGTGTGTATATGTGGGAGTTTCACTGTCCTCTAGTGTGTATGTTCACTAGTGTGTGTTTCCCTATCCCTTAGTGTGTATGTTCACTAGAGTGTGTATATGTAGGGTCCAGTGAAACACCCACATATTCACACACTAGTGAACACACACACTAGGGGGCACTGAAACACCCATGTATACTCACACTAGTGAACATACACACTAGGGGGCAATAACACTCCCATACACACACTAGTGAACATACACAGTAGGGTATAGTAAAAAACACTCACATATACTCACACTAGTGAACATACATACTAGGGGGCAGTGAAACACTCACATATACACACACACACTAGGGGGCAGTGAAACACCCACATATACACACACAAGTGAACATACACACTAGGGGGCAGCGCAACACCCACATACACACACTAGTGAACATACACAGCAGGGACAGTGAAACACACACTAGTAAACATACACTAGGGGACAGTAAAACACACTAGTAAACAAACACTCTGATTATCGCATTCGGGGAATTAGGAGGGGTCAGCACAACCGGAGTGCAGCGGCCGAGCCGCGCCCAGGGTGAACCAGCTTCGGGATCATGGTATGGCCCTCTCTAACATTCACACCGTACTGTATATACATCTAACGAGAACCTGTAGTGGACCATCCGTGGAGGGTGACCCAGATTCCGTGGTCTTCCGTGATGTTCCGAGGGCTGAATGTACATTACAGCCTGGCGCAGCAGCACACAGAGCACAAGCAGAGACACACACACACACAGACACACACACACTGACAAACACACAGCGGCTCCCCACACGAACAACAACAAACCAGCAACAACAACAACAACAACAACAACAACAACACTAAAACGCTCCACGCCGTGATCCAGCAGCAGAGGACTCTTAAGCCCTGAGGCTCAGCTGCTCCGCTTCTGTCCGGCCTCTCTTTTCCATCCTACCAACCACCCCCCCCACCCTGCCTCCCTCCCCCACACTCCCTCCCCTCCACTGTTACATCATCTCCAAAATATTAGGGCTAATATTTTATTCATACATAATTACACCGAGTCATTAAAACTGAATAAGCTCAAATATCGCCCAGCCACAAAAGAGGCTGCTCGGGGAACGGGCAAGCGTTGCCAGGTTAATGTGTGCACTGGCTCTTCGGGGGACCTTAAGCTGGAACACGACGCACACCCAGAGGCCTCCGTCGACAGGCCCCGCTTGAAAAGCGTACTGCTGGTGAGCCGCTGGAGTCAGAGGCGCCGCCATTCACCGGAGATTAAAGGGCTTTGTGTGACATGTGAAGCGCCTGTGCAGGGATTGGTGGCTTCGTTCATTAGACTAGTTGGCACTAATGCTGAAAAGGTTATTTTACTACTAAGCTACACTGCACGCTGCGCTTGAGTGGGCTTCTTTATCATTAGGCCTGCATTTCACTACTATTCGTACTTCGTCAGATACAGATTAAAGCCTAAAGTGGTGGAAGATTATCAAATCAAAGCAAATCAAAGTGTATTTGGTACATACTAAGTCATGCACCGTACAACTAGCAGTGGAATGCTCTAACAACTGCTCATACATAACAATATGATAATATAGAGTATATGAAATATTAATATATATATATATATATATATATATATATATATATATATATATATATATATATATATATATATATATATATATATATACATACTACTGCTCAAAAGTTTGTGATCACAGTGAAATGTTCTTGTTTTAATGGAGTATCTTCTTCCTTAACACAACAATGGACTGACGGGTCTCTAAAGAAAGTTGTTTCTTTCTGGTCATTGTGAGTCGGTCAGCAAGCCATCAACTGCTGATCTTCAGATACTAAACTAACCTAGAATGTTGTTCTCCCTTTTATACTCACTTATTAGTAGAATGATTTTCAGCTGTGCATCACAATTGAGCAAGAGTGTCCTAACAACCAATTAGTCCAATAACATCCTTAACTTGGATTGGCGGCCGTACCAGGAGATTTAGACAGAGGACTGAGAATTACTGATAATAGACTATATGCAAAATAAGCCTTTATACAAAAATAAACTTTAATACAAACATTTATATTCTTTAAAAATAATCTGATATACTTACATTAATTGTGAAATGGACAATATTGTTTGTGAATTGCATGAAAATTGCATGAAATGAAATTCTTATGTGATCCTAACCTTCTGAGCGGTAGTGTATATATATATATATATATATATATATATACATTTTTATCAGTTTTGTACATTGTATGAAAATGTCATGATGAATGGTTCAATAGAAGTGCTCCAAAATAGCTTGGAGAAAATTCTGATTCTATTGACTTACATTGAAAGTAAAGTAGGTTTTTGGTCTCTCCTGTATAGTTGCAATTTTGAAGATAATTGTTTTTCTTTGGACTGCGATTGTATATACATATCGTTGCTGTCCAATGAAAAAAAAAAATATATATATATTTATTAGGGGTGTTAGAAAATATCGAATATCGGGATATTTTGTTTCGTGATACTGTATCGATTCTCAAAAACACAGTATCGATACACAGACTGGCAGACAGTGAATCATTGTGTGTTGTGTTTAAACCTCGGACCACTAGATGGCAGTGTTGTAATCCCTTTTCAGCTCCACTCCAACATTAACAAACAGCACAAGGGCGCAATGCTATTGTAATCATTGGCAAACCTGTTCATACAGTGGTGTGTTTTAATAGTAGAATTTGAAAAATCACAGTATATCACTTTGCTAGCAGTATCGCAATATATCACAATATATTGAATCATGACCACTGTATCACAATAAGTATCATATCGTCAGGTTCTTGCCAATACACAGCCCTAATATTTATATAGATATATATATAAATAAATAGGCAATGCGGTGATATAGTGGCTAGCTGTGTCTAGTGTGGAGTTTGCATGTCCTCCCACAGTCCAAACACGTGCATGTTAGGTTAATCGCTCACTCTAAACTGCCTGTAGGTGTGAGTGAGTGCATGAGTGAGTGTGTGTTGGCCATGCGATGGACTGGCGACCTGTCCATGGTGTACACTGCCTTCGCCCAATGACGCTGGGATTGGCTCCAGCCGCCCAGTGACCACAACTAGCAGGATAAAGCGGAAGATAACATAAATGGATGGAAAAACATAAATAAAACACAAAGTGTTGCAGCACCAGCGAGTAGCTTTAGTTGTTGTTCGTGAGATCTGTTGTGTTTCTCTGCTGTCTTACAAACAGACTTTGGTCACTCTGATCAGACGATTACGCTATAATCGTGACTGGAGGTCTGCTGGGGCACAAGCTAACAGAGATATCTCACACTGCTTCCTGTGCTTCGCTTCATTACTAAGCACTTGATTTGACTGGCAGAAAACTAATCTCTCTGAGAGTCGGGCTGACACCAACTTAACCGCTGTAAAGAAGTGCTCTGACACTGATACCCTTCACCGTTTCATCCGCGGTCAGCGTGTCTCGCCGTGCCAGTTCTTCTACTATCTCCAGTATGCCAGGTCCAAATGTGCCAGCTAGTAGTACTACACTACAGCTCTACACTTAAAGATTATTGTAATTGTAGACAGTTCCTAATGTATATATACTTGGATTACCCTCTAATTTTATAAATACACTGGAGATTAAAATTAGAGAACAACACACAATTTCCTAAATGTCAAGGTCACTATATAGTCCTATGTGAATTTATCCTAACAGGAGTTAAAGAGCAGTATTTAAAACATATTTCAAGAGTTGCATATATTCTAAAGCACAGTATAAACAACTTAAATGAGGTATTTGAAAAAGAACACTGATCAAAATTAGAGAACACTTTCAAATACCTGCAAGTTGTTGGTGTTAATTTGGCACCTGGTGCTAATTTCCTTAATTATTTAAGCCTAACTTTCCAGTTTTCACCGACTTTGCGAGATGGAAAGCCGTTCCAAAGTGACTGAAACCCTCCGTCAGCAGGCTGTCAAGACGAAGGCCAAAGGGGTGACCCTGTCAGCCATAGCAAGAGAAGTTGGTCGGTCCAAGTCTGTGATTTCTAGAATACGGCATCTTTACAACACCACAAACTCATTCAAGTCCCCCAAGAAGGCCCCACGAAAGACAAATGCAAGAGAGGACAGGATAATGTGGAGAATCTCCATGGGCAATCGGTTCAACACTGCAGCTGGAATTGCTCTCCAGTTCAGCACTGAACAGGGTAAGGATCCATCTCGTCATACAGTGTCTTGACGTTTAAGAGCATTTGGACTGAAAGCCCACTCTGCAGTGACCAAACCTCTCATTAGCAGAAAGAATCAAAAGGCTAGATTAACCTTTGCTGAGGAGCATGTTGTGTGGACAGAGGAAAAGTGTTCACTTTTCAGTTTTTTATTTCTAAAAAAAGTTTAAAATATCCAATAAATTTCAATACACTTTTGTGTCCCACCTGTTGTTGATTCTTCACAAAAAAATTACAATTTCATATCTTTATGTTTAAAGCCTGAAATGGGGCAAAAGGTTGAAAAGTTCAAGGGGGCTGAATACTTTTGCAAGGCACTGTATATACTAACCTCTCTCTGCTCTCTGCTTCGCACGCATACCCCTTCGAAATGAAAAATACACTTCACTATCACCACTATGGTGAACAATTTCCACAGTTTCACTACACCCTTAAAACATTGTTTGAAAAAAAATTCTGGTTCTGGTTGAAGTAAATTAAGTTGAAGTAAAGACTGCTCTCCTGTAAAGCTGCTATTTTGAAGATGCTTGTTTTGCTTTGGACAGTGACTATATATATATATATATATATATATATATATATATATATATATATATATATATATATATATATATATATATATATATGACAAACGTTGAAATATGAGGGGGAACTAGTCCCACCCTTCCAGAAAAAGTCCCACCCTTCCAGAAAAAGAGCCAATCAAGCTTGCTGGTAATGCTGGGAAGGGGCACTAGCGGGGAAAGTCCACCCTGAGTGGTACTGGCGCAGTAGCCATCACATTTTTTGTGTGTTATTGAGTCGAACACTACAAACCATTTACCTAACGTCCTGAGCGTGTCCCGTAGGTGGACGCAGAGGGAACAGACTGGCCTATAAGCACGTTTGGTGAAGGTTAACTGGCTGACTCACTGGTTACACTGGTTTCTTTCGTTCTAGTATATGTAGTGCTGGGTGAAGAACTGCAGAGGAAGCAGCAGCATGAAGACGGTGTTTGTGTTCATAAGGAACCGCAATGACCAACACTTTCTAATCTCAGTTGGAGCCGGACGCAGTGTTGTGCTGGAGCCGGATGATAAAAATAGCTCTCGGAAGGCTGGCCAAGCGCGAGGAGGGGGAGAAAAGAGAGACGTTTTAATTACAGGAGATAATTGGCTGAACCGGACAGTCTAATTGAGGTGACGGCTGTAATAATGGAAGCCTACCGTCGCATGTGGGCAGAGGGTGGCTCCACCAGTGGTTCTTCTCGCACACCAGCTGCTCCTCGTGACTCAGCCTGTAACCGGGATCACAGCTGAAACTGACCACCGAGCCGATGGCCAGATCCTGACCGTAACGCTGTCCGTTCACCGGCACGCCGGGATCCAGACAAGAGTGAGTGTCCAGGGTCACGCCTGGAAAAGAAAGAGGAAGAGAGAGAGAGAGAGAGAGAGAGAGAGAGGAAAGAGAAAAGGGTGAGAGAGAGAAAGAAAATTGAAGAAAGAAGAAAAGAAAGAGAGATGGGAGTGAAAAAGGGGGAGAGAGAGATATAACAGAAAGAAAGAAAGTGGAAGAGAGAAATTTGAAAAGAAAGTGAGAGAAAAAAATAAGAGAGATTGAGAGTGAGAGAAGGAGAGAGAGAGGAAGAAAGAGGAAAGAAGAAAGGAAAGAAAAAAAGAGAGAAGATTGGAAGAGAGACATGGCGGAAAGAGAAAAAAGCAAGAGAGAAAATTAAGAACAAAGTGAGAGAATTAGAAGAAAGAGAGGGGGAACGAGGGAGAGAATTAAAGAGAGAGCAAATTGAAGACAGATGAAGATTTAAGAAGAGGGGTGAGAGAGAGAAAGAGAAAGGGAGGGAGGGAGAGAGGAAAAGCAGAATGAGAAATCAAAGTGAGAGAGAGAGAGAGAGAGAGAGAGAGAGAAAGAGAGAAAACATTGAGGAACAAAAGGATGGAGAGAGGGAATGGAGAAGGAAAGAAAATTGAAAAAAGAACGAAAGAAAGGAAGAGAGAAGATTGGAAGTGAGACATGGTGGAAAAAAAGCAAGAGAGAAGAGAAATTTAAAAACAAATTGAGAACATTGAGAAACGAAAGGATGGAGAGAGGGAATGAGGGGGGAAAGTAAAGGGAGAAAGAAAAAGAATTGAACAAAAGACAAAAGAAAGGAAGAGAGAAGATTGGGAGTGAGACACAGAGAATGATAAGTGAAAGAGAGATAGAGAGAGAGATAGAGAGAATAGAGCAAGACAAAAGAAATCAAAGAGAGAGAGAGTTAGAGGAAAGAGAAAGACAGAGCGAGCAAATTAAAGGGAAAGAGAGATAGAGAGATGGAGATTAAAGAAGTGGAGTGAGAGACAAAGAGGAAGAAAGGAGAGAGAGAGTGAAATAGAAAGAGAAAGAGGGAATGAGAGAAAAAAAAGAAATGCAAAAAAATGAAAAAAGTAAGATTTAATAAGGCAGAAGAGGCACAGAAGGGTCGAAGAAGGGAAGAAAGAAAGAAAAAAAGAAAGAAAGAAAGAAAGAAAGAAAGAGAACAGATACTATTAGCTCTACTGTGCAGGCTGAAACTCAGTCTTACTACTAAAGTCGGTTTTAAACCAAACTGAAATGAGTTGAAAGAGTTTCTGAAAAAAGAACGAAGGAGAGATAAAAGAGAGACGAACAGGGGAGAGAGAGCGAGAGAGAGAGAGAGAGAGAGTGAAAGGCAGGGGGAAGTAGAGACAGAGTAATGGAGCAGACGGAGAATGAAGGAGAAGAAGAAAGGGATGAAGCTGAAATCCTCGGGCCACAACTCATAATGAGAGACACTGAGATGTTTGAGGTTGTAAACCGAGCACACATCACTGCATCGCCTGGAACCCCCCCCCCTCGCCATCGCCCCCCACCTCCCATCTCCACCCTCCACCCCACGCTCACTTTCGTAGAAGAGCTTGAAGCCGCTGTTGGAGCGGCTGCTGTCGGTGGTGAAGAGCAGGTAGAGGAAGCTGCTGCTGCTGAAGAGGAACTGAGGAACCTGCGTCCCGTTCAGAGAGGCGATGAGGGGTGAGAGCAGGTTCGGCCCATCGTGGATCTCCAGGAAGTCGTAATTAAGTTCAGTCTGGAACCTAGCAGAAGAAAAATCTAATCAATCAATCAATCAGTCTATATAAACTACTGGTCAAAAGTTTACTACCAGTCAAACATTATATATATATATATATATATATATATATATATATATATATATATATATATATATATATATATATATATATATATATTATACTAACAGAATATTTTTGTACAATTAAGTTATATTTGATAACACATTTAATTCATTATGTAGTATAATAATAATTAATAATAATAATTATAAAATATATTTTTTTTACATTATTCATATACTTTTTTTATTACATTAAATGTATTATTCTTATTATTACTATTCCAAAGTTTTGGTCTCCCATTAAAAATAGCATTATATATACTCAGTCATACTATCATACATCCCAGATCATCATATATTTGCGTACATAATTGTATATATATTTATTTATTATATATATATTTATTTATAACATTTGTGTGTTTTTCTAGTGTACAATATTAGCACACATAGTAAACAAGAACAAAACAAGCTGCAAACATTTTATTTAGAAAATATTTATTTCATGATACGATTCAGGTTTTTCTTATAACCATTGTTTTTGAAATGTTTGATTTTTGTTCATATTTTGACTGAAAGATCAAAATGATAAGAAACAAAATAAACTAAAAATTTATTTATGTTTTCTTAGGGTGTCAATTCTTCTGGGGGGCACTGGATGTGGTAAACGTGACCACAATTCTTTTTTCATCCAACCTTTGTTCATTCCTTTGAAAGAAACAGGCTGTTTTTATTACTGTGCCTTTAAGACTTTAAATAAGAAATTAAATAAGCTCTGCTCTGATTGGCTGGCCGGGATTTCGCCTCTTTCAGAAAAGCACTGAGAGCTGAAACACTCCCTGGAACCTTAATACAAGTGGGTGGAGCTAAACAGCTGAAAATATCAAAATATTGAATATCGGGATATTACGTTTGGTGATACTGTATCGATTCTCAAAAACACTGATACACAGATTCCTGGCAGACAGTGAATCATTGTGTGTTGTGTTCAAACCTCTGACCACAAGATGGCAGTGTTGTAATCCATTTTTAGCTCCACTCCAACACTAACAAGGAGCACAAGGGCGCAATGCTATTGTAAGCATTGACAAACCTGTTCATATAGGGGTGTGTTTTAATAGTAGGATTTGAAAAATCACAATATATCACTTTACTTGCAATATATATTGAATCGTGACGGCTGTATCACGATACGTATTGTATCGCCAGGTTCTTGGCAACACACAGCCCTAGTAGGCAGATATATGTAAATGAGTTGTTTCCTATGACATCACAGTAGCAGTGAATTCAAAACAGGCTGTCTTTGTAGCTTAGTTTGTATATAAAGACTGACAGGTGAGCGTGTAAGCTGTAATTATGTTTAGAGAACGCTTAAACAACACCTTTATTCAAAAACGCTGAGGGTAGTTTGGTGGTCTATGATATGGACCCCTTTAAAAAAAACCCTTCCAAACAGATCAATCTCGTCAGTTTGATGGACTGAGCTTCTGAAGTACTGTAACCGTCTTCCCCAAGCAGCGGCTCCTGCAGCTACGAGCGGCCGAGACGGCCCCTCTCTGAGGCCGAAGCCAATCTGTCCGACTGTAAATAATGAATAAGCTTCAATTTACTCTCATTCTTGACCCTGATGTCCTGCCAGCGTCCGACAGCTCTGCACACACAGACGGCCGGCGTGTGTAACCGCAGCCGGACCGGAGCTGCGCTCAGACGCACCTGTCAAAGCTGATCTTGATGGAGCGTCCCGGCTCAGCCTCGATCACCCACTCGCAGCTCAGAGAGTCTTTATAGTATCCCGGCCACCCAGGGGACAGGATCACTCCAACGGGGGCAGTGAAGTGACCCCCACACGGAGCTGAGAACGAGAGAGAGAGAGAGAGAGAGGTGAGGCAGGGGGATGGTAGGTAATCAGAGGTGAAAAGAGAGAGGGAGAGAAATGAAGACAGACAGTGAAAGATAGTTTGTAAGAGACACAGAGGGAGAGGGAGAGAGAGAGAGAGAGAGAGAGAGAGAGAGAGAGAGAAAGGTAAAGTGAATAGAGTACAAAAGGGAGAGAGAGAGAGAGAGAGAGAGAGAGAGGACAGTGGAGACGATGAGAGAGACAGAGAAAGATGGAGAGTGAAGCGGTGAAGAAAGAAAGTAGACAATGGGGAGGAGAGACATAAAGAGAGAGAGAAAGGACATTGGAGACGATGAGAGAGACAGAGAAAGATGGAGAATGAAGCGGTAAAGAAAGAGGAGACAATGGGGAGGAGAGACATACAGAGAGAGAGAGAGAGGACTGTAGAGACGATGAGAGATAGAGAAAGATAGAGAGTAAATTGGTAATGACAGAGAGGAGACAATGGGGAGGAGAGACATAGAGAGAGAGAGAGAGAGAGGACAGTGGAGATGATGAGAGAGACGGAGAAAGTTGGAGAGTGAAGCGGCAAAGAAAGAGAGGAGACAATGGGGAGGAGAGACATACAGGGAGAGAGAGAGAGGACAATGGAGACAATGAGAAAGACAAAGAAAGAGAGAGAGGACAGTGGAGACGATGAGAGACAGAGAAAGATGGAGAGTGAAGCGGTAAAGAAAGAGAGGAGACAATGGGGAGGAGAGACATACAGAGAAAGAGAGAGAGAGGACAGTGGAGACGATGAGAGAGACAGAGAAAGATGGAGAGTTAAGCGGTAAAGAAAGAGGGAACGAGGGAGGAAAAGATGAGAGACAAAGACAAAGTGAGAGAGAGGACAGAGAAAGACAAAGAAATATAGAGATATAGAGAGGTAAGGTAAGGTAAGGAGAATGGAGCGAGAGAGGAAGCGAGAAAATATAGAAAGAAGAAAGAAAGGAGAGAAAGACATGACGAGTAAAATAGGAGGTAAAATGGAGGGACAAAAAGAAACATGGAGGTATAAAGAAAAATGTGGGGAGAGAAGTATGGAGAACAGAAAGAAAGAAAGAAAGAAAGAAAGAAAGAAAGAAAGAAAGAAAGAAAGAAAGAAAGAAGGAGTCAAAATAAGAGAGTAAGGAGAAAGAAATGAGAGCGAGAGAGAGTAAGAGAGAGAGAGAGAGAGAGAGAGAGAGAGAGTGTGGGCGAGTATGGGAATGAGAAAGAGAGAAGGAGTAAGTGAGGATGAGAAGAAGAAAGAGAAAAGGAGGTGTGAAGGACAGAGAGAGAAAGGGTAACATGGATGAGAGAAAGTGAGGGAGAGAGAGAGAGAGGGGGGTGAGAAAAACATAGTGAGAGAGAGAGAGAGAGATAGAGAGAGGGCGAGAAGAACAGAGTGATATAGAGAGAAAGAGATAGAGAAAGGGTAATGAGCATGAGAGAAAGAGAGGGCGAGACAAACAGAGAGAAAGAGAGAGAGGATAATGAGGATGAGAGAGAGAGAGACAAAGAGAGAGAGAGGGAGAGAGTAAGAAAGGGTAATGAGAATGAGAGAGAGAGAGAGAGAGAGAGAGAAAGGGTAATGAAGACGAGAGAGATAGAGAGAGAGTGAGAGAGACAGAGAGAGAGAATGAGAACAGAAAGAGAGAGAGAGAGAGAGAGAGAGAGAGAGATAGAGAGATGGAGAGAGATAGATAGAGAGAGAGCGAGGGAGGCTGAGAAGAACAGAGATAGAGAGAGAGAGATACAGAAAGAGAGAGCGAGGGAGGCTGAGTTGAGTGTGAGTTGAAGTCTCTGGTTGGAGCGGGGGGAGTCGGAGCTCCTGTCCAGGTGGGGCTGACTGCAGGTTCTATCATTAAAAATGCATTAAAAGCTCGGTGACACATGTAGCCGGGAACAAAGACAACAAGGCGAGAGGCGCGTGTGTGTGCAGGGGTGCGCGTGTGTGCAGGGGTGCGCGTGCCTGGAGCGTCAGGAGCTGCACGCTTGTAAGCCTGTCCTCTCATTACGAGCCACAGAAGCTGGAGTTCGTCTCGGGGAAGGCTCTCTGTTGCAGGTGGCGCTGGTTCGGCATCCGCTGTAAGTCCTGCTTCGCCAATTACCGCAGCGTCAAGCGCGGTCTACCAGCGGCCTGACAATTTCCATCTAATGAGCAAAGGACCGGCGCCACTCTTTCCCCTACAAGTTCGCCGAGGACGACTAATTAGGAGAGAAGCGCTTCTTTCCCCGCTCGCCTCCTGTTCCGGAGCACGAGACAAATTTGTCCGAGTGAAATATTTAAAGGACAAAGCGTTCCGTAAACGTACCTTCGCACTTGGGGATCAAACCGCTCCACATCACGCCGCCCTCCGCCAGCTCGCACACAATGGTGTCCGAGCCCTGGGTCTTGATGAAGCCTTCCTCGCACACCACCGAGATGGAGCTTCCCAGCTGGAAGTTGTTCCCGAAGCGCTTGGCGTTTATGGGAATGCCGGGGTCCGGGCACTCGTTGTGTCCGAACGCTAAAAGAAACGGGAAGAAACGGGGTGGGTTACGCGTACGTGGAAGAGAGAGGCACAGTTCACGAGCGGGAGATGCCTAATAAGATACGCTGCGGGGACGTGTTAGCGGATTAGCATTAGCATCAGAAGAAGTTTCAAATGTCATTCACGTGGAAGTTCCAGGATTAGGCGGCCACGCTGGATGGAATGATGGAAACGGGATTACGCTGTTTAATGCCAACAGATAAATGGATTACGGGTGGCATCAAATAAACATGTGCTGCCGTGCGGGACGCTAACCGCGCGGTCGTTCCTTGAGAGAAATGGAAATACTTTGTTTGTCTAATGCCATTAGCGGAGGCTACGAGGCTTCAGAGAGCTTTACTCCTCACTTTTGGTGTCAAACAGGAACCTTTCTGAATAAAACGCACACAAATCACTTGCCTACGGGAACGCCGGGCACTAAAATGCTAATGTGGCTAACAATGAAAGCTACTGGGGACCGGTTAGCAGCTTCACTGAAGTATTACTAGAATTTACTCACGTTTGTGGTTAAACATCTAAACCTCGCTTGCCAGATATGAATACCAGCTCAATATTTATTCTCGCTACAGCACGTTTTGAACAAACCCCCACAGTCATCTTCACTGCTAGAGTCTTAAACTCTTTTATTGGCCGCTTTAATAGCAATCTGAACGCAGGTCTATAGGACAAAGAGATTCTTCTCAATCCCAGTGGTCACTAACCCTGGGCCTAGGTCTATATGAAAAAGATGTGTCCCTTAAGCCTAGTGACCACTAACCCTGGGCCTAGGTCCATATGACAAATAGAATTTCCATAATCCTGGTGGTCACCAACCCTGGGCCTAGGTCTATATTAAAAAGAGGTGTCCCTTAAGCCTAGTGACCAATAACCTTGGTCCTAGGTCTATATATAAAGGCGAAGATCCTTAAACCGGGAAACCAGGGAAGCTCTATAACCCCAGTAACGCCAGTAGTCACCAACATTTGATGCAAGTCTACATGAAAAAGAGAATCTCCCTAATCTCAGTGGTCACCAACCCTGGGCCTAGGTCTATATGAAAAAGAGGTGTCCCTTAAGCCTAGTGACCACTAACCCTGGGCCTGGGTCCATATGACAAATGGAATTTCCATAATCCTGGTGGTCACCAACACTGGGCCTAGGTCTATATTAAAAAGAGGTGTCCCTTAAGCCTAGTGACCAATAACCTTGGTCCTAGGTCTATATATAAAGGCGAAGATCCTTAAACCGGGAAACCAGGGAAGCTCTATAACCCCAGTAACACCAGTAGTCACCAACATTTGATGCAGGTCTACATGAAAAAGAGAATCTCCCTAATCTCAGTGGTCACCAACCCTGGGCCTAGGTCTATATGAAAAAGAGGTGTCCCTTAAGCCTAGTGACCACTAACCCTGGGCCTGGGTCCATATGACAAATAGAATTTCCATAATCCTGGTGGTCACCAACCCTGGGCCTAGGTCTATATTAAAAAGAGGTGTCCCTTAAGCCTAGTGACCAATAACCTTGGTCCTAGGTCTATATATAAAGGCGAAGATCCTTAAACCGGGAAACCAGGGAAGCTCTATAACCCCAGTAACGCCAGTAGTCACCAACATTTGATGCAGGTCTACATGAAAAAGAGAATCTCCCTAATCTCAGTGGTCACCAACCCCGGGCCTAGGTCTGTATGAAAAAGAGGTGTCCCTTAAGCCTAGTGACCACTAACCCTGGGCCTAGGTCCATATGACAAATAGAATTTCCATAATCCTGGTGGTCACCAACCCTGGGCCTAGGTCTATATGAAAAAGAGGTGTCCCTTAAGCCTAGTGACCACTAACCCTGGGCCTAGGTCTTTATGAAAAAGAGGTGTCCCTTAAGCCTAGTCGTCACTAACCCTGGGCCTAGTTCTACATGAAAAAGAGGTGTCCCTTAAGCCTAGTGACCAAAAGTCTTGGGCCTAGGTCTATATGGAAAAGAGATTTTCCTTAATCCTGGTGCTCATTTACCCTGGGCCTAGGTCTATATGACAAATAGAATCTCCTTAATCCTGGTGCTCATTTACCCTGGGCCTAGGTCTATATGACAAATAGAATCTCCTTAATTCCAGTGGTCACCAATTCTGGGCCTAGGTCTACATGAAAAAAAGATTCTCCTCAATCCCAGTGGTCACTAACCCTGGGCCTAGGTCTATGTGAAAGAGATATTCTCCTTAATCCTGGTGCTCACTAACCCTGGGCCTAGGTCTAAATAAAAAAGAGATTCTCCTTAAACCTGGTGCTCACTAACCCTGGGCCTAGGTCTATATAAAAAAAGATGCTCCTTAATATTGTGATCACTAACCCTGGGCCTAGGTCTATATGAAAAAGAGATTCTCCTTAATCCCTGTGGTCACTAACCCTAGGCCTAGGTCTATATGAAAAATAGATTCTCCTTAATCCTGGTGCTCACTAACCCTGGGCCTAGGTCTATATGAAAAAGAGATTCTCCTTAATCCCTGTGGTCACTAACCCTAGGCCTAGGTCTATATGAAAAATAGATTCTCCTTAATCCTGGTGCTCACTAACCCTGGGCCTAGGTCTATATGAAAAAGAGACTCTCCTTAATCCCAGTGGTCACTAACCCTGGGCCTTGGTCTATATGAAAAAGAGATTCTCCTTAATCCCTGTGGTCACTAACCCTGGGCCTAGGTCTATATGAAAAAGAGAAGCTTCTTAAACCCAGTGGTTACTAACCTTGAGCCTAGGTCTATATGACAAAGAGAATCTCCCTAATTCCAGTGGTCACTAACCCTGGGCCTAGGTCTATATGAAAAAGAGATTCTCCTTAATCCCGGTGGTTACTAACCATGGGCCTAGGTCTATATGAAAAAGAGATTCTCCTTAATCCCGGTGGTTACTAACCATGGGCCTAGGTCTATATGAAAAAGAGGTGTCCCTTAAGCCTAGTGACCACTAACCTAAGTCCTGGGTCTATTTATAAAGGTGACAATCCTTAAACCAGGAAAACAGGGAAGCTCTATAATCCCAGCAGTCACCAACTTTTGATGCAGGTCTACATGAAAAAGAGAATCTCTCATAATCCCTTTGGCCTAGATCTACATGAGAAAGAGAAGCTTCTTAAACCCAGTGGTCACTAACTTGTGGGCCTAGATCTATATGAAAAAGAGAAGCTTCTTAAACCCAGTGGTCACTAACTTGTGGGCCTAGGTCTTTATGAAAAAGAGAAGCTTCTTAAACCCAGTTGTCACTAACTTGTGGGCCTAGGTCTATATGAAAAAGAGAAGCTTCTTAAACCCAGTGGTCACTTACGTGTGGGCCTAGGTCTATATAAAAAAGAGATGCTTCTTAAGCCCAGTGGTCACCAATCCTGGGCCTAGGTCTATATGAAAAAGAGAAGCTTCTTAAACCCAGTGGTCACTAACTTGTGGGCCTAGGTCCATATGAATAAAAGAAGTTCCTCATGTGGTCACTAATGTAAGTTACTAGAACCATATGTAGAAATGGCATTCCTAAGCTAAGCTGGACGTGTGGCAGTATGCTCAGGGACTATAGTTGACGCTCACTGGCTTTTATGGTGCATCGTGGGAGCTTTGCAGTAACAAACGTTCCAGAGCACCGGACAGATTGTGATAATGGGACGCCCTGGAGACTGGCTGAATCCCAGAGCAGTACCTTGACTACTGAGCTAAGATATTATATTATATTAATATAGCACAGTGGGCCACACATTGGCTTTTATTCATAAGCTGATTGTAGATTCTGCTGCGGCCTCACGCAGATATCAATGCACTGGAGGCGTGGCCATGCAGAGCAGCGACGTGTGGAGCCTTTTGGAAATGCTGTGCTTGCGGTATGGTTCATGCTATTTCTATGCTGGGCTGTGGGGGAGTCTGCTCAGTGCTAGTGCCTACCGTGCCTAGGTGTGTTCAATAAAAGAGCATTCACTCAAAGCACTACACGCATCTTCATTAATTCACATTGAAAGAAATGTATGTTTTGGGTCTCTCCTGTAAAGCTGCAATTATGAAGATGCTTGTTTTTCATTGGACAGCGACGATAAATAATCAAAATGTTTGCCAATAACATCAATAATATCAGCGATTGCAGTAAAAATAGAAAACAATCCTTGTACTAAAGTGCTGCTACTATACGTTCCATTCAAAGTCTTTGGCTTTATGTTTCTATATCATATCTTACCCTTTATAATATATAAACTAAAACTATAACAAATAAAAACATGGTACATAATCGCATCAATTTATCTGGAAAAAAGGCTGCAACATATTTATTTTTATTATTATTATTTTATTCTTTTGAACTCTGAAAAGCTATATAAGCTCTGGCCAGTAGGGGGAGAAGTGCATCTCCCCTATCGACCCAAACTCTCCTGTAATGGCTATTAATACAGCCATTGGCTCATAAGCATGCTGGCTACTTTGATTTTATTGGCTTACTATCAAAACCTTTGCACAAATAAGGACGCACTTCATGTAAACACAGGATTTGTCAAGACCACCCAAATAGGAGTTGGTATGCAATTCAGAATTGCCCTTGTTTCTGCACAAGCCTGCTAAATAAGGGCCAGGATTTATTTAGTGGGCCCATATTCATCTTCCACTCGCAGCTGAAGATGATGTTCTTCTCATTAATTAAGAGGAGGGCAAGGATTTGAAGTATTTGACCCTCTACGGTGCATAAAATCATCAAAAGATTCAGAGAATTAGGAAAAATCTAAAAATCATTTTGCATAAAGGCAAAGGCCGAAATCCACAACTGTGACCTTTCACAACACTGCATTGAAACAAGGCATTCTTCAGCGATGGACAGCACCACTCGGCGTCTGGAACACCTAACACGTCTATCACTGCATCCCCAAATGTGAGTTAAGACTGTATTAGTGGACGTCATACAACAACAATGTCCAGAAACGCACCAACTTGTCTGAAATGGACTGTGCATTGGGATGTGAGTGGTCAGCCTTTTAGACTGGTTATGGAAATAATGGACATTGTGTTCTCGCAGCCGAAGAAGCAAAGGCTATCCTGATTGCTACCTGTGTAAAGTTCAAAAGCCAGGGTCTCTCTGATATGGGGGTGGAGGGGGCTGGTATTAGTGGGCAACCTGCATATCTGAGAAAGCACCATTAATACAAATGTTGGGACCCCTTATGTTGGGACCCCCATGACAGCTCCAAGCGACATTCTCTACGTGCTACATCAGCAAGTTGCGTTGCGTCACTAAGCTTGAAATATGACAACAAAGGCTCTATTAGATATATCATTAACAATATATTTATTATAATTACTAATAATATCAGCTATCAGACCAGCCACAGTGTTTTTATTGTAAATTGTTTCTTTTCAGTAATACTAGCCTGAAGGCTAGGTCTTTACTTTTAATGTAAGTCATTGGAACTAGATTTTTTTCCTAAGTTAATTTCGAGCATTTCTATTGGTCCATTCATCATGAAAACAGCTGTCATGTTCAATTGATGCAGAAAACAAAAAATCCTAGGTTTATCCTAGGATCCCACAGCAATAGCCAAGGAACACCTTAGCAACCACCTGGGATCCTATAGCAATAGTCTAGCAACACCTTAACAACCACCTGGGACCCCACTGCAATAGTCAAGCAACGTCTTAGCAAGCACCTGGGACGGCACAGCAATAGTCTAGCAACACCTTATAAACCACCTGGGATCCCACAGCAGTGACTTAGCAACCACCTGGAAACCTATAGCAATATTTTAGCAACTGCCTGGGTATCCATAGCTGTCCTAGCAACATCTTAGCAACACAGCAGTGGCCTAGCAAAATCTTAGAAACCAGGTGGGATACCAAATAATGCAGAAAACTAAAAATCTACAAACATTTGAATATAATAACATTTTAGCATTTTTTAAATAATTAGTGAGTTTTTTATATTTATTTGCAATGATAATAATTGCTGAGTCATGCTGAACTGGCTGATACTCACTGCTATAGGAGATGTTGAAGCCCCTGCCGGACATGGAGTGGTCAGCCTGGAACTCCAGCTGCAGGACGTTGGAGTTGCTGGTGAGGTGCGAGGGCACCTCGGCGCCCGTGAAGCGCCCGAGGATGGTGGCGTCCGTCTGCTCCCCATCCCGTACCGTCAGGAAGTCGTAGGGCGGCTCCAGGTCGAAGTCGTTGAAGGCCAGGTGGATGCGGCTGCCCGGCTCTGCGATGATCAGCCACACGCAGTTCAGGTTGTTGCCGTAACCCTCCGGATAATCCGGGGACAGGACCGTCCCGGCCGGGGCCGTGAAGTTAGACAGACAGGGAACTGGAAGAGGGGGGATGGGGGGTAATAAGTCAGGAGGTGTGTGTGATGTTTTACGGATATTAACAAAATGTGAGTTTATCTGATTCTGTCTCTGTAATTTATTATCACTTCTTTAAACTCATAGATTGGCTTGACAATGGGATACCATAGCAACAACCTAGCAACCACCTAGGATCATTTAGCAATAGCCTAGCAATCACCTAGGATCATTTAGCAATAGCCTAGCAATCACCTAGGATCATTTAGCAATAGCCTAGCAATCACCTAGGATCATTTAGCAATAGCCTAGCAATCACCTAGGATCATTTAGCAATAGCCTAGCAATCACATAGGATCCCATAGCAATAGCCTAGCAATCACCTAGGATCATTTAGCAATAGCCTAGCAATCACCTAGGATCATTTAGCAATAGCCTAGCAATCGCCTAGGATCATTTAGCAATAGCCTAGCAATTACCTAGGATCCCATATCAATAGCCTAGCAATTACCTAGGATCCCATATCAATAGCCTAGCAATCACCTAGGATCATTTAGCAATAGCCTAGCAATTACCTAGGATCCCATATCAATAGCCTAGCAATCACCTAGGATCATTTAGCAATAGCCTAGCAATTACCTAGGATCATTTAGCAATAGCCTAGCAATCACCTAGGATCATTTAGCAATAGCCTAGCAATCACCTAGGATCATTTAGCAATAGCCTAGCAATCGCCTAGGATCATTTAGCAATAGCCTAGCAATTACCTAGGATCCCATATCAATAGCCTAGCAATCACCTAGGATCATTTAGCAATAGCCTAGCAATTACCTAGGATCATTTAGCAATAGCCTAGCAATCACATAGGATCCCATAGCAATAACCTAGCAATCACCTAGGATCATTTAGCAATAGCCTAGCAATCACCTAGGATCATTTAGCAATAGCCTAGCAATTACCTAGGATCATTTAGCAATAGCCTAGCAATCACCTAGGATCATTTAGCAATAGCCTAGCAACCATCTAGGATCCCATAGCAATAGCCTAGCAATCACCTAGGATCATTTAGCAATAGTCTAGCAATCACCTAGGATCATTTAGCAATAGCCTAGCAATCACCTAGGATCATTTAGCAATAGCCTAGCAACCATCTAGGATCCCATAGCAATAGCCTAGCAATCACCTAGGATCATTTAGCAATAGCCTAGCAATCACCTAGGATCATTTAGCAATAGCCTAGCAATCACCTAGGATCATTTAGCAATATCCTAGCAATTACCTAGGATCATTTAGCCATAGCCTAGCAACCATCTAGGATCCCATAGCAATACACTAGAAATACCTTAGCAACTACCTGACATACCATAGCAATAGAATAGCAAAACCTTAGCAACCACCTAGAATCCCATAGCAGTAGCCTAGCAACTCCTTAGCAATCACCTGAAATTCCATAGCAATAGCCTAGCAACACCTTAGCAACCACCTGGGATCCTATAGCAATAGTCTAGCAACACCTTAACAACCACCTGGGACCCCACTGCAATAGTCTAGCAACGTCTTAGCAAGCACCTGGGACGGCACAGCAATAGTCTAGCAACACCTTATAAACCACCTGGGATCCCACAGCAGTGACTTAGCAACCACCTGGAAACCTATAGCAATATTTTAGCAACCGCCTGGGTATCCATAGCTGTCCTAGCAACATCTTAGCAACACAGCAGTATCACAGCAGTAACACTGCACGACTGCGGCTTTCCCAGCTTAACCAAACCAAACAGGCCACGGGAAGGAAAAGTTCAGACGACGTACACATACAATTCCTGAGGAAGGATCAAATCTGTAACCTGGATTTTGGTTTCATTATTTTGATATTATGACTAGGGCTTTAGGGGTTGACGTTGACATTTGTCCACTTACAGCCATCTTTGGCCTTTACCTCTCTATTGGCTAGACGCCGTATTTTGCTTGTGTGGAGGTCCCCAAAGCCACCTTCTATTTCATTATGGTTTCAAGATGTAATGCATTTCCTAAAACTGGAGAAGATACGGCATTCTGTGAAAGGCAGTACTGCCTCTTTTTATTCCAAGTGGAATTCTGTTCATTCCTATGTTAATTCACTTTCCATATTGCCGGATGACTGAGTGTATATTTTATTAGATTGCAGTGTCATTGACATCTTCGTTATAATTGACTGTGTTATTTTATTTTATTTCAATTTTTTTTATTAATTATTATTTATTTATTTTTATTTTTTTGGTGACTGGTTTATTTATTTTTGTTTTGTTTTATGTTACTATTATTATTTTGGTAGTGATTTCCTTCTGTTAAATAATGGGGATGTCTGTGGGGTGGGGGTGGCTTTTGTTTGAAAAAAGAAAAAATGTAAGGCAGAAGCAGTGACCAAAAGTGATTACTGTTTCATTGTATTTGCCATTACTGTTCTTATAAATAAAAAATTAAACAAATCTGTAACCTGCACTCGTCTGAAGTAGTGGTATATGTAGACTGCTACATATATATATATATATATATATATATATATATATATATATATATATATATATATATATATATATATATATATATATAGTGATGTCATAGCTTGTTCAGTCGTAGCGCTGTTATTTATAACCGTGTGTGGTGAGGAGGGGGAAACTGCTGGGCGCCTAAGAGCAGCAAAAAGAAAAAGTGCTGAGTGCTGCTGGGTCGAGTCCTGCTGCTTCCTTCTATACCACAACTCCCAAAGGACGGCCTCCTTCATCTCCCGCTAGTCTCCTGCAACACCCTGGAGTCTGACAGCCAGATTTAGCTACGCGGTAATTGTCTTGTTTACCCACAGAAAAACAAGCTTTCAATTAGCCGACCGGCTTTGCATAATCCGGTACGGCGGCCCATGCGGTGGGAAAGCCGTCGCTCATGAGTCATCGCCACTCAGCTAGGACAAGCTCGGCGTCGAACCCGTCGGCCGTTAGGGCTAATGAATGTAACTTGCCGCTCGGCGTCCTCCTCTAAAACGTTCCTATTGTTGCTATCGCCAGGTCCTCGCGCAATTTGCCGTCCTTGACGCCCGTCGAGTGCTTTGAAAGCTAGCCGGCGGACGCTAGCACTCACATATACAGATGGGGATGTTAGCCGACCACTGGTTGTTGTTCTGACAGGAAATCATTCTCTCTCCGATGAGCTCGAAGCCAAACTGGCACTCGAAGCGCAGCACGTCGCCGTTGGAGAAACCTCCGCCCTCGCGGAAGCCGTAGAGAGGAATGCCAGGATCCCCGCAACTCTCTTTGTCAATTTCTGTTTGAAGGGGGGACCAAAAACATGGAGGTTAGCGAGGTGGGCATGGTGAGAAATAGTTACTATGAGGTTGTAGACCATGAAATGTAGCACTTTGCTTTTGAAGGTAATCATCAAACTATTGAGTTCCAGGATCTTCAAGGAATTCTCCAACGTTTTTCAATCTAATCTCAATCTGCTGTGCCTTAACAGTATTCCATTGCATCGTTAAGAAGACCCCTGTCGCCATTTTGGCAGGCACACAGCAGCTCCCAGTGGGCTGTAATACTGGGTAAAGACCAAGTATAGTGGATATGTGTGAGTCAGTGAGGCTTTTATGGCTTTGTATCCCACCAATATGGCGGCCGTGCAATGGTGGGACATACTGAGAACAGATAAACCTGCTAACTCAATAAAGTGAGTTAGTATATATATGGCTCTTAATGGAAACCAGTGGGCTGCTGCTTCCCTATTCCTGTCGTTTGTGCCCTCATCATTCTTAAAGCAACACAAGCTCAGCAAACAAACATATCGCCGCTGTCCAATGAAAAACGAGTATCTCCAAAAGAGTAACTTTACAGGAGAGGCCAAAAACCGTCTTCGCTTTCAATGCAAGTCAATGGAACCAGATGTATTTCCAATTGATTTTGAAGCGTTTCTATTGGTCCAGTTATCATGGAAATTGTAGACAATGTCAACACCAGCTGTCGTGTTCAAATGATGTAGAAAAATGAAAATCGACTGAAATAGAGATACAAGTTTTTCATTGGACAGTGATGATATTCAGTATGAACAAGACTGGGACAGTGCATCACTTTTACTGGGACACATGTATTTGTATTATGGTACTGGAGAATTGGGGTATGAGAGGATAGATAATAGTAACACTCTGTATTATAAAGTCTAAACGTACACCAACATATGAAAACTGAATGATGAACAATATATTAATAGCTTGAGTTATTTGAACTAAACTAACTTAATACACTTTACAAATTTGAGAAATTTGAGTATTTGAGAAAAAGAAATAGTTTTTTTCTGGATGGGTTATGGCTTCGTATCCCTTACCCAACCCCACCACCGAGTTGCCCACCAATATGGCAGCAGTGCAATGGTATGACATCCTGTGAACATATATGTGTATTTTATTATGGTACTGGAAATTTGGGGTATAAGATTATAGTGAATAGTTACACGTTGTATTGTAAAGTCTAAACATACACCAACATATGAAAACTGAATGATGAACAATATCCTCCTGAGACCCAGAAGGATTTAAGTTTGAGAATTTCAGTAATTTCAACATAAAATAAGTCTACGAGATGAAAAAACGTTACCTTGTTGTTTTTTTTTAATTAAAAAAAAAACAACATTTTAAATTATTTGTTATGGAATGTCCTTTATAGTGGACATCAGGACATTGTTGATGTCATATTTCTAGTTTCTTGTTCTGCATCAGACCAAAAACCCTTCTACAACATCAGCACCAACTCAATCCTAGAAAATAATGTAAAAGAAAAATGAGTAAACAAACATTGTTTACCTTTTTTGATACCATTTCCACTTTTTGGAGTATTAGAAATATTTCAAATGCACTGTATATGAACATAAACAGGAACGAATAATAACCCATTCTAAAGGTCACCGTTACTTTGATTGAAATAAAATAAAAATTCTAGGTTTAAACAGTTTTTAGGCACACTAGCTAAACCTGTGTTTATCACTCCAAACCTTGAGCCAAAGTTTCACACTTTCCACACGTAGAACCCAACTTCTCTTATAATCCATTTAATTTTAATGTTCTATTTTTAAATGTACAATTATGTAACATTTTCTAATAAATTGGGAATAAATTAAATTAGTAATCAATTAAAAATAATTTAGTAATGCATTTACATGTTTAAAGAGCTTACACGTTGCAAAATGATCTCTGCCTCAGTCAAATTCCTGTCACCTGTGACATCATTAATTTCATATAAAACCAATGTTTTCATATAGTCCCAATGTCCACTATGTAGGACATCAAAAAAAGTATGCTGTTTGGTAGTTAAATGTTTGTGCATATCAATAAAAAGAGCTTTTAGAACTAGCTACAACAGTTTTATACCTAAAATATATTAATTATAGACTTTAGAAACATAACAAATACATATTATTTGACAGCTTGTCTCTCTTACTCCCATAAAATGTGGTTACTGAGAGACGGCCACGTTTAAAAAGGCTGAACTTCTGTTGTGAATGATTCACGCCAACACATGATACATCACTGGAAAGACCAGGATGTCCTCTAATGTCCCCTCCAGAGGACAAAAATTAATTACCAGGTCTTACGAGGATATAATAATAGCTTGCTGTTATAAATATTAATATGTAAACATATATATTTAGGCAGATTTTGTTGACACTAAGTGAAAATAGTATGACGCTACTATCTAAACTATCTAAACTTATCTAAAATTTTGAGTCAGCCGTTAAGATTACCAACAATGGTGACCTTTCAAATGACCTGCCGAATCCCTTACATAATAAACTCATACACACAAGCACAGTGGAGTCACATTATTATGACCACCAGCTAATATCCAGAGTAACCACCGTGTGCAGCACTTGGACAGCAGCTAGATGGATAGGGAGATTCAGTAAGGTCCTGTTAGGTTGTCACATGCTGCTGGTGGGAGCATAGAGGAGGATCCATAGAGCCAAGACCACCATCCAGGTGGTTCCAGAGATGCTCAGTTGGGTTCAACTCTGGGGAATTAAGGGGTCCAGGGTATTACTTGGAAGCTCCTGGTCAGCTCTTCCAACCAATGTGGGACATATCTAGTCATGTGACGTGTCCATAGAACATCCATCCAGACCACAGCCCTGCAGCCGCCAAAAGTGGTCATAATAATGTGACTCGACTGTTTATATAGTGGAGCTAGCTTTCCTATCCACCAGCATCCTAGTTCATTTTTCCATTCCACCTTAAATGCTGCTGCCTTAAATGTAGAATGACTTACAAGAATATGAAGCGAACTTCAGCTCACCTCATCAAAAGTATTCACTGACTTCATTAAAAGCTCCTCAATTAAGACATACCCTAAACTTTCACTAGGAGATGTTTAACGAGCAGCTAATGAGCAGCACGGCGGCAGAGCAGCTGCTGGGCTACTGGACCATCTTACTGGCTGACCTGACTGCGTGTCCACCAGCACTTTTCACTCACTGCTTGCTTCCAGGCCGGAGGTCTCTGCTCACTGCAGGTGGGTGTGACGTGTCGGTCTAAGCATTTTTAGTTAATGTTACATCACAGACCACTGAAATAAATCAGTATGCTTATTAGAACTACTGGACTTTTAATATGCACCAGATGTTCACACAAGCCAGCGACCCAACTCCCTATTCGTGGTGGTGATGAGAAGCAAGGGCCTAAAAGACTTCCCACTCGAACCACGTACACAACTTCCAATGAAACATCTTCTTTTCAAACCTTTACTGTCAGCTGTTAAGTAAAGCAGGAATTATTATCATCTACAGAGAATATAGGGGGCAGTCGTGGGCTGGAGGTTAGGGAACCAGCCTTGTGACCGGAAGGTTGCCGGTTCAATCCCATGAACCAACAGGACACAACTGAAGTGCCCTTGAGCAAGCCACCTAATCAATAAAGTATCTAAAACAATATATATATATATATATATATATGTTCCTACTTTTGTATTACTCTATTATCCTCATCCATATTGTCACCCGATTGGCTCAACCCAATGCGGTGGCCACACTCATTAGCATGAAGTTGAGGTCCACTAATCTTGTTTGTGTTCACTAGTATGTGTATATGTGGGTGTTTCACTGTACCTAGTGTGTGTGTGTTCACTACTGTGTGTATATGTGGGTGCTTTACTGCCCCCTAGTGTGTATGTTCACTAGTGTTTGTATATGTGGGTGTTTCACTGCCCCCTAGTGTGTATGTTTACTAGTGTGTGTGTATATGTGGGTGTTTCATTGCCCCTAGTGTATATGTTTACTAGTGTGTGTGTATATGTGGGTGTTTCACTGCCCCCTAGTGTGTATGTTCACTAGTGTTTGTATATGTGGGTGTTTCACTGCCCCCTAGTGTGTATGTTTACTAGTGTGTGTGTATATGTGGGTGTTTCATTCCCCCCTAGTGTGTGTGTTCACTAGTGTGTGTATATATGGGTGTTTCACTGCCCCCTAGTGTGTGTGTTCAGTAGTGTGTGTATATGTGGGTGTTTCACTGCCCCCTAGTGATTGTGTCCACTAATGTGTGTATATGTGGCTGTTTCACTGCCCCCTAGTGTGTGTGTGTGTGTGTTCATTAGTGTGTGTATATGTTGGTGTTTCACTGCCCCCTAGTGCGTGTGTTCAGTAGTGTGTGTATATGTGGCCAGTTCACTGCCCCCTAGTGCTTGTGTCCACTAATGTGTGTATATGTGGGTGTTTCACTACCCCCTAGTGCGTGTGTTCAGTAGTGTGTGTGTATATGTGGGTGTTTCACTGCCCCCTAGTGCTTGTGTCCACTAATGTGTGTATATGTGGGTGTTTCACTGCCCCCTAGTGCGTGTGTTCAGTAGTATGTGTATATGTGGCCGTTTCACTGCCCCCTAGTGCTTGTGTCCACTAATGTGTGTATATGTGGGTGTTTCACTGCCCCCTAGTGCGTGTGTTCAGTAGTGTGTGTATATGTGGCCGTTTCACTGCCCCCTAGTGCATGTGTTCAGTAGCGTGTGTATATGTGGGTGTTTCACTGCCCCCTAGTGCGTGTGTCCACTAGTGTGTGTATATGTGGCCGTTTCACTGCCCCCTAGTGCGTGTGTTCAGTAGTGTGTGTATATGTGGGTGTTTCACTGCCCCCTAGTGCGTGTGTTCAGTAGTGTGTGTATATGTGGATGTTTCACTGCCCCCTAGTGCGTGTGTTCAGTAGTGTGTGTATATGTAGGCGTTTCACTGCCCAGGTCAAATTCTGCTGTGTGCAAAACACAAATGCCCAATAGTTGTGAATTCTAAATATGCAGTATTATTTTGGGGCACGGAAATAATAACGCAGTGGGAAACCTCAGCCGCCAATCTTCAGCCTAGATTCAATTTATTATCGCCACAGCAACAAATCAAATACAATATCCCACTTATATACAAAACAGTAAACTAATTTAATACACTTTACAAATGAGAGCGTTTTGGAAAAGGAAATTGGTTTTACTGCCTCAGGTTATTGCTGGATGGGTTATGGCTTCGTATCCCACCGAGTTGCCCACCAATATGGCGGCCGTGCTATTGTGTGGCATACTGTGAACACATAAACCTGCTAACTCAATAAAGTGAGTTAGTATATATATGGCTCATAATGGAAACCAGTGGGCTGCTGCTTCTTTATTCCTGTTGTTTGTGTTCTCATCCTCAGCGTTCTTAAAGCAACACAAGCTCAGCAAACAAACATATCGCCGCTGTCCAATGAAAAACAAGTATCTCTGAAATAGCAACTTTACAAGAGAGGCCAAAAACCGTCTTTGCTTTCAATGCAAGTCAACAGAACCAGATTTATTTCCAAATGATTTTGAAGCATTTCTATTGGTCCAATTATTATGAAAATTGTACAAAATGTCAATGGCAGCTGTCGTGTTCAAATGATGTAGAAAAATGAAAATCGACAAAAAAAAATGGAGATACACATTTTTCATTAGACAGCGATGATATTCGATATGAACAAGACTGGGACAGTGCATCACTTTCACTGGGACACATGTATTTGTATTATGGGAACTGGGATTTGGGGTTTGAGAGGATAGTTAACAGTTAAACAGTGTATTGTAAAGTTTAAACATATACAAAAATAGAAAAATGGAATGACGAATAATATAAGATTAGTGTTCCATCACAAATATTAACATGTGAACATATATATTTATCTACACTTAATGTAGTAGCACGATTTCAATATTTACACTGTGTTCACAGCAAAATCATTTAAATTATAGTCGCTGTCCAAAGAAAAACAACTTTACAGGAGAGACCAAAAATATACATTACATTCAATGTAAGTCAATGGAACATGAATTATTTCAAAGCAATTTTGGAGCACTTCTATTGGTCCATTCATCATGAAACTTTCACACAATGTAAACGGCCATTGGCGTCTTCAAATGATGTGGAAAACTCAAAATGGAGATGTTTTTCATTGGACAGCGATGACATGCTTAGGTATAGCATACCAACCATTTGTCCTGAAATCTTACAACAAATAACACTGAATGTGTTTATATGCACTTAATAATCCAATTACAGAAAATGTGACTTGGTCAGTACTGCATTGACCACGTTTCCATGCGCTTGAGTAGTCAGACGATGGAAAACTCTGGAGAATCAAACCCCAGTCCTAAACACAAAGGACGGCGGTAGCATCCACTATACTAAATCAACCAGCATCAGTCTACTGTCCCAGATAACTGTTACCAGATTGATATTCCAATTATCTATTGACGTAATACTTGACGTAATACTTAACTGCACTCACTAATTTTCTGAATAATACTATATAACTCCTTCTCTAATTCTCATTTGAACACCACTTCCTCCCCAAAGCAGCCTCAAATTGGTTTAACTCTTTAAACCCCTTCTAATGCACAACAACATGGCTCAAACTTGACCCGTATTCATTTCCTATGTTATTGTATGTACTGCTGAGTATCTCTTTGGTAAATCTATTAAAATCAGTTTACTGAATTATTTAATGTGATCGTCACTTGGTGTGTCTGAAATGGTCCACTCGTTAACTCGTTCCCTCTTCACTACGTAGACTGCTCTGTGTAGAACATTATATACACCACCGTTCAAAAGTTTGGGATCACAGTGAAATGTTCTTGTTTTTAATGGAGTATCTTCTTCCTTAACACAACAATGGACTGACGGGTCTCTAAAGAAAGTTGTTTCTTTCTGGTCATTGTGAGTCGGTCAGCAAGCCATCAACTGCTGATCTTCAGATACTAAACTAACCTAGAATGTTGTTCTCCCTTTTATACTCACTTATTAGTAGAATGTTTTTCAGCTGTGCATCACAATTGAGCAAGAGTGTCCTAACAACCAATTAGTCGAATAACATCCTTAACTTGGATTGGTGGTCGTACCAGGAGATTTAGACAGAGGACTGAGAATTACTGATAATAGGACTATATGTAAAATAAGCCTCTATACAAAAATAGACTTTAATACAAACATTTTTATTCTTTAAAAATCATCTGATACACTTACATTAATTGTGAAATGGACAATATTGTTTGTGAATTGCATGGAAATTGCAAATGTAGTGAACTATATAGGGAACCTAACTGTCCACTAAGAATTCGGACAACACTACAAAATTGTCAACACACTAAATATGAACACTTAATGGTAACTACGGTGCGGTTTTATTTATTTACTTTATGCACAAAAACCATGTTTATATATGTGTTCCTGCCTGCAAATGTTTCCAAATGTCAACAGTTCCTATCAAATTCCATAGTGAACACATAAGGGTTCATTCTAATTCATGATATGTGTTAGAAGGTAGTGATATAAAATGATTATTATTAAAAAATAAAGTAAAAATTAAACTGAAATAAGGATTTGTGAGGATCAGAAACGAGTAAAATAAGGAATTCAAGGAAGCTTGAATGATGAAATGAACGTATTGCAAAGACATAGAGAATAAAATCTCAGTCCTGCATCAAAGGGGTGAGTATATATGGAGTTAGTTCAGATAGCCAGACTGTGTGGTTAATTCTATTTTCTAGAGATGGACAGATCAGCGTTTTTGAGGCTGATTCCGATCGCCGATCACCTTTCAGCGCAATCGACCAATAGCTGATACCGATCGAGGGCGGGGCTATTAGACATGGCAGGGCTACATGTAGTTATTAGCGCAAGCAAGTCATGAAACATGGTCTAAACTGGTTTATTACCATTTTTAACGAGCTCATGTGAAACAGTATAATATTTGTAACTAAATTAGAAGCTGGTCTATGTGGGAGTAAACCGCTTGATAAGCTCCGGAAGAGCCACATCTGAAAAGTATCTCTACTAGGAACAGCAGAGCGTGGATCCAGGTGGAATATTAAGCAGCAGAATGAACGTCTTCTACAGCCGAGAAGAGCTGCTTATCTAGAACTATAAACTAAATCACTCTGACTGTGGTTCTTTAGCTCTCTGGCTGTTTCTGCTGCTGTTCTGTTCGTACCGGTCAGATCTGGTCTGTATGGTGTTCTGGGTTATTAGTTTTGTGTTAGCTGTGTGTGCTAGCTCTGCTGTTTGCTGATACTCACTGTATTCAGCCGTGTGGTGTACGCGCCGTATCAGGTTAGTAGTGTTAAATGTCTTTGTCTTGGTTCCCCCGTGAGAGATGCAGATTTTACTAAGTTTACAGATGTTACAAACTGTCCTGGATGAGAGTCACATACACAGACAGACAATGTTTTCTATCCGCACATGCGGTGAACGTTGTAACCTGTTCTCGCGAGGCCGCTGCTTTAGTCAGTGTGTGGAAAATGAAAGGGTATGTATTTCCACCTAGTGGTTCAGATAGGAATTGCAGGGAGCTGGCTGGAGGGCTCCTCTTCCTGGATGAACCGCTAGCTGGAAATACAGAAATTAGGCTCATTTGTTCGATCACATATTCACATATTTTGATTAAAATCGGCCGATACCCATACATGGCCGATCGATCCTTCCATCTCAAGCGTTATATTAGAATAAAGTATTTATATTTATTTATTTATCTGTACACTTATAAGCACAGATTTTCATATATTTCATCAGCACCTTTCCTGCTTCTTTATTACTCTAATTATTCGTATTCTTTATTCTATTTATTGTATCGTGTTGTGCGTTTCTCTTACTGTAATATTGTTCTTGTAACATGTCATACACGTGTGCCTCACCAAGACAAATTCATTGCATGTGTGACATACGATTCAGATTCTGATTCTGGTTCTGATTCTGGTAATGGTGAGAATATTGTCTTGCGAGAGGAAAGCGTCTGGATATTTTTTGTAGTATTTTCCCGCTTTGTAAGATTTGTTTATCTTCAGTTGTGTTTAAATAGGTCGCAGCGTTTCTGACAATCTGAAATTGGCTACACCTGATTTGGATTAAGGGCTAATGAGTCAAACAAGCTCCGAGAGTTTCCGAATACAAAACAACACTGAGCGCGTCTACATGCACTTAATAATCCAATCACTGCAGAAAATCTGATTTTCTTAGTAATACAATCGCTTGAGCAATCAGACAAAGCAAAACTCTGGAGTTACAGGACACGGGGAATATTTGGAGTGCATTTCCCAAAACGTTCGTAACGCTAAATACTTTGTAACTTCCCACTTAAGAACATTCTTAAAATTACGAATGTTTCCCCAAAGCCTTCGTAACTAACGTAGTACGTATAGTCGTTTGTAAATGTAAGAGTGATCTGACCCACTCGTAACTCGGTAAGTTCTTCCTAACTCGAAGTTCACACGCAATTCTGTCTCAAAAACACAAGAGGGCGCTAATCATTCTTTTAAAAATGCATTGTTCTGAGCATGGACATTACATGTATTTATACAAACATGAATTCATGAAGATATAAAATCACTTTTGAAAGTGTAATTGCATCATGTATATTATATCCAACGTCAACAAATATCATATCCAACAGCTTGAATTATGTTAACAGTAAACTTCTAGAATAAACAGGTGTTCGCTTGTATCATGGTGGAGTGGGAAGCAAACTGTCCACCACTCTGAGGGTCAATACTGTGCATAAATGTACATTTTACTTTTTTTTATTTCAAGGTTGAAATCATCGTAAACTCGTGAAACAAACAGTTTAAACTGTGTAAGGTACAAAACATTATTTGTTAATATACACATATAAATTTTACATACTATACTTTTACTTTCTTCCACAGTAACCGTGGTAGTAGTAAATTACTTGCGTTTGCGTGGCCGGTGTGCCGAGCTAGGAAGGTTAATCGTGTGCCTATTTATTAGCTCGGCGTGCTATAGACAACAATTGCAAGTGAAATGTTTTCATTTATTATTTTTTACATAAAAGTCATGTAAGTCCTTATTTGTTCTTTTATATTAAAATTATTTACATAACGATACATCTGTGGCATAATAATGAGGAAACGTATGTAAACTGGTGGTTCAGTTTTCGACTGTGCCTATTCAGCGCTGACGCGGGGGCGGAGTCATCATAAAGCTACTTGAAACTAGTTCGTAAGTTTGGAGACTAAGAAGGCGTTCGGGAAACACTCGCAAAATTGGGGTTCTTAAAGTTACGTCGTTCGTTAAGTTGTTCGTAAATCACTAAGATCAATCGTTATCGGGAAACGCAACCCTGCTTCACAAACGGCCAATGAACTCACACGGAGAGATTTAATATTAATAGCAGTAGAAGAACATACATCTCATCAAGCGTGTACTTGATTTCAGCTTCACTCCAAAATTGGTTTGTTGCCAACTTGTGAACGTGGGAGCTAACTTTAGAAAGTTTGGGCTGGCTTAATAATTTGAGTTATTTGAAATAAACTAATTTAATACACTTTAAAAATTTGAGTATTGGGGGAAAGTAAACAGTTTTTTTCTGGATGAGTTATGGCTTTGTATCTCTTACCCAACCCCACCACAGAGTTGCCCACCAATATGGCGGCAGTGCAATGGTGTGACATACTGTGAACAGATAAACCTGCTAACTCAAGAGTCTATGGCTCATAATGGAAACCAATGCTTCTTCTGTTCTCCTTATTAATAAAGCAACGCAAGCTCAACAAACAAACATATATACAATACTGGGCCAGTGCATCACTTTCACTGGGACACATGTATTTGTATTATGGGAACTGGGATTTGGGGTTTGAGAGGATAGTTAATAGTTAAACAGTGTATTGTAAAGTTTAAACATATACAAAAATATAAAAATGGAATTATGAATATTATAAAATTAGTGTGCCATTACAAATATTAACTTGTGAACATATGGGCAGATTCTGTTGACACTAAGTGCAAATAGTATGACATTGTTATTTACACTTAATGTAGTAGCACGATTTTAATATTTACACTGTGTTCATAGCAACATCATCTTATATATCGTCGCTGTCCAATGAAAAATTTCAACTTTACAGGAGAGACCAAAAACATACTTTACTTTCAATGTAGGTCAATGGAACCAGAATTATTTCAAAGCAATTTTGGAGAACTTCTATTGGTCCATTTATCATGAAACTTTTTACACAATGTAAACGACTATTGGCGTGTTCAATTGATGTGGAAAACTCATAATCGCCAAAAAGTTTGATATATGTTTTTCATTGGACAGCGATGACATGCTTAGGTATATCATAGCAACCATTTGTCCTGAAATCTTACAACAAATAACATTGAGTGTGTTTATATGCACTTAATAATCCAATTACAGAAAATGTGACTTGGTCAGTAATGCGTTCACCACGTTTCCATGCGCTTGAGTAGTCAGACGATGGAAAACTCTGGAGAATCAAACCCCAGTCCTAAACACAAAGGACGGCGATAGCATCCACTATACTAAATCCACCAGCATCAGTCTACTGTCCCAGATAACTGTTACCAGATTGATATTCCAATTATCTATTGACGTAATACTTACATGCAGTGAACAGAGAACTGCACTCTGGATAATACCATATCACTTCTTCTCTAATTCTCATTTGAACACCACTTCCTCCCCAAAGCAGCCTCAATTTGATTTAACTCTTTGATGCATTGAGAGATATATAATATAATATTGGTTTTCCAGCAAAGTTCAGGTGAACATCAAGCGTTTTAGGTAGAAAATTCTAACAGTGATGATTTCCAGTAATAATAGAATAACTTGGCCTTACAGGGTTAAGCTGTTGGAGGTTGATTTTGAGGCCTGTTTTGAATCTCTGTCTGGTAATATCCAGTCTTCCCCGTCTTCGGTTTGTTTACCGACTGCGGGACATTAGCTTCCAGGATTTGTTGATATTTAAAAGAACGCCGTCTCCGCTCCATCCTCGAAACATTTCTTGTGCCACTGGCTGCCACTAAAGCACAAAGCATAACAGATCCACCCTCAGGCTTTACAGGTTCCGAGGTGTTTTTTCCTTGAAATGCTTCTCCTTTTTTCTCCAGACGTACCTTTGGTGAACGAGGCCAAAGGCTTTTTCTTGTCTCAGAGCTCGTCTCTGGTCTAGACACTGTTTAGCATTTTCCAGACTTTTGTGATGTTATCACAGTGAAGGTTACTTTCTGACGACCCTTCTAAGAAGATGCTGTTTGTTTAGCGGCGCGCTGGGCCAGAGCGTCACTACTCCTAAGAAAACATGTTTGTATTACTTTGTATTATTAGATTTGTGGTATTAGCACAAAATCCAAAATATAGGTTGTAGTATGATATAGAGTATCTGAAGTATTAAGAAATGTATATAAGAGCAAGTGTATATATTGTAATCATCTTGCTCTTACATATATATATATATGGAGATGGAAGGATTAATTGGCTATGTGTCGGTGATTGGCTGATATATCTCCAATTTAGCCGATCCCGAGAGCCGATCGATGGCGTTAAACCAATGAGCTTAATTTCTGTATTTCCAGCTAACATTTCATCCAGGAAGAGGAGCCCCCTGGCCAGCTCCCTGCAATTCCTATCTGAACCACTAGGTGGAAATACATATCCTTTCATTTTCCACAGACTGACTAAAGCGGCGGCCTGTGCGGATAGAAAACATTGTCAGTCTGGCAGTGTTTACCGTACCAGATCTGACCGGTACGAACAGAACAGCAGCAGCAATTCAAGATCTACATTTAATGATTGTAGATTTTTGTTTAAAATAACAGAGTCTGCGTTTAATGACTGCAGTTTTTACTGTATTTATTTAATTAGCTTTTTTAGTTTTAAATTAAGGGTCTAAATGTAATGATTGCAGTATTGGGGATATTTGTTTGATTTTCTTTGTTTATTAACTGTTAATTTTGTTAAAAAATATGATGCTGTTTTACATGAGCTCGTTAAAAATGGTAATTAACCAGTTTAGACCATGTTTCACGACTTGCTTGCGCTCGATTTGTATCGGCTATTGCTGATCGGTCCATCTCTAATATATATATATATATATATATATATATATATATATATATATATATATATATATATTTATATATTCTATTGTCTAGAATATAGGGCCAAAATGTGAGTCAGTGGAACTTAAATGTAAGTCAATGGAGATATATATATAAGATGTAAGAAAGGTGTAAGGTGTAAGAAAATATCAAAAACATTGAATATCGGGATATTGTGTTTCGTAATACTGTATCGATTCTCAAAGACACAGTATCAATTCTAAAAGACACGGTATCGATACACAGATTCCTGGCAGACAGTGAATCAAATATGTGTTGTGTGGAAACCTCAGACCATTTTCAGCTCCACTCCGACACTAACAAGCAGCACAAGGGCACAATGCTATTGTAAGCATTGATAAACCTGTTCATACAGTGGTGTGTTTTAATAGTAGGATTTGAAAAATATGCAATATATCACTTTGCTTGCAGTATCGCAATATATCGCGATATATTGAATCGTTTTACTATATATATATATATATATATATAATCTTTTACACTTTATATACATATTTTTATTTATGTTTTTTCATATGAGAAGATAGGAGTCAAAGCATTTCACTGCTTGTTGTATTTCATAGCATTTCTTTTACTGTAACATAGGAAATTAATACGGGTCAAGTTTGAGCCATGTAGTGCATTAGAAGGGGTTTGCTTAGCTTGATACGTAAAAAAAAGATTAATTAAAAGAGCTCTCAGGTCATCATCTTTGTCATCAAGTACAGTGGTTTGCACTCTGTTACACCTACAGTGAAAACTACTGGTCAAAATAATAAAAATAAAACAAAACTAAGCATAAAAATACTTAACGAATACAATCTCTATATTGAAAAAAATATTTTTACACAATTCTGATTTTCTGATTTTATTGAATAATAATAATAATAATAATAATAATAATAATAATAATAATAATAATAATAATAATATAACAATAATATATAATACAGAGTAATACTCCACATTATGGTCACTGACCTATAGAAAGATGTGAAGTGGTTGAAGAAGTTTACTAAATTTTATTTGAGGAATTAATTAAGATATATTCAGTCTATAACAATCACTTACAGCATAGATCAAAGTACAACACAGCTTATCATATCAGGTCACATCAAACTTTGTTTGTCATATACTGATGGAGTTTACAGAAGGTCAGTATCAAAGAATTCAAAGCATTTCACTGCTAGGTGTACCGTGTATGATTATATTTGTGACAAACTTTGATCTGATCAGACGTGATTAACTGTATTTTACTTTTGTCTATGCTGTAAATGAATGTAACAGAATTAATATAAATCTTAAAATGAATTCGTCATATACAATTCAATTCTTTAATAACTCTACGTCTTCCTATAGGTCACTGACAGTGATGTGGGAGTATTGCTCTGTCCAGTCTATAACCAACCATTTTGTAGCATTTGTACTGGTCCGTTCATCATGAAATTATGTGTTCAAATTTTGCAGGAAAATATATATATATATTTTTTGGACAGCGACGATATTCTGCTTTTGTAAAAGCAGGTGTTTAGCTTCGCATCCAGTCAGCTGCTAAGCTGAGCCCGTGTCTGTAGAGTGCATTTATGACGATCTGGAATTGGCTACACCTGATTTGGATTAAGGCCTAATGAGTCAAACAAGCTCTGAGAGCTTCCAAAATAAATAAATAACACAGTAATAATCCGATAACTGCAGAAAATCTGATTTTGCCAGCAATCCATTTGCCGTGTTGACGTGCACTTGAGTAATTAGATAATCAGATCAACTCTGGCTGTACAGGACTCAGGGAATAGTTTGACCTCTGCTTCGCAACCAGCCAATAAACTCAGAGAATAAGATTCTCATTTTTTATCAAGTAATGGTCAGAGTTGATCACTGTAATGGTCAGAGTTGATCACTGTCATGGTCAGAGTTGATCACTGTAATGGTCAGAGTTGATCACTGTCATGGTCAGAGTTGATCACTGTAATGGTCAGAGTTGATCACTGTAATGGTCAGAGTTGATCACTGTAATGGTCAGAGTTGATCACTGTAATAGTCAGAGTTGATCACTGTAATAGTCAGAGTTGATCGCTGTAATGTTCAGAGTTGATCGCTGTAATGGTCAGAGTTGATCACTGTAATAGTCAGAGTTGATCATTGTAATAGTCAGAGTTGATCACTGTAATAGTCAGAGTTGATCACTGTAATGTTCAGAGTTGATCACTGTAATAGTCAGAGTTGATCACTGTAATGTTCAGAGTTGATCACTGTAATGTTCAGAGTTGATCGCTGTAATAGTCAGAGTTGATCACTGTAATGGTCAGAGTTGATCACTGTAATAGTCAGAGTTGATCACTGTAATAGTCAGAGTTGATCACTGTAATGGTCAGAGTTGATCACTGTAATAGTCAGAGTTGATCACTGTAATGTTCAGAGTTGATCGCTGTAATGTTTAGAGTTGATCACTGTAATGGTCAGAGTTGATCACTGTAATAGTCAGAGTTGATCATTGTAATAGTCAGAGTTGATCACTGTAATGTTCAGAGTTGATTGCTGTAATGTTCAGAGTTGATCACTGTAATGGTCAGAGTTGATCATTGTAATAGTCAGAGTTGATCACTGTAATAGTCAGAGTTGATCACTGTAATGTTCAGAGTTGATCACTGTAATGATCAGAGTTGATCACTGTAATGGTCAGAGTTGATCACTGTAATGTTCAGAATTGATCGCTGTAATGTTCAGAGTTGATCACTGTAATGGTCAGAGTTGATCACTGTAATAGTCAGAGTTGATCATTGTAATAGTCAGAGTTGATCACTGTAATAGTCAGAGTTGATCATTGTAATAGTCAGAGTTGATCACTGTAATGGTCAGAGTTGATCACTTTAATAGTCAGAGTTGATGACTGTAATGATCAGAGTTGATCACTGTAATGGTCAGAGTTGATCACTGTAATGTTCAGAGTTGATCGCTGTAATGTTCAGAGTGGATCACTGTAATGTTCAGAGTTGATCACTGTAATGGTCAGAGTTGATCATTGTAATAGTCAGAGTTGATCACTGTAATGTTCAGAGTTGATCACTGTAATAGTCAGAGTTGATCACTGTAATGATCAGAGTTGATCACTGTAATGTTCAGAGTTGATCACTGTAATGTTCAGAGTTGATCACTGTAATAGTCAGAGTTGATCACTGTAATGATCAGAGTTGATCACTGTAATAGTCAGAGTTGATCATTGTAATAGTCAGAGTTGATCACTGTAATGTTCAGAGTTGATTGCTGTAATGTTCAGAGTTGATCACTGTAATAGTCAGGGTTGATCACTGTAATAGTCAGAGTTGATCACTGTAATGTTCAGAGTTGATCACTGTAATGGTCAGAGTTGATCGCTGTAATAGTCAGAGTTGATCACTGTAATGTTCAGAGTTGATCGCTGTAATGTTCAGAGTTGATCACTGTAATAGTCAGAGTTGATCATTGTAATAGTCAGAGTTGATCACTGTAATGTTCAGACTTGATCACTGTAATGGTCAGAGTTGATCACTGTAATGATCAGAGTTGATCACTGTAATGTTCAGAGTTGATCACTGTAATGGTCAGAGTTTATCACTGTAATAGTCAGGGTTGATCACTGTAATAGTCAGAGTTGATCACTGTAATGTTCAGAGTTGATCACTGTAATGGTCAGAGTTGATCACTGTAATGTTCAGAGTTGATCACTGTAATGGTCAGAGTTGATCGCTGTAATAGTCAGAGTTGATCATTGTAATGTTCAGAGTTGATCACTGTAATGGTCAGAGTTGATCACTGTAATGTTCAGAGTTGATCACTGTAATGGTCAGAGTTGATCACTGTAATAGTCAGAGTTGATCACTGTAATGTTCAGAGTTGATCACTGTAATGGTCAGAGTTGATCACTGTAATGTTCAGAGTTGATCACTGTAATGGTCAGAGTTGATCGCTGTAATAGTCAGAGTTGATCATTGTAATGTTCAGAGTTGATCACTGTAATGGTCAGAGTTGATCGCTGTAATAGTCAGAGTTGATCACTGTAATGTTCAGAGTTGATCACTGTAATGGTCAGAGTTGATCACTGTAATGTTCAGAGTTGATCACTGTAATGGTCAGAGTTGATCACTGTAATAGTCAGAGTTGATCACTGTAATGTTCAGAGTTGATCACTGTAATGGTCAGAGTTGATCACTGTAATGTTCAGAGTTGATCACTGTAATGGTCAGAGTTGATCGCTGTAATAGTCAGAGTTGATCACTGTAATGTTCAGAGTTGATCACTGTAATGGTCAGAGTTGATCACTGTAATGTTCAGAGTTGATCACTGTAATGGTCAGAGTTGATCACTGTAATAGTCAGAGTTGATCACTGTAATGTTCAGAGTTGATCACTGTAATGGTCAGAGTTGATCACTGTAATGTTCAGAGTTGATCACTGTAATGGTCAGAGTTGATCACTGTAATGTTCAGAGTTGATCATTGTAATAGTCAGAGTTGATCACTGTAATGTTCAGAGTTGATCACTGTAATGGTCAGAGTTGATCACTGTAATGTTCAGAGTTGATCACTGTAATGGTCAGAGTTGATCGCTGTAATAGTCAGAGTTGATCACTGTAATGTTCAGAGTTGATTGCTGTAATGTTCAGAGTTGATCACTGTAATAGTCAGAGTTGATCATTGTAATAGTCAGAGTTGATCACTGTAATGTTCAGACTTGATCACTGTAATGGTCAGAGTTGATCACTGTAATGATCAGAGTTGATCACTGTAATGTTCAGAGTTGATCACTGTAATGTTCAGAGTTGATCACTGTAATAGTCAGAGTTGATCATTGTAATAGTCAGAGTTGATCACTGTAATAGTCAGAGTTGATCACTGTAATGGTCAGATAATAACATTAATGTTGATTCAGCCATAAGATTAATATTGATTCAACGTTGAAATGCCAGAAGGGTTTCCACCGTCAAAGAGTTAAACCCCCCCGCCCACCCCCCAAAAATGTTTTTCAGCACACTTCATTTTTACACACACGTCTCCGCAGCGAAGCAAACCTTTGTAGTTGATTTTGAAGCCGATGGAGCCCACGCTCTCGTCCGACTGCAGGTGCAGCCACATCTGATGGGTCATGCTGACGATGAGGTCAGGGACGAAGCTGCCCGTCAATCTGCGTTCAGACGGAGAGAGACAGAGACAAATTTCACTTCACATCATCCTCAGACTGCAAGACAACAGGCTTCTTTTTTCTTTTCTTTCTTTCTTTTTCTTTTGGTCTTCTTTACTAGAACACGTCGGCGTGGAGGGCGAGCGGCTGCTTTGGCGCCGGCGTTAATGAGACGCTTAAAACTAGTCAATTATTTTAGCCGCACTCTACGTAGAGCTGCTTTGGCAGGAGACGCCCGCTCGCCCTTGAGGGATGTCGAGCTAGCACTAAAAGGATTCTTGGCTTGGCAGAGCGCCAGCACGCGCCACCGCCGCAGACCGTCGTGTGTCTTTTCAAGTAACTGCTGTGGAAGATGCGCAGCTGCATTGTGGGATAGGTGTGTGGTGGGGGGGTGGGGGCGTTGGGAAATGTGGGCTCTCTCACGGAGAGCCCGTTGGTACGCGTGGAGACGGAGCTTGGCAGCTCGCTCCGTTCTGCTGCTTTTGTTGGGATGATTGCGACGACAGTTAGAGAGTGTCCTTCGCCAGAGAATGGAAATTGTTCTTCTTGAAACAGAAGGGAGTCGTGACAAAAGCACCCCCCCCCCACCCCGCTCCCCCCAAAAGATAGAACAGTTCAATTACAGCAGGAGAGACGGGGCTAGTGTACATTCTAATAATGTTATAATTACTAGTATTATCTCCAGCTCGCCAACGTCGGCAAACTCTTTACGAAGAGATCGCTCTAGAAGTACGGTGAGGCGCTTCAACATACCGTCCTGCTCTGCAGTCTACTACACCTGCCTGTTATGTAACAGAAGTAAGTAGCTACGTTAATTCTTATATACAGTGCTGTGAATAGTTTAGGTACTCGGGGACATTATTATATTTAAAAAACTATTTTTGCAGACATGAAGCTTTTACTTACTCAGCAAAACACTTTAGTTATTAATTAGTCTAACAGTGTTAATACAGTAATTAGTGATTTTACATATATCAGTGTGTTTATTTAACACTTTCCAAGATTATCCAATCCAGTGTTATTATGATTGATTGATTGATAAATTTATTGATTGATTTAGTTGGTTGCTTGGATAATTAAGAAGTTGACTGCTCTGTTGATTTATGGATTGATAAGTTGATTGGTTTGTTGGTTGATTGGCTGCTTGGTTGGTCTGTTGATTGATTGATTGGTTGGTTGATTTATTTATTTAGTTGGTTGCTTGGTTGATTGAGAAGTTGAATGGTCTGTTGATTGATTGATTAATATGTTGATTGGTTTGTTGGTTGATTGATTGGTTGTTTTGTTGATTGGTTGATACGTTGATTGGTTTGTTGGATAGTTGATTGATGGATTTAGTTGGTTGATTTGTTGCTTGGTTGATTGATGCATTTAGTTGGTTTGTTGCTTGGTTGATTGATGCATTTAGTTGGTTGGTTTGTTACTTGGTTGATTGATGGATTTAGTTGGTTGCTTGGATAATTAAGAAGTTGATTGGTCTGTTGATTTATGGATTGATAAGTTGATTGGTTTGTTGGTTGATTGGCTGCTTGGTTGATCTGTTGATTGATTGATTGGTTGGTTGATTTATTTTTTTATTTATTTAGTTGGTTGCTTGGTTGATTGAGAAGTTGATTGGTCTGTTGATTGATTGATTGATGGATTTAGTTGGTTGGTTTGTTGCTTGGTTGATTGATGGATTTAGTTGGTTGGTTTGTTGATTAAGAAGTTGATTGATTGGCTGGTTGATTGATGAAGTAGTTGATATTATTTAAAGTTCTGATCTAATACCTTTTTTAGTACTACTCAGTACTTCCAAGCTAGTACTTGAGGACAGAGTAGTTTTTCAGATGGGCTCATGTGTGTGATTTATTGATTGAATGATTGATTGATTGATTGATACGTTGATTGGTTTGTTGGTTGATTGGTTGATTGATACGCTGATTGGTTTGTTGGTTGGTTGATTGATGGATTTAGTTTGTTGGTTTGTTGATTGGTTGATTGAAAAGTTGATTGTTTTTTTGGTTGATGGATTGGCTGGTTGACTGATGGATTAGCTAACATTATTTACAGCTCTCATCTAATACCAGCTTTATTTTTCCAAGCTAGTACTTGACAACAGAGTAGTTTTTCAGGTGCGCTTGTGTGTGTCTCGCGAGATTGATACTGATTTAATTGATACTGAAGGAAATTGCAGCATCACAGTACTATACATATTACACAAGAGAAGATATACGTTAAATAGAATAAAACAAATAAATAAATAGAGTGTTACAGTAGCACTATTAACCAGAGATAATGAAAGACACACACACACACACATATAGTATGTGCTTGATATATGCAGGAGCAGCTTCGGATATGCATTGCATAAGCACTAACACTGACGGACATATTTATTTTCGTATGTAAAGGCAGCCTTAATTTAATTACTGTCATCTAATGACCCCACTTTGTCACTGTGTGTGTGAGATTATCTGATCTATTAAGACATCACAGGCTTTAACGATGTGGCCATCACGGAAACTAACACAGCGATAACGATGAAACAAGAATTATCGCGCAGCCTTACTTGCTGCTGCCCACTATGGGGGTGTTATTGTGCCTATTAGGACGGTTCCCTGTTCTGCCCCAGCCGTGCCTCATTATTATGTCCACCTGTATCTTGTGTTTGTAAATCTGCCCCCATTATTATTGCCCTCAGGTCTCTGTTCAGGGCATAAACGCCCACGTCTTTCCCCTTTTTGCCTTCATGTTTCATTTTCAAGTTAGAGCTTAGTGTTTGTTTCGCATTTCTTTTTTTTATGTAATAATTGTTTAGGTTATAAAACAAGGCGGGACGTGAAGAGACACGAGAGGAGACCAGAGAGGGTCATGGGAAGCTTTACAACTTTCTGTTTTTTAAATAAAAGACATGCAATTTCAGTTTTTTCGCTCATTGTTTATATAAATGAATAACGAAAATGGGCTTACACTTGGATTATTGTTCTGGAGTCGCCAACTTCTCCACCGTCCCCTATCGTCAGTGTGTCGTATCCAAGCTCCAGGTCGAACTCCTCGAAGTTGATCTGGATCACCTGTAAGGAGGGGAGAAAATGGATCCCATGAAAAAAAAAAAATAAAGCTTAATATACCTTGAGTGGCGTCCCATTCTTAATCCATAGGGTTTAATATGATGTCGGCCCAACTTTTGCAGCTATAACAGCTTCAGCTCTTCTGGGAAGGCTCTCCATGCGGTTTAGGAGTGTGTTTATGTGAATATTGGACCGTTCTTCCAGAAGCTCGTTTGTGAGGTCAGACACTGATGTTGGATGAGAAGGTCTGGCTCACAGTCTCCACTCAAATTCATCCCAAAGGTGTTCTATCGGGTTGAGGTCGGGACTCTTTGCAGGCCAGTCAAGTTCTTTCACACCAAACTCACTCCTCCATGTCTTTATGGAGCTTGCTTTATGCACTGGTGGGCAGTCATGTTGGAACAAGAAGGGGCCGTCCCCAAACTGTCCCCACAGAGTTGAGAGATTAAAATTGTTCAGAATGTCTTGGTCTGCTGAAGCATTAAGAGTTCCTTTCACTGAAACTAAGGGGCCAAGCCCAACTCCTGAACAACAACCCCACACCATAATCCCCCCTCCACCAAACTTTACACTCGGCACAAGTAGTCAAACCCAGACTCGTTCATCAGATTGCCAGACGGAGAAGTGTGATTGGACACTCCTGAGAACACGTCTCCGCTGCTCTAGAGTCCAGACACTTTGCATTCGCTTGGTGATGTAAGGCTTGAATGCACCCACAGGACCACCACAGCACCACAGAGAAGGTATTATTAGAGAGGTGGGTCATTCTCAGCTCTACAGTCACACTGACATATATATATATATATATATATATATATATATATATATATATATATATATATATTCTAACGCAAGCTGATGAAGTTAACGGTCGTTTAATATAAATATGCATGCCAGAAACCTAAATACGGCAGCGAGTAGCAGCGCTCAACAAACATCTGCCAGCAAAACCAGATATAAAAATAAGATACATTTAGTAAATGGGTTAAAATTAGAAAAGCAATATTGCCACCAATATTAGGCATCACATTAGCCATGATATTAAAAACTAATACAACTAATTACTGCACATGATTTAAAAAGCAATATTGCACATGATATTGCAAATATTACGCATGTAACTCTATGTGCTACTGTGTAACTGTATGTGAATATAAAGTGTGGTATATATATGAATATAATAATATAATATCCACCCCTTTAATCAAGCCACCATAGATTTCACCTCTCTCATAGACTTTACCTTGTTTCTGCTCCTGATAATGCTCTGCCGGTGTAGAGAGGATGGAGATGAAGTTCTAGCAAGTATGTGGTTGGTTAATATGAATATGAGTGGTATAGACTTACACATGGCGAATAGCAACGCTCGGAAAACATGGTGCAACATCTGTCAGTGAAATTCACCAAAATCACAGAGATTTCTTTCCAGACAGGACTACATTTATAAAACAGCTGCTGAGCAATAAAATCAAACTAAATTGGCTACAAGGGTCTTACAAAATATGAATACAGCCACTTTATATACTGTCCAGAGAGTTTTTATATGGAATGTACTATATATATATATATATATATATATATATATATATATATATATATATATATATATATATATATATATATAAAGACTACAAACTAAGTAATATACATGACAACAGTGCCAAATAGAATTACAATAATAATAAAAATAAGACAAATTTAGTCAATAAGTTAAAAGCAGAAAAGCAATATTGCGAGCGATATTAAACATCACATTAGCCATGATATTAAAAACTAATACAACTAATTACTGCACATGATTTAAAAAGCAATATCATGCATGATAATAAGAATATTGCCCCTAATATTGATAGTAATGCTGCAATGCTTTCAAAAAAAAGAAAATTACACATAATATTGATATTACTATCTATGGTAAAACAAACTCTCAGCCACTCAGGCGTCTCTATATGACTTTGTTATGATTTAATTAAGTAGAAATTTCAAAGAATTGGATAAACTATAGACGTTTCCAGGACAGGAACCAGTCCTGATATGAGGCTTTCAGCGCTGAAAGGGAAAGTGATATCTTCTTAGTCAGATGCTCCGACACCTAAAGTCTTCTCATACGGTTTTAATCAAATCTTCCAACTGTGGTCCACTGCGGCCATCATTTTGACATAAAAGTGATATACACAGACAATAACCTGTGAGCTCACGAGCTAATAGGGGCCAGTAATTTGCTGAAGCATATGTTACCAGTAAATTAGGCTTGATTTCCACTCAGCCTCAGCGGCCTCGCGGACGTCCCGTGACTTTAGCGCTACCACTGAAGATGCAGCTGATTACTGTGATGCGTGATTTATGGAATATGTAATCGCGAGTCGGATAAACAGAAAACTTCAGCGCGTGATCTGCGTTCCTGGCTCAGGGTGTCGAGCAAATCATCGAACGTTCCACTCGTTCCGCGCTTAAGCCGATATTGCATGCCACTTGTACATTAGCAAGACGTGCCATTTGCATAATCACCCTCCGGAGTGTGTTCAGAGGCTGTCGCACAGATAGCGGCGTCTGAGCGGAGCGTGGGATTTATGTGCAAACAATGTGAAATGCCCTATATCTCTTTTCATATGTGGGGGGAGCATATGCTACATGCACACATGTGCCTATAGAGCTGGTGCAATGATTTAAAGAGGAAGTTCAATGATCATTCTAAATCTCTCCACAGCTCAATTGTCAGGTGTAAACAAAGCCCTTCATATTGACGTATATATATATATATATATATATATATATATATATATATATATATATATATATATATATATATATATATATATATATATCCACTCTGGATGACTTTGTTTACACCTGACAATTGAACTGTGGATATATATATATATATATATATATATATATATATATATATATATATATATATATATATATATATATATATAGCAACTCCAGGATCATGCATCTCCATTTTCACATTATCTTGTATTTATTTGTATTTATTTATATTGTGTAAAGATTAAAGATGTATATACATGTTCACTATTATCGCTGTCCAAAAAGAAAAATGTATGTCCAGGATGGCAACTTTACATAAGAGGCCAAAAACTTTCTTTACTGTCAATGTAAGTCAATGGAACCACAATTTCTAAGCTATTTTGAAGCACTTCTATTGATCTATTCATCATTAAGCTGTCACACAAAGCAAACAGCTGCTGCTGTGTTCACATGATGTATGTACATAGGTATATATACACAAATGATATATCACATATAGGTTTATATATATCAAATGATATATCACATATAGGTTTATATATATATCAAATGATATATCACATATATGTTTATATATATCTAATGATACATCACATATAGGTTTATTTATATATCAAATGATATATCACATATAGGTTTATATATATCAATTGATATATCACATAAAGGTATATATATATATATATATATATATATATATATATATATATATATATATATATATATATATATATATATATATAATCAAATGATATATCACATATAGCTTTATATATATCAAATGGTATATCACATAAAGGTATATATATATATATATATATATATATATATATATATATATATATATATATATATATCAAATGATATATCACTTAAAGGTATATATATATATATATGTATGTATCAAATGATATATCACATGGTAGAAAAAACATTAAATATGAAATACTTATTATTATTATTGTTATTATTATTATTATTATTATTATTATTATTATTATTATTATTAGTAGTAGTAGTAGTAGTAGTAGCAGTAGTAGTATTTATTTATTTTTCTACCTCATACTTGTTTTTAATAAATGTATTACTGTATTATATTATATATGGTCCTAAAATCTGATTGGCTTTAGCTGTTGTGAAATATATGAGATTTAATGCTACTCGCATGGACCACCCAGTTTACTGATGCGACAAAAAACAGTTCTTGTTTAAACTGATGGGCTGTATAACTTCTTTTCTTAAATAGAACTCGACTAGTCAGCCAGTTAACAGGGAGCTGTTAGAGATTCAGCCCCACTGTGGGAAGAAGGGGCAGCTGGATTGGTTCAGTTCTTATAAAGCTCTTTCTCATAATAGCTCAGTTCTTATAATAGACAACGATGGGCAACTGAACGTTTAGCAATAATTCCACTTTAAAGGGGATGCACCTGAGTGTAACTGGAATCTGAGACAGGTAGTGGTGAGCTCTCTTAGATCCCAAGTGGAGATTTCGGACTTAGCTTGGGGGATGCTTGGTTCATGATAACATCAGATGGTGTTGATTACTTTACTATACTAACCTCATACTGTTTAGGAGAGGCTGATTGTTTGTCTTTCTTCTTGCCTTTGTTTCAGACCCTGAAGACTCTATATCAACAAATTCAATTACATACATCCCAATTACCAGATCAGCTAGAAGGTCATAAGTTCGAATGTTATAAGGAGTGTCTGTATAACACAATACATGGCAGTCCATCAGAACAGAGGCCATTAACCCTTTGGTGCACAAGCTAAGCAAACCCCTTCAAATGCACAGCAACATCATTTCCTATGTTATTGTATATACTGCTGAGTATCTCTTTGGTAAATCTATAGAAATCAGTATATTTTATTATTTAATGTTTTAAGCATTCATTAAAAATCTTGTTTTTGACCTTCATTTATTATTTTAATTGTAAAAATAGTGTTTAATAATGTTCCTGACTGCAAATGTTTACAAACATCAATAGTTCCCATGTTTTATTAAAGAACAATATAATAATATAAAAATATATACAATATAAAAATAATTATAAAGAACAAAATATCAAGAAAAAAAGAAAATAATAAATATCTCAGTTGGGTCACAAGTAGTGTAGTGGTTAGAATGGTGGTGTAGTGGTTAGTACGGTGGTGTAGTGGTTAGTACGGTGGTGTAGTGGTTAGTATGATGGTGTAGGGGTTAGTACGGTGGTGTAGTGGTTAGTACGGTGGTGTAGTGGTTAGTACGGTGGTGTATTGGTTAGTACGGTGGTGTAGTGGTTAGTATGGTGGTGTAGTGGTTAGTACGGTGGTGTAGTGGTTAGTATGGTGGTGTAGTGGTTAGTATGGTGGTGTAGTGGTTAGTACGGTGGTGTAGTGTTTAGTATGGTGGTGTAGTAGTTAGTACGGTGGTGTAGTGGTTAGTATGGTGGTGTAGTGGTTAGTATGGTGGTGTAGTGGTTAGTATAGTGGTGTAGTGGTTAGTATGGTGGTGTAGTGGTTAGTATGGTGGTGTAGTGGTTAGTACGGTGGTGTAGTGGTTAGTAAGGTGGTGTAGTTGTTAGTATGGTGGTGTAGTGGTTAGTACGGTGGTGTAGTGGTTAGTACGATGGTGTAGTAGTTAGTACGGTGGTGTAGTGGTTAGTATGGTGGTGTAGTGGTTAGTATGGTGGTGTAGTGGTTAGTACGGTGGTGTAGTGTTTAGTATGGTGGTGTAGTGGTTAGTATGGTGGTGTAGTGGTTAGTACGGTGGAGTAGTGTTTAGTACGGTGGTGTAGTGGTTAGTACGGTGGTGTAGTGGTTAGTACGGTGGTGTAGTGGATAGTACGGTGGTGTAGTGGTTAACCTAGCTCACTCTTAAAGGCACAGTAACACAACCAGCCCACATGGCTTTGGCACTTAAACCCACAAACATTATAGGCAAAATAAATTCAATTACAAGCCCTTTAAATACTTCAGACGTCTGGTTCCCATCACTACCACCGATGCAGACTCTCCAACGCATTTCTCCAGAACAGAGCATTTCGCATCCAATCGCTCTAAATGACTTAGTTTGCGCCGCATTCGTTTAATAATGGCCGGAATTTTGAGAGGCCGACGGAGGGCCCCTTTAGGTTCACTTCATAGCCCTAACAATGCGCTAATGCAGTCCTGCTGCCCGTGGCTCTCTTATTATGAGAAAGAGGGAAGCGCAATAAAACTTAAACTCCGCAATTCCATCTGGCTAAGACAAATGAGGCAATAACACCGTGTCTTTTAGGGCCCATTTGCATCGCGCGGCACCGGGAGGGCATAGATTCCGCAGCAATTGAATATACAGCGACGCCATTTGCAAATAGTTAATGGCAGGAAGGCAGAGAATTCCTGGAAAAATATTTCAAACGTGGGCGCACGCTCACGCCGCCGCATAAATCCGGGGCCGTTTTGGTGATGAACGCTCAGGTGTTCCTTCAGGAAGGTGGACGTTAACGGCGTAATAACATTTGTCTGCCAGATAACGCAGGTTTAAGTGTTTTAGATTAGATTGCTGCGACCGAATAAGGCTCGGGTCTGGGCTGAGCTTCGCTGCCGGGATGCTCCAAGGGAAACTGTGGGCACGTTGGGAGCCTCTTAAGCGCGGTATTAGGTGTGACAAACGTTTGATCGCTTTAATCCCGCGGAATAAACACGCAGGCCGAATGTAGGCTCCGGAGAGGAGAGCTCGGAGCAGCAGTGGTGCATGTGGCTGATGCGTTTCTATCAGAAGGGATTAAAGTGGAAGACAGGGGGGACCGTGCATGCGTGCGGCCTGGTGAACAAGTGTGAGGTGACTCTCTACAGTATGAAGAGACAGCTATTCAATCCCAGTGTACCTTCTAACACCAGCCAGCGTGTTCACAAGGTTTCTTGTACTGATGCTCTGCTGGCTGTTATTTGGATGGTGGATGGTTCTCAGCACTGCAGTGACTGTGTGCTGCTGAAGGGGGCAGTCTCTACACCATGCTATATCATCATATCATGTAACATTAAATATAATATAACATTAAAACCACCTGCTTGTATCTACACTCACTGTACCATATAGGAGCTACACTTACAGACTGTAGTTCATCTGATTCTCTGTATACTTTATTACCCTGCTCTTTAATGATCAGGTGTTGGGTCATTCTCAGCACTGCATCGATTCTCAAAAACACAGTATCGATACACAGATTCCTGGCAGACAGTAAATCATTGTGTTTTGTGTTTAAACCTCTGAACACTAGATGGCAGTGCTGTAATCCATTTTCAGCTCCACTCCAACTTTAACAAGCAGCACAAGGGCGCAATGCTATTGTAAGGGTTGGAAAACCTGTTCATATAGTGGTGTGTTTTAATAGTAGGATATTAAAAATCACAATTAATCACTTTGCTTGCAACATCGCAATATATTGAATCGTGATTCCGTATCACAATGCAAATTGTATCGCCGGTTCTTGCCAATACACAGCCCTACCATTTACCAGAACTATCCAGCCAACAGCATCTAATAGGCAGCGTCCTGTGACCAGTGATAAAAGACTAGAGGAAAATAAACGACAACAGTTAAGCTATCGTCTCTGACTAGCAGCAAGGTAGGAGTGTCTAACAGAGTGGACAGTAAGTGGACACAGTGTTTGATCCACCCACACCGGCACCACACACACCACCTACTACTGTCACTACAGTGCTGAGAATGACTCACCACCCATATACATGTAATTGTAATCCTGGAAAGATATATATATAGTTGAGTCAAAAGTCTCAGGACACCCTTTTATGACATATCTGAACACCCCAGAAAGTAATGGGTGAGGGGGCCTAACTTTTAGGCTATGTCCCAAACATGGCAAGTTTGGGACATGGCAAGTTTTTCCAGTGGGAAGGTGGTCATGTAGCATATCAAAGAAGACCAGAATTGTCTCAGAAATCAATTGATGCAATCAGATTTGCAATCAAATTTTCACCAACATAGAAAACTGCAACACCAACCACTTTGAACACAACCACATTTGGTGTGCTGTCCCTGGTGCTGAACTATGCCTTCAGATGTATGTTCAACGGCATGCGAATCTGATTACATCAATCGATTTCTGAGACAATTCTGGTCTTCTTTGATCCGCTGATTCTATATGGCGACTTTCAAGATCACGGCCATGATCAGCACATAGCCTAAAAGATAGGCCCCCTCACCCATTACTTGCTGGGGTATTCAGTATATATGTATATATATTTCCAGCACTGCAGTGGTGAATAATGTGTATTGGTCATTTACATCAAACTGTGCCAAAGTCTAGTATATATATATATATATATATATATATATATATATATATATATATATATATATATATATATATATATATAGCTTGAGTCAAAAGTCTCAGGACACCCTTTTATGACATATCTGAACACCCCAGAAAGTAATGGGTGAGGGGGCCTAACTTTTAGGCTAAGTCCCGAACATGGCCGTGATCTTAAAAGCCGCCATATTGGATCAAGGCCAAGTTTTTCCAGTGGGTAGTCTGATACATAATCAGATAAAAACACAGATCAGAGTCACAAAAAGATCTAAATCTGTCAGTAAACGATCTTTTAAATGAATAGCAGGACTTTAACGGTGGTGGTCTGTTGTATTGCGTCACAGGATGCTGGCAATATGGTGGACGTAGTACGTCTGAGCTTGTGTGGTACTAAAACTCGCCTACTGAAATGACCTACTAGTCTGCTGCTCGAGCAGTACGTACTGACTCTAATCTAGTACCTACTGACTAGTAGGCGATTTTGGACGCACCTATGGTCCCCTCACCCATTACTTGCTGGGGTATTCTGTATATATGTATGTGAATAATGTGTATTGGTCATTTACATAAAACTGTGCTAAAAGTCTAGTAAATATATATGTATCTATCTCTTCCTTAGATCTTCTGTGAACCGAGCCTCCAGTTCTCGACAGCACTGCCTTCCTCGCTGTATTGTGCAGCAGAATGCTCTGAGTTAATGCTGCTGCACAGACAGTCCACAGAGCCGCCTCAGCAGAGTATAACAGAGCACCATAAAGTGTGCTAGCGAGCCGCAGGCTTACGCTAACTTCGGCCCATTAGGATCCCTGTGTCTGGCGAAGAAGGTTGTAGCATCATCAATCTCTCTAAGTCAAGAAAGTGCCGGGCAAAATGACCCGCAAACTTCCACCATATAACACACTCCTATTATCGATGCAGTGCTCATGCACACGAGACAAGGAACCAATTAGGTTTATGGGTATAAGCATAATTACCCACATGGTTGGCACGTCATATATCAAAGTAGAGTCAATGTCTCTATGTTGGTGTGTGTGTGTGTGTGTGTGTGCTGTGCGTGAGGCGAATGCGGATGCGGGTGTACTCTACCTTATTGGGGTTACTGGCCGTGATGATCCACACGCACTGCGAGTTGCTCTCGTACTGGATGGGGAAATTAGGAGAAGTCAAAGTGCCAGATGGGCCGTAGAGGTTGGAGCCGCACGTTTTCACTGGAAAACATCACAGATGGAGGGGATGAGGAGCTGCTGTGGTCGCATGTATAATTAAAGGTTTGTGGTCGTGAAAGCTTGGTTGCCTGGATATGTGTATACTTAATGAATGACATAATAAGCCCTGATTCAAACCTGAACTGCATCACACAGCCTATCAGTGATTTAGGTTACTCTGTGAAAACAGCTGAGCTTATTGGGGCTGAGCTGATTAAAACTAGTTATTAATACATATCGCATTATTTTGCTTGATAAACAGCGATTAAAGACAATTTATATTTAAATAGCAAGTAAATTATCTCATTTTCTGACATATGACTCTAAAGCAATGGACATGAATTGGTTTTCCTTTTACTACTGGTTGCAGTGTAGTTGCAGTGTAGTTGCAGTCTAGTTGCAGTCTAGTTACAGTGTTGCTGCAGTGCAATGACTGTAGATTGTATTTGTATGAGTGTGTTTTGTTTAGTGGTGTTAATCTGCTGTGTGTTGATATGATAGAACCTATGATAGTAGACTGTATTTGTATGTGTGTTTTGTTTAGTGGTGTTAATCTGCTGTGTGTAGCTATCATAGAACCTATGACTGTAGACTGTATTTGTATGATTGTGTATTGTTTAGTGGTGGTAATCTGCTGTGTGTTGATATGATAGAACCTATGACAGTAGACTGTATTTGTATGATTGATTTAAATGCAGTCTCTAATCTTCTTTTATAGCAATAGCTTCAGCTTGTTACTTGGACTACGCTAGCCAGTGTTTAAGGAGAACGAAATACAAATCAATCAGCAGCAAACTAACGAAGGCAACAGCTTGCTGGAGCTCCAGTTCCTCTCAAGAGCCTCAATTGAAACAAGAATCCACAAACTATAAGAATGACACCAAGAGGCTACAACCCCTGAGTTGAGTATATATGACATACAGTGTCACAGGACTGTGTGAAGGTTTTAGGTACTTGGGGACATTATTATATTGAAAAGCTGTTTTTCCAGACAGGAAGCTTCAAAACACTTGCTTTAGTGTGCTTATTTAACTCTTTCCAAGCTTCTCCTTGTGGAAACAACCCAGTATTATTTACAGTTCTCATCTAACACCTGCTTTGACTGCTCAGTACTTCATTAAGCTAAATCAAGATTGCTGCTGAAGGAACTGAATACATTCATACAATGTCTGGGGCGTCCAGGAGAAATCTGGAACTACACTTTGTTCTGTAAACTGGAGCTCAAGATAGGATCTACTTCTCTCACAATAAGATTTTTATGTTACTTTGTATTGTATGTATGATTATTTACATCTGTTCTAATTATATCTGGTGGTCTTACTGGTGAGCATACACTGGTTATGTTACAATGGACACAAAATAACTTAACTGGACACACATATTTAGCTTGACTATGGTGAAACAAGCTCTACAATCCAGTCCATTGCAGTGCTGACACTGTTGCCTGCAAATGAAAGACTTGTATTACTGCATGTGGTAAAAGGCTGCTGAGACTTACTGCTGAGACTTACTGCTGTCCCAAAGCCGTGCTGCCGCTCTCATCAAACAACAAACATGTGAAGAGCCAGATTTCCCCCAAATATTGAGAGTTTTGAGCCAACGAGGCAAACATGGACTCAGTATCAATCCTATTGATTAGACTGGATTAAAGTACATCAGCGAGCAGATCTACAGCATTGGCCCGTCCTCCAGGCACGGTGAAACTTGCTCTCTCACCTTTACACACAGGCCTGTGGTCACTCCAGGCTGCGAACACTTCGGCCACTCTCTGGCAGGTGATGCTCTTGGAGCCCTGCAGGACGTGGTCTCCGTCACAAGTGAACCCAACCATGGCTCCGATGCTTCCAGGTTTGATGGAGATTAGAAATAAAAACAGAATGAGTGAGCAACTGAGGTCCGTGTGATAGATTTACAATGTGAGAAGGACATACTATTGTAAAGTTATCTGTAATTTTGATGGTCTGTTGGTGTTTATCAAGAGTATTTGGCAGATAATCACTCCACATGCAACTTTATGTACTAACTTTACTTATCATCGCTGTCCAAAGCAAAACATGTGTCTCCACTTCTGATAATGTTCATTTTCCTTGACCATGACAGCTGTTCCTTTACATTGTGTGAAACTTTCATGATGAACAGACCAATGAAAATACTCTAAAATAGCATAGAACCAAAAATATTTGGGTTCCATTGACTTTGAGCGTAAACAAAGTAACGTTTTTGTTCTATATTGTAAAGGCACTATTTTGGACACACTTGTTTTGCTTGGACAGCGACATTATGTAGGCACTTGACATCAAACTAGCCTAAATAATCAACTGTTCTCTGACTAATACTAAAATTTCAGCATTAAAGGCATTGTAATTAATTTGTGTAATAAAATGAATGTAAAGTAGTTAATTGTGATTAACTCTATCTATCTATCTATCTATCTATCTATCTATCTATCTATCTATCTATCTATCTATCTATCTAGGCATTGTTGTTTTGTTATTTGTGTAATTAATTAATGCAAAGCAATTAATCATGATTAACTGCATTATTTTGCATCTGAGGTCCATATAGTGATAGTTTTGCATTCTCTTCTGGTGAAGAACATATTATAATATCTATCTATCTATCTATCTATCTATCTATCTATCTATCTATCTATCTATCTATCTATCTATCTATCTATCTATCTATCTATCTATCTATCTATCTATCTATCCATCCATCCATCCATCCATCCATCCATCCATCCATCCATCTAGGCACTTAACATTAACCTAAAGAGTTTTCTAGTTAATGCTAAAACTCCAGTATTATAGGAATTGTAATTACTTTGTGCAATTAATTAATGAATTATGTAAAGCAATTAATAGTGATTAACTGTATTATTCTGTATTGTTGAACTGGTGAGCATCTAAGGGGCCATACAGTGATAGTTAAAGTTAACATCACCCTCTTCTATCTATCTATCTATCTATCTATCTATCTATCTATCTATCTATCTATCTATCTATCTATGTAACCTAAACTAGCCAAAATAATCAACAGTTTTCTGATTAATGCTAAAACTATAGCATTATAGGAATTGTAAGTAATTTGTGTAATTAATGAATATAAAGTAATTGTGTTTAATTGCTTTGATAAAAACATATTAAAGTGACATTGTAAGATATAAAGCAGCATTGTAATCTATTTAATTCATCTGTTATTTTGATGGTTTGTGTCTATCACAAGTATTTGGCAGAAAATCACTCAACATACAATTTTTTGTACCAACTTTACATGTACTTCGAGATCTCCATCTATCTATCTATCTACCTATCCATCCATCCATCCATCCATCCAGGCACTTAACATTAGAATAGCATAAAGTGTTTTCTGGTTAATACTAAAACTCCAGCATTATAGGAATTGTAATTAATTTGTGCAATTATTAATTAATGAATGTAAAGCAATTAATAGTAATCTATCTATCTATCTATCTATCTATCTATCTATCTATCTATCTATCTATCTATCTATCTATCCTAAAGAATCAACAGTTTTCTGGTTAATGCTAAAAACCTATAGCATTACAGGAATTAATGTGGGTAATTAATTAATACAAAGCAATTAATTGTGATTTAAAAACATCCTATCATAAAGTGACATAGCTATTCAATTAATCTGTAATTCTGATTGTTCCTTGTTGGTGTCTAAATAATAAACTGAGTACATCATTTCTGCTTCCCCTTGTCGCGTCCAATGCCACGGAATACCCCGGCATATTTATAGCGTCAGGAATTCTGTATGGACGAGCACGTTCAAACACACACACACAGGGTTTACCTGAAATCAGAGCCTATACGCCTGCCGTTCTCAGGCTCCCCAGGGTCTGGACAGTAGTTGGACACTTGCTTCACGCCCCCCTCGTTCACTGCAAGATCAGAAATGGAGCACAGCTGTAAGCTAGCACACAGCCATTACTGCCCTACAGCCGAGCAACAGCGTGGGCACAGCGGAATAACGTTTCACAGCCACGCTGCCCACAGAAAGCGTCCCGCGCGCAGAGGCGGGCAGCCCTACAAGAGGATTTCGGGGGGAGATGACATTCTTAAGCATCTCTTCAGGAAAAGAAACGCAAACCTGCCACTTCCACTCTGGCCAATTTCTTAAAAGTAAAAGTTTCTGATTTCCTCAAGTTACCTCATTCAGTTATTTCCAGTTTTTTTTTTTTTCGTGTAATCCTCCACGTTCTCCGTCTGCTACACCTTAATTGGATTTCCACTGCGCACTATGACTGGACAGCCCACTGACGCTTTAGTGATGGGATGCCTGTGTGTGCGTAAACACAAAGCTATTTTGAGGAGAACTCATCCTCCTGCTCGCTCGCTCTCGCATGCTTAACTCCTTTCTGCTCACGTTGACGTACGACCGCTCCGTCTGACATCCCAGCCTCAGGGATGACCCGGTCATGGTTATCTGAAAAGGGGTCGGCCAGCTATTTTCCTAATGGTAGCTTGTAGAGATGGACCGATCAGGGTTTTTGAGACCAATTCTGATCGCAGATCACCTTTCAGCACTATCGGTTGATAGCTGATACCGATCGAGGGCGGGGCTATATGCCACAGCGGGGCTACATGTAGTTATTAGCGCAAGCAAGTCATGAAACATGGTCTAAACTGGTTTATTACCATTTTTAACGAGCTCATATGAAACAGCATCATATTTTTAACTAAATTAACAGTAAATAAACAAAGTAAACCAAACAAATATCTCCAATACTGTAATCATTACATTTAGACCCTTAATTTAAAACTAAAAAAGCTAATTAAATAAATGCAGTAAACACTGCAGTCATTAAACACAGACTCTGCTAACGAAAGATCTGGTCTGCACGGTGTTCTAGGTTATTTGTTTTGTGCTAGCTGTGCGTGCTAGCTCTGCTGTTTGCTGATACTCACTGTATTCAGTTGTGTGCAGTGTTGTATCAGATTAATAGAGTTAAATGTCTTTGTCTTGGTTCCTCAATGAGACACTCTGATTTTACTAATTTTACAAAACGTCCTGGATGAGTCTGAGTCACATACGGTAAACACTGACAGACGGACAGCACATCCCGGAAAATGAATGGTATGTGTTTCCATCTAGTGGTTCAGATAGGAATTGCAACCTGACCAGAGGGGGATTAAATGAAATGCTAGCTGGAAATACAGAAATGAGGCTAATTTGTTTAACGCCATCGATCATTGGAGAAATATCGGCCGATCACGAATCACATATTTTGATTAAAAATTGGCCGATACCGATACATAGCCGATTAATCCTTCCATCTCTAACATATATATGAAAAAGCATAAAACAAAGCATAAATTTTTTATGCAAAGCATAAAAACAACAACGGCCCTCTCATTAGAGCTTCTACTTTTTCAAAAGCTCCTCCCACTTAAAGACACATCATCAGAAGGCAGTTTTCGTAGTGTGTAAACCAGAAACCCTCACTCTCGGGAACATCTGCGGCGCGGCTGGAGGCGAGTCGGTGTGTTTGTGCCCATGCAGCAGTGGGTGCATTTATCATTCTGACTGCGACATTTAAACCCTGACACTCTTTCATAGAAATGCACTCTTACACCTATGAATAATTAATAAGCTGTATGGCGACTACTAGACTTCTATCAAAGAGAAAAGTATATACGTTCACGTCCGAGTCCCAGAGAAGCCAGTTAATTATTCAACATGTTTGTATGATACTAAACTTGAGTCTTATATTAAACATTCAGCAAAGCTTAGAAATATAAGATATACACATGAAACAAACTGCGGAGGACTGTGTGGGCGTGGCTAACGTGCAGCTTGATTGACAGCTCCCAGCCAGCTCTGCTCTCTCATACAGAGCTAACATCCTTATCCAGCTTTTCTGTGGAGCTATCTGGATGAACAAAGTCAGGGACGAACAGACGCGCAGACAGGCCGACAAACAAACAGACGGATGGACGAAGCAACGCACAAAGGAACGAATAAACAGATCTGCAGACAAACAGACAAACAAACAACGATGGTGTATGCATCAATCAACCAATCAATCCACCTTTATTTTCACTCGGGAGTACAATGTCGGTGAGCTTTACAATTTTTAAACAGAAAGGGATTGAAAATAAATTAAAATAATTAATTTTAATGAGTACTTAAAATGTAAAAGAAACTATAAGAACAGAGAGAAAATTAAGATAAATTGTAAAAGAAAAACTAATAAAAACTGAATAAGAAACTAAAACCAAGAAAAAGACTAAAGTAAAAAAATAATCAATAATAATATATATTTTATAATATAAAACTTAAAATAGTAAAAGAAATAATAATAATAATAATAATAATAATAATAATAATAGAAAATAATAACAATCAAGGTAAAAGAATTGAAAATTAAAATAGAAAAACATAAAACTATTTACTAATATTAAATAAAACACTGGCAGGTCAAGTGGAGGTGGTCAGAAATTAAGAGTTTAAAATTACTTAGACTCCAGCGAGCTGAGCTTTAGCATCTCCAAAATTATGGTAGAGGCCAAAAACTGCCTTCCCTTTCAATGCAAGTCAATGGAACCAAAAAAATGTCCATGCTATTTTGGAGCATTTTCATTGGTCCATTCAACATGAAATTTGGAAAGTGTGTGAACAGCAGTTGGGTGGTTTATATAATATAGAAAAATGAAAATCATCAAAAATTTAGATATATGTTGTTTATTTATTAGTCAGTGGAACTTCATTAAGAGAGTTTACTAAGTGCATGTTTACTGTTTACCTGCAAGAACAAGATGTACCTCATTAGAAAACACAGGCTTAGGGTCTCTGGGGCTGTAAATAAAGCTTCTACACTGAAGTGGCTGGTATTTTTGAACTGGCACAAATCTTGAGTCATCAGAGTAGCAGGCTTTTGGGTGATCCAGGTCATTGAACCATCTGGTTTAACCTTGATGTTGTTTTTAATCAATTTTCCAAACCTTCTCTGGATTAGCTGCTTAGCAAAATCCTTTTAATTGTTAATTAATTCATTTATTTGAATTATTAATTGTATTATTATTAATTATTTAAAAACACTGACCCATGCTTCAACCCTTAGGATTTGTAGATGATGTAAAAGCAAAAGCATGGCACAGTCACTGATGAACTGTAGCTTGGGGGTCCCACTTGTAGGTCATTAGCAGGTTTTCCAGTTTTATATATATTTGGCTAGGTGTCTCCAAACTTTTTAGTAGTAGTGCATATAGCCGTGTTGTATCTACAGCCATTACATTCTTAGTTAGGCATGTAGTGTAACTGTAGCATTAGCAAGACTATGCATATCGTTGCTGTCCAAAAAAAACAAGTGACTTTACAGGAGAGGCCAAAAACCTTCTTTACTTTGAATGTAAGTCAATGGAACCGGAATTCTTTCCAAGCTATTTTGGGGCATTTCTACTGCCGCGTTCATCATGAAATTATCAGACCATATAAAAAGCAGCTGGTGTGTTTAAATAATGCAGAAAAATGAAAATCAACAAAAATAAGATGAATGTTTTTCATTGGACAGCATGGATATGGTACGATATGGCATCATGATAGGTTCTTATAGTACTGTGTACTGAAGCACTGCCACCCTTAATAATAAATACAGACATGGTTGTTTGTTTATGTCACAGCTTGCCCATTTCTTGATGCTGTGAAAGCAAAAGCAAGGCACAGTCACTGATAAACTGTAGGCTGGGGGTCCCAGTTGTAGGTCATTAGCAGGATTTCCAGTCTTGAAAATATGCTAAAAAGCCTGAAACTGGAAAAACACCAGTTTGATTGCTGGTATACGGTGGAAAAGTTTGAATGCTCTGAAGTCGAGATGTACTGGGCCTACAGTATGTACACATCGGTGAACTGCTGTTACGCCAAATATTCCATCTACAACCTCATGCACCGAACAGGTGACCAGCTTCTATAGTACCAAGGTGATGTGTTAGTAATAACCAGTGACTGGTAAAGACTGGTCCTACAGGTGGTCCGATCATAGCGCACAGCTTTTGTCGAATGCTGCTTTCTGGAATGTTAAACCTGGAGCTTGTTTGAAAGATGGCTCTGCTGCTCAAAGTGCCCCCAGGACCTGTCTGGTGCGTTCACGTTCTCTGATGTGGACGGTGAATGTCGTTGGGGTGGCGCTGAGATTTCAGCCCTCATTAGCTGGACCATTGCTCATCCTTCCCGGCATCTCTGAGCTGCAAGTGACTGTAAAGATTCTACTTAAGTTAAAACCTGAGTTTAATCTCTATTAGTGTCTATTGGAATATATATATATATATATATATATATATATATATATATATATATATATATATATATATATATATATATATATATATATATTCTTTCAACCAGGAACCCCAGAGGACCACCACAGAGCAGGTACTATTAGGGAGGTGGATCATTCTCACCACTGCAGTAATGGTGGTGGTGTTTTAGTGTGTGTTGTGCTGGTGTGAGTGGATCAGACCTGCTGGACCATTTAAACACCTTAGTGTCACTGCTGGACTGAGAACCATCGACCAACCATAACTATCCAGACAGCAGTGTCCTGTGTGCAGCTTCCTGTGTCCACTGATGAAGGACTAGAGGAACACAAACTGTGCAGCAGCAGATGAGCTACTGTCTCTGACTTTACATCTACAAGGTGGAGCAGCAAGTAGTAGGAGTGTCTAATAGAGTGGACAGTGAGTGGACACAGTGTTTAAAAACTTTAGCAGCACTGCTGTGTCTGACACTAACACACCACCACCACCCAAATAGTACCTGCTCTGTGGTGGTCCTGTGGGGGTCCTGATCATTAAAGAACAGAGTAATAAAGTATACAGAGAATCAGATGAACTACAGTCTGTAGGTGTAGCTCCTATATGGTCAGTGGAGCTGATACACTGGACAGTGAGTGTAGATACAAGGAGGTGGTTTTAATATTATGGCCGATTGTTGTATGTATATATTGTAATAGGCAGCATACATACACAAATGACTGTTCATGGAATAATCTTGCTTGGCAACTATATATAAAATGCATTCATTTATTAATAATGCATTCAATTATGTACTGAATAATATTAGTCTATTATCATATTTCCCTGCAAGGTCATGAGATGCAGTGGGTTTAGGGAGGCACTCCTCTGCTCTGCACATGGTGAAGCCTCCTGTTTCTCATGGTTAATTGCTTTGGTGTCCCTCTGCATACCGAACTCAATCAAATCAAAACAAAAGCAAAAAAAAAAAAAAAAAGTTGAAGGTGATGCTCGTTTTACAAATGCACGGCAAAATGACTGTAAGCTGAGCTTAATTGCTGTCGGTTCGGCGCCGGATCTGGAGTTGGTAAATTAAAGACCCCATTGATTTGCGCAGGGGTGTTTGCTGGTGTACTGGGGCGCTGAATAAGACCAGGCTGAGCCCAATAATTCACTCATAATTCATCGTTCAGAATGCGCGAGGCAGTCACTGTGAAATGGAGGGTAATAAAAATTCTATCCTGTAGTAATTACGTGTTTGAAGTGCTACACTGTTGGCTTGAAAATGAATCATTGTGCTCGATACCTGATTACAATGGCAGCCACGCGAGCCCGCACTTACACTGGCCGAGAATAAGAATCATCGCCAATGACAGTGATTAGTCAATAGCGACTCAAAAAAATAAATAAAAGTGTGGCCCATATCCGTACCCGGATCGGCAAGCCTCATTTTCTCTCCAATTAAACTTACACTCGGCCGCCCCAGAAGAACAAAGTGGTGACCCGGCCACAATGAGACGGGCTCAAGGGCAATTAGAACGTTAAGTGTTGCCCGACTCAAACTTATGGAGCTCTAGATGCGCTAGTCTATAATCATTAGCATGGCATGGAGTGATTTCATGCTTTGTTAGCGCTGTTTATTTATCAACAGCCAACATCATATTTTGGCTCGTGCTGTAGTTAGAATGCTGCTCTGTCCGGGCAAGCTGGCTTTTCTTTCATTTTTTAAAACTTTTATCCAATTTTCCCGCTAATTTCATCATGATCTACCGAGCTGAGACGATGAGACACATAAGGTAGCAACTTTTTGTAACGTTTGATGAAAAATGCTAACTGCTAATCCTGTTATATTACCCAAGGGCATAGCTTTGGTAACAACGCTGGTAAGGACACAACAACCCACCTCTTACCCCTTTGTCCCCTCACTTTCAGCCAATCAAATGTAAGTATGCGTAACTTTTGAATAGAAACCCAATAACAGAGAGACTCTATAGGAAGTGCAGCTTCAAGACAGGCTATTGTTGTGTGCAACTAACTTCTACGACTGAACTTTGGAGGTGTGGCTGCAGATTTCTTTGAGTAACTGAAAATGAGTCTTCCTGAAATGAATGAAAGCTGTAATGAAGGACAATAAAAGTGTAAAAAGTGGTGACCCGGCCACAATGAGACGGGCTCAAGAGCAATTAGAACGTTAATTGTTGCCCAACTCGAACTTATGGAGCTTTAGATGTGCTACTCTATAATCATTAGCATGGCATGGAGTGATTTCATGCTTTGTTAGCGCTGTTTATTTATCAACAGCCGACATCATATTTTGGCTCGTGCTGCAGTTAGAATGCTGCTCTGTCCGGCCAAGCTAGCTTTCCTTTCATTTTTTAAAACTTTTATCCAATTTTCCCGCTAATTCCATCATGATCTACCGAGCTGAGACAATGTGGAGACACATAAGGTAGCAACACTTCGTAATGTTTGACGAAAAATGCTAACTGCTAATCCTGTAATATTACCCAAGGGCGTAGGTTTGGTGCCCACGCTGGTAAGGACACAACAACCCACCTCTTACCCCTTCGTCCCCTCACTTTCAGCCAATCAAAAGCGAGTATGCGTAACGTTTGAATGGAAACCCAATAACTGAGAGACTATATAGGAAGTGCAGCTTCAAGACAGGCTATTGTTGTGTGCAACTAACTTCTACGACTGAACTTTGGAGGTATGGCTGCAGATTTCTTTGAGCAACTGAAAGTGAGTCTCCTGAAACGAATGGAAGCTGTAATAAAGAACAATAAAAGTGTAAAAAGTGGTGACCCGGCCACCATGAGACGGGCTCAAGGGCAATTAGAACGTTAAGTGTTCTAATTGTAATAAACCAGTTTAGATCATGTTTCATGACTTGCTTGCGCTAATAACTACATGTAGCCCTGCCGTGGCGTATACCCCGCCCTCTATCGGTATCAGATATCGGCCGATCCTGCTTAAAGGTGATCGGTGATTGGAATAGGCCTCAAAACCACTGATTGGTCTTCTAGTAGGGACGCAACGTAACTCCATAGTATGACTTCACTCCAAAAATAATGTGTACAAGTTGGTTCAAATATTGGTAGGAACCATCCTATCCTTCTAAAATATTGGTCAGGACATTCCCCTACTGTCCATACGCAAACCCACGCCAGGGACATCAGTTAACAGAGGCCTGCATTGGCTAGAATCCCATTGGCTGTTTCACATTTCACAGTTGAGTCTGTTGCAGCTGAGTTCTTGACTTTTCATTTTTTGTATTGTATATACTGTACTGTTTATTTATCTATTGTTTGTACTAAGTGCCTTGCTATCCCTTTGATGCTGTAACTCTGTGAATCTCCCCCACTGTGGGACTAATAAAGGATTATCTTATCTTATCTTATCTTATCTTATCTTATCTTATCTTATCTTATTTCCATATCTGACCTAGCAGAAGCTCTAACAGCAGATAGAACAATACAGCAATTGCTCAGACGTTCATTATGTATCTCACATAGACGAGCTATGAAGCCCTTTACCTCATTTAACCACGCTGATCCTGTTTGTGCTTGTTGGCTGCTTTTGTTTTCAGTATTTTTCGTCTCATTTCACCTTCGCTGACATGGTGTGCCGTCACAGTCAGGTAATGATTTTGAGAAATGCTTGTTCAGCTGTCGCTGCTCAAGATTTGCAAACAGCGCTGAGCCCTGATATTTCAACTACGACGAAGACTCCAAAGGTGAGAAAAGGATGTAGCTTTCTAGTACATATGCCTTCACAGCTCTGAGACACTGGCTGGTTACCTTTCCCCTTATCGCTAATGAGAAAGCTGTATCACAGGCTGACTGGGTGTGTTGGAGAGGTGTTGGCCCTGTTTGTGAAGCTGGTTAATTTGTCTTTCCGGCTTGTAGACAGCATTCACAGGTACAACACCTTTAACAACAGGTCGACCGTCCACACATATTGCATTTTTTTTACAACACATACACAAGAAAACACAATCCAAGCAATGAAATATTACATGATATACACATGTATGTCAGATATCTGCGTCTATGCAGTACATTTAAAGCATGTGTGAATGAAAATAGATGCGTCTGACATCGTTTAGCAGTGAGTAGGTACTAGATTGATAATTTCAGTACGCGAGTGTTTAGTATCTACGCAATCTTACCAACGTCCTGTGACACAAGCCGTCAGACCACTATTACAAACATCCCACTATTCATTTAAAAGACCCATTGACTGACGCATATAGACACTGAGCTGCATTTTTGTCTGAATCTATACTCCGACACAGCCAATGAGTTTGTAGAAACTGATAAGCACAATCGAAAACATCTAAGCAATGTCTGTCCAAGGTTCTTTGGAAAGGCAAAACCAAGTACCACAATGATGGGGAATAAAAAAAGGGAATGGTGACAGTGTTATTGCATGGGCTTGTATGGCTGCCTGGGTCACTGGTGTTTACTGATGATGTGGTTCCTGATAGAAGTGGCGGGATACAGCACATAGGTTCTAGTTTTTGGCTAAAGTATTGGGTAAAGGAGAGCTATGCTCATACCTTAAAGTGTGGTACTGGTTCTGATATTAGCATTACATCTACATCTATATATACATTTCTAAGGGTTGTCATTAGCTTTCGGTCAATGAACGAACATTAATAAATACAACTGAAGTGCATCCATGTTTAAAACAGCCCTCGTATTTCTAACTACGTCGCTTTGCCCAATTACTTTTGAGCCTATAGAGAAAGAGAGGACGACTATGGAGAAAGTGGCTCTAATTCCTAAACAGGCAATGTAATATCTTTGTGCAAACAGTACCTTCCTGCTTTGCAAAACACCAACGACACAGCACATAGGTTCTGGTTTCTTGTTTAGCATCTTTGGCTAAAGTATTGGGTAAAGGAGAGCTATGCCAGTACCTTAAACTATGCTACTGGTTTACTTTTGAGCATATAGAGAAAGAGAGGACAACTATGGAGAAAACTATGCTAATTGTTCTGAGATTAGCATTATATCTACATCTATATTTACATCTCTAAGGTTTGTCATTAGCTTTCAGTCAATGAACGAACATTAATGAATACAACTGAAGTACATCTAGGTTTTAATACAGCCCTCATATTTCTAACTACGTCGCTTTGCCCAATTACTTTTGAGGATATAGAGAAAGAGAGGACGACTATAGAGAAAACTTTGCTACTGGTTCTGAGATTAGCATTACATTTCTAATTAGCATTAGCATTCTAATGTCATTCTCTTTCGGTCAATGAACGAATGAACTACTGTATACAACTGAAGTGCATCCAGGTTTTAAAACAGCCCTCGTATTGCGTACTACGTTGCTTTGCCCAATTACTTTTGAGCCTATAGAGAAAAACAGGACGACTACGGAGAAAACTATGCTACTGGTTCTGAGATTAGCAATATATCTACATCTATATATATATATTTCTAAGGGTTGTCATTAGCTTTCGGTCCATGAACAAACCCTACTGTATACAGCTGAAGTGCATCCAGGTTTTAAAACAGCCCTCGTATTTCTAACTACGTTGCTTTGCCCAATTACTTTTGAGCCTATAGAGAAAGAGAGGACGACTATGGAGAAAGTGGCTCTAATTCCTAAACGGGTAATGCAATATCTCTGCGCAATAAGAGTCAAACAGTACCTTCCTGCTTTGCAAAACACCCCTGAGGGGGCTTCTCCACTGAACAATACAGCAGCTTCTGAAAGCCTGAGGAAGGTGGATACAAAGCTTTGCACCAAATCCCACACAGTATATGAGTGCATTAACTAGTACCAGACTGACAGTAAATGACTTTTATTTTGCCAATTTCTAACTTTACGTGACCGTTAATAAAGTCTTCCACGTAAAGCCGACCGGCGCTGCTGTTGTTTATTGGCTTTTATTTTCTGTCTGAATAGCGGTGAATATTGTATACGGTGTTTTACGCGCCGTCTATGTCCTTCAGCTGAAGCATGTTTACTGCTAAGCAGGTTGTAAAAATAACTGTAAAAGTAAAAGTGTCTGGAGCGTCTCGGCATCAGAGAGCAGCTTTGCTAAAGCGCGGCAGTGACCTTGTGGACAAACCCCCATCTTAAAAACATGCAAAGGAACGGTGGACTTACTTATGGAAAATTTACTCGTGTTGTCTTTCCCCGGCAGCAGCTTCACTCCTCTCGATTTGAAATCTCCAGACCGTTTCACTGTTCGGGGAGGGAAGAAAAAAAAGAAATGAAATGAAAGCAGACAAAGTAAGTCTCCCAGAGAATAGCTCACAATCCAGGGATCAATCTCGGGCTGGCTTCGTTCGTTGTAGGCCCTAGAAAATATGAGCGAGAGGAAACAGTCCCCTTTCCAGACTCGGCGAGCTACACCACTAACGATCTTTCGCTCAGGAGGCTTGGGATTTCACAGTCTCGATTCCAGCCGCCATCTAATCCAAGAAGATGGCTGAATCTGATGCAATGGCAGTGAGGAATACAACACAGTGGGTGACCAACACCATTCTAGTTTCTTGTTAAGCATCTTTGGCTAAAGGTATTAAGCAAAGGAGAGCTATGTTAATGCCTTAAACTATGCTACTGGTTCTGAGATTAACATTATATATACATCTATATATACATTTTATACATTTAGCTTTCAGTCAATGAACAAACACTAAATGAAAATTGGCAGGGACCAGGTGGCATCATGCTAACTGTAGCTTGTTTTTCACTGTTACCCATGTTAGCACATTTGCCTTCTTGGCTTCATCCACAGCATTGAGTTCATATCTCCAAAATCCCCCCAAAATTAGCAAGACTGTTAGCTCAAATGTCAACTGCTCTACTCTCTACGGCTATCCACGTTAGCATATTTGGCATACTGGGTTCATATTTTGTACTGCTGAGCTCAGACGTGAAGCATTCCCCTGTAATTAGCAGATACATTAGCAAAGCCCAAACATCTAAATCCTCTACTTTCCATCTAGCAGTTATAAAATGCCTGACTTTTGTCAAAAAAAGATTAGCAACTGATTCTGGCTTTTGTGAGGCACATGATTTGCATCTGGTCAGCAAAAAATACAACATAGTGGGATCCCATTGGTGACCAACAACACAGCACCTCGGTTCTGGTTTCTTGTTTAGCTTCTTTGGCTAAAGTATTGGGTAAAGGAGAGCTGTGTTCATACCTTAAACTACGCTACTGGTTCTGAGATTGGCATTATATCTACATCTATATATACACACTTCTAAGGGTTGTCATTAGCTTTTGACAGGGACCAGGTGGCATCATGCTAACTGTAACCCCAGCATGTTTTTCACTGTTACCCAGGTTAGCACCTTTGCCTTCTTGGCTTCCTCCACATATTGAGTTCATACCTTTAAAATCCCCACAAAATTAGCAAGACTGTTAGCTCAAATGTCAACTGTTTTACTTCCTACAGCTATCCACGTTAGCATATTTGGCATACTGGGTTCATATTTTGTACAGCTGAGCTCAGACTTGAAGCATCCCCCCGTAAATAGCAGATACATTAGCAAAGCCCAAATATCTAAATCCGCTACTTTTTTATTTAACAGTTATAAAATGTCTGTTGTCAAAAAAAGGATATTAGGAACTGATTCTGGCTTTTGTGAGGCACACCATTTGCTTCTGGTCAGCAATAAATGCCATGACAATGAGGAATACAACACAGTGGGATCCCACTGGTGACCAACAACATAGCACATATGTTCTGGTTTCTTGTTTAGCCTCTTTGGCTAAAGTATTGGGTAAAGGAGAGCTGTGTTCGTACCTTACACTATGGTACTGGTCCTAAGATTATCATCATATACATTAGCTTTCGGTCAGCTTAATGGATACTAAATGAAAATTGGCAGGGATAAGGTGGCAGCATGCTAACTGTTCTCCCCAGCTTGTTTTTTACAGCCACTCATGTTAGCACATTGGTCTTCTTGGCTTCATCCACAGCATTGAGTTCATATCTCCAAAACTCCCTAAAATTAGCAAGACTGTTAGCTCAAATGTCAACTAATCTACTCTCTAAAGCTAGCCACATTAGCATATTTGGCATACTGGGTTCATATTTTGTACTGCTGAGCTCAGACCTGAAACATTTCCCTGTAATTAGCAGATACATTAGCAAAGCCAAAAAAAGCAATAAATGCCATGGTAATGAGGAATAAAACACAGTGGGATCCCATTGGTGACCAACAAAACAGCACATAGTTTCTGGTTTCTTATTTAGCATCTTTGGCTAAAGTATTGGGTAAAGGAGAGCTGTGTTCATACCTTAAACTATGCTACTGGTTCTGAGATTGGCATTATATCTACGTCTATATATACACTTCTAAGGGTTGTCATTAGCTTTTGGGCAGCACACTAAATGAAAATTGGCAGGGACCAGGTGGCATCATGCTAACTGTTACCCCAGCTTGTTTTTCACAGTTACCCAGGTTAGCACATTTGCCTACTTGGCTTCATCCACAAAATTAGCAGCTACAGCTACCCACGTTAGCATATTTGGCATACTGGGTTCATATTTTGTACTGTTGAACTCAGACCTGAAACATTCCCCTGTAAATAGCAGATACATTAGCAAAGGCTAAATGTGTAAATCCTCTACCTTCCATCTAGCAGTTATAAAATGCCTGACTGTTGTCAAAAAATATATTAGCAACTGATGCTGGCATTTCTGAAAGATATAATTTGCTTCTGCTATTGCTTCTGGTCAGCAATTCATGCAATGGCAATGAGGAATACAACACAACAACCTCCAAAATTAGCAGAACCACTCAATGTTAATTGCTCTACTCTCTACTGCTACCCATGTTAGCATATTTGGTGTACTAGGTTTGTATTTTCTACTGCTGAGACCAGAAACACCCCCCTGTAAGCCTAAATGTCTAACTCCTCTACTTTCCATCTAAACAGATCAGCAGTTATCAAAATGCCTGACTGTTGTTAAAAAAGATATTAGCAACTGATCCGGCATAAACTGATTTCCGTCTAAACACATGAGCGGTTATGCAAAACGCCTGACTTGGCTACATATTGTCACAAGAGAGATTAGCCAGAGATTCTAGCAGTTTGATTGGTTGTCGTTTGCTTTCAGTCAGCTTAGTGTACTTGGAATGAAGTGTATTCGCCCCCTGACCACCCCTAAAGCATTCAATCACAGCTACCCGTGTTAGCATGTTGATGCCCCGGCCTCATGTTCAGCCTTGTTGAGTTCATACCTCAAACACTGCCCACACAATTAGCATGACTGCTAAATCAGATGTCTAACTGCTCTACTAAATGGATTTAATTCTCTATAATTAATAGAACTGTTAGCAAATGCCTGACTTGGCTACGTACTGGAAAACAGAAATCTAGAAGATTTCAGATGCCTTGCCGCTTTCTTACGGTCAGCTCAAATGAACGTGACTGGTTCTGACCTTTAACAAAAAAAGCTAACATGGCTAAGACTGTATTAAAGCTAATATGAGCCTGGTGACAAACTACATGTTCACAGCAGCCCACGTTAGCATATTTGCTTCAGTTATGTTTATACCATAAAACACACTTTTGAAATTAGGAGAATAGTTAATGATAGATAATGTTAGATAATGTCAGTCATTATTTTAAAGTGTCTGACCTTTTTTAAATGCACTGGTCAGCACTGACACAACATTGTACAACAAAAAAAAAAGAATATAATTCGCTTCTGGTCAGCAATTTAATTCACTCTGAATGGAAGTTAGCAGTGGCCTGGTCAACTGCTCTCCACAGCTTTCATTCAGAGCTACCCATGTTAGCATATTAGGTGCCATGGTCTCAAACACTGCCCCCATATTTAGCAGAACCGTTAATTAACATATCTGCCTGCTTTCCTTTCCACAGCGACTCACGTTAGCATATTTGCCATACTGGGTTTGTATTTTGTACTACTGAAACATTCCCCTGTAATTAGCAGATACGTTAGCAAAGCCCAAATGTCTCACTCCTCTACTTTCCATCTAAATAGATCAGCAGTTATCAAAATGCCTGACTGTTGTCAAAAAAGATATTAGCAACTGATTCTGGCATTTCTGAGGGACGTCATTTGCTTCTGGTCAACCCAATGGACACTGAATGACCGTTAGCAGTGGCCTGGTCACCAAAAACAAACGAGATCATGCTAACTGCTGCCCATTTTCCAGCTTTCATTAAGAGCTACTTGTGTTAGCATATTTGCTGACTTGGCCTCATGTTCAGCCCTGTTGAGTTCATACCTCAAACACTGCCCAAATAATTAGCTCATGGGCTAGTTCAAATATCTGACATCTAAATAGATGAGCTAACTGTTGTCAAAAAAGATATTAGCAACTTGATACCTCAAACACTGCCCCCATATTTAGCAGAACTGTTAACTAAAATATCTGACTGCTCTACTTTCCATCTCCACAGATTCCTTCTCTATAATTAGCAGAATTGTCAGCCAAAATACATAATAATATCTACAACTGCTAACACTGCGCATTAAGCCAAGACGCCAAAAATTCTAACACGGATAACTGTGACTAAAAGCTCGGGGGACAGGTGCATGATCTCGTTTGCACTGGCCACCGGTGATGGCCATTCACTGTCCATTAAACTGACCAAAAGCAAATGGCAACCCTTAGAAAGGCTAAAATCAGATGTCACTGACCGTCAGTGGTGGCCAATGCACTTTCACTCACTGTTACTCATGTTAGCATTTTTGGCATTTTGGCTTCATGCACAGTGTTGAGTTCATACCTCAGTCAACCCCCATAATTAGCAGCACTGTTCACTCAAATGTCAACAGCGCTACTTTCCCACAGCTACCCACGTTAACTTATTTGGCATCTTGGGTTCAATACTGTTGAGTTCACAACTCCTGTAATTAGCATCTAAATCCTGACTTTCCATCTAAATAGATGAGCGCTTATTCAAAAGGTTGCCATTTGCTTTCGGTCAGATTAGTGCACTTGGAATTAAGTGCGATCGCCCAACCCCCACTCCCAGCACCCCTAAAGGTTTAGTTTGCAGCTACCTGTGTTAGCATACTGGGTGCCTTGGCCTTATGTTCAGCCTTATTGAGTTCATACCTCAAACACTGCCCTCCTATTTAGCACAACTGCTAAATCAAAATGCCTGACTACTATCAAAAACGATACTATTAACTGATTCTGGGATATCTGAGGGACGTCATTTGCTTCCGGTCAGCGATTCCATGGACGCAGAATGAAAGTCAGCAATGGCCTGGTAACAAAATACTAATGAAACCATGCTAACTGCTCGTGGCTCATAAGCAGTGGCTCATTGGCCTCATGTTCAGTCTTCTTGAGTTCACACTTCAATCACTGCCCCTATGATTAGCAGAACCGTTAACTCAAATACCTGACCGCTCTACTTTCCATCTAAGCCGTTAGCCGTTATCAAAACACCTGACTTGGCTACATATTGTCACAACAGATATTAGCCAGTGATTCTAGCAGTTGGAAAGGTTGTCATTTGCTTTCGGTTAGCTTAGTGCACTTGGAATTAAGTGCGATCGCCCCACCCCTACCATCCCTACCACCCCTACCACCCCCACCCCCACCACCCCTACCACTCCTAAAGCTTTAGTTTGCAGCTACCAGTGTTAGCATACTGGGTGCCTTGGCCTTATGTTCAGCCTTGTTGAGTTCATACCTCAAACACTGCCCCCCTATTTAGCACAACTGCTAAATCAAAATGCCTGACTACTATCAAAAACGGTATTATCAACTGTTTCTGGGATCTCTGAGGAACGTCATTTGCTTCCGGTCAGCGATTCCATGGACGCAGAATGAAAGTCAGCAATGGCCTGGTAACAAAATACTAATGAAACCATGCTAACTGCTCGTGGCTCATGAGCAGTGGCTTATTGGCCTCATGTTCAGTCTTGTGGAGTTCATACCTCACTGCCCCTATGATTAGCAGAACCGTTAACTCAAATATCTGACCGCTCTACTTTCCATCTAAACAGATTAGCCGTAATCAAAACGCCTGACTTGGCTACATATTGTCACAACAGATATTAGCCAGTGATTCTAGCAGTTTGAAAGGTTCTCATTTGCTTTCAGTTAGCTTAATGCACTAGAAATGAAGAGGGATTGCCCCCCACTACCCCTAAATGTTTTTGATCTTGTGTTAGTATATTTGGTGCCTTGGTCTCGCGTTCAGCCTTGTTGATTTCATACCTCAAAAGGTCAGAACCAGTCACGTTCATAACACTGCCCCCATATTTAGCACAACTGCTAATTTAAATGTCTAACTGCTCTACTTTCCATCTAAATTTATGGGTGGAACAGAAACATTTGAACAAGAAGCTGTAGAATGTCATGATCTAAAAATGTTTGTATTTATTTTTAATCGCAGAGCCATTTACGGTGGAATGAAAAGATTTGAACAAGAAACTAGAGAATGTCATGATCTTCTGAAACTTTTTTTTGTTTTTAATCACAGAGCCATTTAAGATGGAACGGAAAGATCTGAACAAGAAAGTGAAGAAGGTCAGGATCTTCCAGAAAGGTCAGTACTGTTTCGTCCGTTTGCTGGTGTTTGTGATGGGTCAACGTTTTCTGACTGTTGCACCATTTAAGGTGGACCAGGAAGATGTGAACAAGAAGCTGACTACGCTGGTAGTAGTTTTGGGAATTTGAGAACTTGGACATTTGGAAACACCTATGGGTTTTATATACAGAGAGGTAAGATATTTCCATCACGTAGCACTCGCCAGAGCTCGCCCAGCCCACCTTACTCTCAGGCAGCTCAGTGACGTCAACTTACATTTAGCAATATTAGTGTTACGACCTTAACACAGACTACAGTGGTCTCTTCAGTCCCATTTGGCTGATTCATAAACATGTCTGACTGTGTTTGGCAGAGATTATCTTTTCTTGCGTTCTTTGCTTTTGGTCAGCTCAAAGTAAGCGACTCGCTTTGTATTTGTCAAACATTCTTCAAAAAGTGATGCCATTTCGCTGGAAATCAAGGCTACAGTGTTCGTGTTGGCATCGCCAGCGCTTCTGCTTCGATCGCTTCCCCATGACAGGAGACAGAAGCGCGTCAGGACTTCTGACGAGCCGCTATAAAAGCAATAAAGCCCGCGGTGATGAATGGTGGTCAGCGCCTCTCATTAAATGATGACAACTGATTAATTACAATCTCGCGCGCCGCTCCAAATTAGCAATCGTGGCCTGCATCGACATTAAATTACACGTAAAGATTTCTTCCTGTGATGGCGTCCCTTCTTTTTGCAACAGGTCAGAGGTTCCTCCCTGATGCACCGCCAGCAAAAATTGCTTCCTCAACCTCCCAATGGCGCGTATTATTCTTAACGAATAGCTGGTGCCGCGCGACGGACCCTGTTTTAGCGCAACTTTTGACAGGTCATCCTTATTTCATAAACGGGCAGAAATCAAATTAACTTCTTTAATGCGGAAATAATTACCTGCTGATTAAGATAAAGAAGGCAATTAAAGATTTCGGAGATATTAGGACGGTCATAGCATATCCCAACTTTCTCGGCGACGGGTTAGTTGATTAAAGTGATGGCGACTAATATCCGTAACTGACAGACATAACTGCATGAAGGAAGAAGGACGTGTCCTAAGAGCCTCCGAAAGCCCTCACTGTGGCGACTGGGAGGTTCTACAGCTTAAGCCGTAGGGAGCTAACAGCCATTGGCATAGGAATTGAGAGGGCTGGTGGGGGACATGTCCTACCCAATATCAGAGATGGGTAGATTTGTCCCACCCAAAAATGAAACCACTGAAGAAGTGGAAACGGTTTAAAAACACTTTTATTAACACTTTGTTTGTTGTTAGCAACTGGCTCTGGTTGTTAGGCGGTCTTGATGGTCTTTGTTAAGGCTTGGGTTGAGCGTCGGGTAGCTCACGCCAGCTTTAAACGCAAGGTCAGCGATGAGAGCAGCGAATAGCAATGATGACCATATACGCGGTAATAAACACAGCTTTAATATAATGTGTTGCTATGGTAACAGGCTAGGAGGGTTTGGGTTAGCTAACGTTTATATTAACTTTAGTTAGAAAACACTCTTAAACATAAAGCTACTCTCTGGCCACGCTCCAAACTGCAAACTGCTACTACACTACATACGTAAATAATAAAATATAATAAATAAAATATATTAATTAATTATTAAATAATAGGACGCCAGCGTTAGAAGTGTTTCAGTAGTGCAGTATGTAATGTTCCAGAGGGTGCTGTTTGGGACTAGCTGTTTGGTTAGTCTTGTCTAGTCAGGAAACCTTAACATACATTTATTTATTATCATTTCAGTATTACTAATTTTATTAATTTTTATTGTGGTTATATGTGTATATAATCCAGACATTGTATGTATAGTTTAAAAGTTTTCTAACAGTTCCATGTAATGTGAAGTATCTAGTTTAGTGTGTAAAGTGAGCTTTAATTGGATTTATCTAATAATAATCAGACGTACAGATAATGTTATATTTTGTTTATTTATTTATAATTTACTGTAATTCCACAAATGTTGTTCTACGTCATTATACATACAGTGATTTACTACCTTACCTGCAGTGGAATCAGCGTATAGCTAATATTTTAGAGGATAGGGTGGGCTTTGATTTGTATTAGCAAATGTGCCCCTTTACCAATGTCAAACCCGCTCCTACGCCCTGGCTAACAGCGATGCTAAATGCTAAATGCTAAACTGGGCTGCAGAATGTATCATTTTCTGTTGTCAATATGCGGATGAGCAATCTAACCACATTATTCATGAACTAATCCACTTTTAAATGGTCCGTATCATGTCTATTCCTTTGGTAAACATTGGTACCATTGAAAATATTCTCTTTCAGGCAGCCAGTAAATATATGGACAGCAAAACGAGCTAATTTGGAAAACCTGAGCCCTAACTTTTACTAAAGAACCGTTAATGCTGAACACATTCTGAAGTAATGTATGCTGCCTTCTAGACGCCGTCTTTTTCAGGAACGTCCAAGCCACATGCTGCCCAGGTGGCCTCAGGACCTTATTACTCCAAATAATTATCAGGTACTGTTTATGGGAGCTTTATTCATTTAAGTTAGCTAGAGCTTATATAATTAATAAACTATGTATTTGTATAAAATTAACTGCTTGTTAGTCGTTGCAGTGTAATTCAGTTAGATTGTTTAGGTTGGAAAACAGTTTCTTCTCCACACTTACTGAGTCATCTAGAAGCTGCCAGTCATTTCAGTGGAATTACATAATTACCTAATTCTAATTCCTCTTGGTACTTAGTAATCGTGTTACCAAAATAATTATCTAGTACGTTGGAGTTCGTAACCCATACTTGGTTAATACCTAAAACTTAATGGACTGTAGCCAAACTACAAACAACATACATAGTTTATGTAACTATATGTTTTTTGCTTTCTGCCAGATCTTTTTTTGAGATATCAACTCCATTCCAACTCCAGATTGTCCGGTCTGATTGTGTAATTTGGGTTTGTATACAGCTTTTTGATTGGACAATTTTTTTAGAATTTTTTCCCATAGTAAATGAATGGGATGGAAAAGTGCACGCCAATCTACTGACTTTTCACTCGACCGATAGACACTGTTTCGCATACACTGATTCAGGGCAGACCCCCGGACCACAACTCCAGCATTGGTTCGGCCCGCACTCATCTGTTTATCATTTTTTTTCTATGCCTCTTTTTCCCCCATAGATTCCCATTCATTTCCGTCCGAAGCCAAATATTATGCTTTCGCTCAACCTACAGCCTCCAAATTGCCTGTACTCACTCAGGGCAGATCCCCAACCTCTAATCCACACACATACTGACCTGCACTCATGTATTTGTCGTTTATTCATCCCTTGTTTCTCCGATAGGATCCCATCCATTTTCGTCCGAAGCCAAATATTATGCTTTCGTTCAACCTACAGCCGCCAAACTGCCTGTACTCTTTTAAGTGAGGTCCCCAAACACTAATCCACACACATACTGACCTGCACTCATGTATTTGTCGCTTATTCATCCATCGTTTCTCCCATAGGATCCCATTCATTTTCGTCCAAAGCCAAACATTACGGTTTCGTTCAACCTACAGCCTCCAAACTGCCTGTACTCACTCAGGGCAGATCCCCAACCTCTAATCCATACACATACTGACCTGCACTCATGTATTTGTCATTTATTCATCCCTCGTTTCTCCCATAGGATCCCATTCATTTTCGTCCGAAGCCAAACATTATGGTTTCGTTCAACGTACAGTCGCCAAGCTGCCTGTACTCAATCAGAGCAGATCCCCAACCTCTAATCCACAGACATACTGCCCCACTTCTCTATTTGTCGTTTATACGGAACCACTTTTCTAGTTTTATGTAAGCTTTAACAATATCAAACCTTCTATAAACAATACCTCATAATTATTCGGAGTAACAAGGTGCTCCAGCCACATGGGCAGAACATGGATTGGCAATGTGTTGGTGAAATAAGCCTTTCTTTCATTTTTATCATGTAACCAAAGTACATATAAAAACTGAACAGCCAACGATCATACCTTGATACTGGGCACTGAAGCCTTTGTGCCGATGACCGTTATCGGTGACGAAGTGGAGCCGCAGCCAGTTTTTGTTGCTCACTATGGGCACAGGTATATTCGTCCCAGATAACCTGAAATACAGAAAAAGAACAAACACGGAGATCAAGCCGCGGCCCACCAACATCACCGGTGCATAAACTTTAGCCCTGAGAAACACACAGGGTTAAAGACACAGGAGCACAACGACCTACATTAACATGCAGCTCAACCTTTCCACAGCCAGGCCTTTGGATCTCATGCCTTCAGCTGGAGATGGACTTTTTATTGCCTTGGCTGGGGCCTCAATTAAAGGCAATCTCACCCTGGACTCCCATTATCCACTTAAACAGTGCAACGTTTACCGTGAAAAAGAGCTTCGCTGAAGAAGCGCGGGGCCTATTTTCACCCAGACTACGTGGGGTTCTTCACTCGCGGCATCAATCTTTCAAATGGCATCCATTTTCTTTAAGTATAAATGAACCCTTATCAAGGGCAATGATGTCAGAATGTAATGGGACTTGAAGCCCACAGTTGTTTCAGGTCCATTCCGTATCATCTCGCTGGAGCTCAACGTAGGAAAGCACAAAGAAAAAATATCACGGATGGCTTATAGGGACGTTCAAGCGTTATATAAAGAACGAACGCGGCCCATTTCATGCTATAAGCAATATGAGCAGTCGTTTGCTGTTCCTGAGCCAGCTGCCACAAAAATATAGCTATTTTTTTACAATTATTATCATTTTCTCTATAAGTGTAAGGGCAGAAAACTAAAGAAAATTGGGTAACACTATATTTTGAGAGTCCAAGAAATAAACTATATTGCCAAAAGTATTCACTCACCCATCCAAATCATTGGATTCAGGTGTTCCAATCACTTCCATGGCCACAGGTCTATAAAACTAAGTATCTATCCATGCAGATTGCTTCTACACACATTAGTTAAAGAGTGGGTCACTCTCAGTAGCTCAGTGAACTCCAGCGTGGTACTGTGATTGGACGCCACCTGTGCAACAAGTCCAGTCGTGAAGTTTCCTCACTACTAAATATTCCACAGTGGACTGTAAGTGGTGTTAAGCGTTGGATGCAGTGGTGTAAAGCATGCCGCCACTGGTTCTCTGGAGTGACCAATCACGCTTCTTCGTCTGGCAATCCGATGGATGAGTCTGGGTTTGACGGTTGCCAGGAGAGCAGTACTCGTCTGACTGCATTGTGTCGAGTGTAAAGTTTGGTGGAGGGGGGATTATGGTGTGACAGACCAAGAGATCCAACTTGGTGGGAACAGTTTGGGGACGGCCCCTTCCTGTTCCAACATGACTGCACCACAGTGCGCAAAGCAAGATCCATAAAGACATAGATGAGCGAGTCCTGACCTCAACCCGTGTGGCTTTTTATTAGACAATCAAATAAATAGTACTAGCTACCTCAAATAACTAAATAGTAGAGCTTTATACAATACGCTACACTATGCAATGTGATGCAGTGTCACAGTATGTGGCATGGATATTCCCATGAGAAAAAATCAAACCCAATTTTAATGTGTATCCTTCTAGTATTGTACTTTTTTTATTTGTGGGGAAATAAAAAAATTCAACACAAAAGTAGAGTTTGTAGAAAAACAGCACCATGCTACCATATACTGTAAAATTGCTGTAAAAAAAATAGTCATTCTACCGTCATACTGTAATCCAACACATTAATAGCATGTTAAATTTCAGTAAAGGCACTGTGAAATAAGTAACATGCTGGCATGTACTGTAAAATTACTATAATATCATTCTACGGTTACATACCGTAATTCAATATACAATAAATTCCATTAAAATGAATTACAGTACATATCCTGTAAAATAACAGCATCTCTGCTGCCAGCATTTTACTCTTAATGTACTCAGAGGCTTTGACTGGCCTGCGCAGTGCCCTGACCTCAACACCACCGACCACTCTTGGGATGAGTTTGAACATCGATTTTGAGCTTTTGGTCCAACATCGGCGTCTGACCTTACGAATGCTTTTTGACAGAATGGGCACACATTCCCAAAAACACAGTCCAAAATCTTGTAGTAAGCCTTCCCAGAAGAGTGGAGGTTGTCATAGCTGCAAAGGGGGGACCAAATACAAATTTAGACCCTTGCTATGCCCATATATAGGAAAAAGCATCCTTAAAGGGAACCCCGGCTAGTAACACTTGTAAGCCTTAATATGTTGTAATGACTCTAAATTATTAAGACGTGTTTTAAAAAATCACAAAAGTATCAGATTTATTTATAAATTAACACTTTTATTCTAAATATTTAACATATTAGACACAGCCATTATTTCTGACGCGCAATGCCTGCTGGGTAGATGGTGTCAAATGGTTTCAGGTCTAAACTGGACTGTGGTGTGAAGGAGTGAATGTTAGTTACTAACCTAGCTTAAAGAAAACCTTGTACATTGTGTTGTTGATGTTGTTTCAGTGAAAGGCAGTGGGAGAGACTGATATTAGTCTAAACAGCTTCACAAACATAAACAAGGAAAATAGTTAGTGAAGCAGCGTGTGGACCAACACAGCTACCCAAAGACCCCCGCTCTGCTCTCCTCACTTCAGTCTGGATGAGTTTGAGTGGTTCAGTAGACCACCACTGGTGAGAGACTTGACGGAGGCTGTTGGTTTTAAGCGTAGACTAAAACACAATGCAGTGCCACAGTTTCTCCACACAGGAAGTCCAAAAGCTCCAGATTATGGAGAACCGTGAGAAGAACCGTGAACGTGAACATGTGCTGGACTCTCTCCTCAGCATTTAGCGTTAGTGTCAGCTGCTTCTCCCTCGTTTGTGGATCCTGAAGGTGAAGTCCAGTCCTAGTAGTGAACATACTACTTCACTAATAAAGGAGTGTGAAGCTCAGAGACACTCCCGTTCAGTGTATCTAGCTGTTTACTGAGGGTGAATGTTTCCTGCTAGAAAGCGGAGCTCCTTTAACAGACACTCTCCTTCTCCGTCAACACCAACACACAGCTTCACAACAACTCCAGCACTGTGTCCACTCTCTCCTCCACCCTCTCTGTTCATCATCTACACTAACGTGGTGTGTGATGTCGCTGCTGATGTCAGAAATGTTGCGTTCTGGCTCAAACTGTAAAGGCTAAACTAGGGCTGGGCGATATACTGAGTTTTTAAGAAATATCGATATATTTTTATATGAGATATAAGATGAGACAATGTTGTTTATATGGATACAATCTGTGTTGCGCTGCAATTACACTTGTAGATCCACCAGTTCGGCTTTCTCTTTACACTGCCCGGCCCCTCTCCCTCACAAAACTCACCCCTCCCCACCGCTTCACCAGTAAACGCAGACAGCGACAGCATGGAGACGAATACAGACACGAAAGAAGCTATCGAGAGCAGCTGGTAAGTAAAAAGAAAAACAATGCTTGTCGAAAGTAGGGCTGGGTATTGAATAGAGATTGATCAGCGTTTTTGAGGCTGATTCCGATCACCGATCACCTTTCAGCACGATCAGCAGATAGCCGATACCGATCGAGGGCGGGGTTATATGCCACGGTGGGGCTACATGTAGTTATTAACGCCAGCAAGTCATAAAACATGGTCTAAACTGGTTTATTACCATTTTTAACGAGCTCATATGAAACAGCATAATATTTTAACTAAATTAACAGTAAATAAACAAAGTAAATCAAACAAATATCTCCAATACTATAATCATTACATTTAGACTCTTAATTTAAAACTAAAAAAGATAATTAAATAAATGCAGTAAAAACTGCAGTCATTAAACTCAGACTCTGTTATTTTAAACTAAATCTGTAATCATTAAATGTAGATCTTGAATTGTTGCTGCTGTTCTGTTCGTACCGGTCAGATCTGGTCTGTATGGTGTTCTGGGTTGTTTATTATGTGTTAGCTGTGTGTGCTAGCTCTGCTGTTTACTAATACTCACTGTATTGAGCTGTGTGCAGTGCTGTATTAGATTAATAGAGTTAAATGTCTTTGTCTTGGTTCCCCAACGAGACACTGATTTTACTAATTTTAAAAACGTCCTGGATGAGTCTGAGTCACATACGGTGAACACTGTCAGACGGACGACATGTTTTCTATCAGCGCATGCTTTTCTCACGAGGCCCCTGCTTTAGTCAGTGTGTTGAAAATGAAAGGGTGTGTATTTCCACCTAGTGGTTCAGATATGAATTGCAGGGAGCTGGCTGGAGGGCTCCTCTTCCTGGATGAAACTCTAGCTGGAAATACAGAAATTTGACTCATTTATTTAACACCATTGATCGGCTCTCGGGATCGGCTAAATTGGAGAAATATCGTCCGATCACCGATCACATATTTAGATTCAAATTCGGCCGATACCGATACATCGCCAATGGATCCTTCCATCTCTAGTATCAAAACTACCGAGTGTCGAATGCTCTCTGCGCGAGAGAAATATTTGCGCTTGCGTTTTCAAAGGGGGTGGTTTTGACAGTTTGGGGGCGGGGCATGGGGTTCCATCGTGACTCAGCAAACTAGCTAGCAGTGGTAGCCTAGCGCTAGCTAGCTGTTTCTCCAGCTAGCGTCGCCACAGCGAGCGGAAATGATCATACAGTTAAGCCCGCCCACTTAAAGGGAAGATATGATTGGTCAGTTTTACTGTTATTTGAAATTGGTATCGCTCTGAATTATAACCTCCTCTGTACATGAACAGCGGGACCACCAATCACCAACATTCTGCAGAGTCATCACAGTCCTTATAGGGGAGACACAGCCTCACAGGCTTACACTTAACACCTCACGCTCCAACACAGATTGAATAGACACGTTTGAATAATTTATTAGTCTATATTTTTATAATTGTTTACATGTTGATAAAATTATATATATATATTACACCATATTACGCCTACAAGTGTTACAGAGGTTCCCTTTAAAGTGCTGGGATTTTATTTCAAGCCAGTTTGGACCGGCCCTACATCTCTGAACTAATACTCACACCATAAAAGGCAGTTCGCGTTTTGAAAGGAACCCAGAACAAAAAAAATGGAGAAACGAGGTTGTGAGATGACAGCGACGATGAATAAATTGATCAAGGCACCATCCGTCCATTTCCGAGTCACCCCATAATAAAGAAAGTGTCCTCGTTAGACATGTGACACCGACGCGGTTGACTTTCTCAGCTGGTACCCTTTTTTTCGAGCTTCCTATTGATCTAATGAACATTTCAAAACTAGAAATGCTCAAACGGCATCAGAGATTCCTCTTCCTGCCCTCCCGAAGCCTCGACTCAAAGACATATATGACAGGTGGTGTCAAAACTTCCACACTTCAAGTGATGTGACACGGATTGACCCTCCATTCCGACGTGTCTAACTGTCTCACATCCAGACAAATACTTCAAACTCAATTCTGATATGTAGGCTATTTTGTTCTTGGAGAGAACAGAGCGTCAAACACAACACTTGAAACGTTCGGGTGGAAAGAAAAAAAAACAAGAAGAGACTTATATAAGCAATAGGTGGGAATAGAGGTGAAGCCACCGCTGAACCTTCAGAAGCTCTCGGCAGAGACGTGACATGATAACTTTGGGTGATGTTATTATTCTACATGCTGTCTTTAGATCAGTCCTTACAATTGTACACACACACACACATGCACAGATGTACACACTCACACTACAGATGTATGATATACCGGGGAGAACACTATTGATTATCAATAAATCAATAGAGGGACCACAATACCATATAATCACCATACACTGTAATGAACTGCTGCTAATGCTGTACTGTGGATGTACAACAGTATCTTACTATACATCCATCCATTCATCCAACCATCCATTATCTTCCACTTTATCCCACTAGTCGGGGTCACAGGGGTCTGTAGGCAATCCCAGCGTCATCAGGCGCCAGGTCGCCAGTCCATCACATGGCCAGCACACACTCACCTCTATAGGCAATTTAGAGTGAGTGATCAACATAACATTGATGTGTTTGGACTGTGGGAGGAAACCAGAGTTCCCCAGAAGAAGCCCACTCAAGCACGGGGAGAACATACACACTCCACATAGAACTGACTGAAAATCCAACCAGGATCGTCTTGCTGTGAGGCGACAGTGCTAACCACTACACCACCATACTAACCACTACACCACCATACTAACCACTACACCACCATACTAACCACTACACCATCATACTAACCAATACACCACCGTACTAACCACTACACCACCGTACTAACCACTACACCACCGTACTAACCACTACACCACCATACTAACCACTACACCATCGTAATAACCACTACACCACCATACTAACCACTACACCACCGTACTAACCACTACACCACCGTACTAACCACTACACCACCATACTAACCACTACACCACCGTACTAACCACTACACCACCGTACTAACCACTACACCACTGTACTAACCACTACACCACCATGCTAACCACTACACCACCGTACTAACCACTACACCACCATACTAACCACTACACCACCGTACTAACCACTACACCAGCGTACTAACCACTACACCACCATGCTAACCACTACACCACCGTACTAACCACTACACCATACTAACCACTACACCACCATACTAACCACTACACCACCGTACTAACCACTACACCACCATACTAACCACTACACCACCGTACTAACCACTACACCACCATACCAACCACTATACCACCGTACTAACCACTACACCACCGTACTAACGACTACACCACCGTACTAACCACTACACCACCGTACGGACCACTACACCACCGTACGGACCACTACACCACTATACTAACCACTACACCACCGTACTAACAGCTATACCACCGTACTAACTACTACACCACCGTACTAACCACTACACCACCGTACGGACCACTACACCACCGTACTAACCACTACACCACCGTACTAACCACTACACCACTATACTAACCACTACACCACCGTACTAACCACTACACCAATGTACTAACCACTATACCACCGTACTAACCACTAAACCACCGTATTAACCACTACACCACCGTACTAACCACTACACCACCGTACTAACCACTACACCACCATACTAACCACTACACCACCGTACTAACCACTACACCACCTTACTAACCACTACACCACCGTACTAACCACTACACCACTGTACTAACCACTACACCACCATACTAACCACTACACCACTGTACTTACCACTACACCACCGTACTAACCACTACACCACCGTACTAACCACTACACCACCGTACTAACCACTACACCACCTGTTTCTTAGTGAAACAACAAGGTAGGAACGTCTAATAAACTCTGATCCACTCACACCAGCACAGCACACTTAAATGCAGCAGCACCACCACCACGTCAGTGCTGAGAGTGACCCACTACCAACATAACACCTGCTCTGTGGGGGTCCTGATCATTAAAGAACAGAGTAATAAAGTATACAGAGAATCAGATGAACTACAGTCTGTAAGTGGAGCTCCTGTATGGTCAGTGGAGCTGATACAGTGGACAGTGAATGTTAAAGGTGGTTTTAATGAAGTGACCAGAGCTATTTTTAACCAGGTGACATCACTACGTCACCAGTGTGCTCTCAGTATTGTGAGTATGTAGTATAATAGATTTGGAATGGTATCATTTAGTTCAAACTCTAAAGTCCTGATTCGCACATACGCTTCCACTTACGCACGAACGCGTCATCAAGCTCTCTCGCACAAGCGAACACTCGCGCATTTGATCTGTTTCAGGAACATCCCAAACCGCGCCACAGTCAATATAACATCAGCCGCATTTAAACAGGCCTGCAGACAGAGAGAGAGAGAGAGAGAGAGAGAGAGAGAGAGAGAACAGGAGAGAGAGAGAGAGCAAGGGAGAGAGAGAGAGAGATAGAAAGAACAGGAGGGAGAGAGAGAGAGCGAGGGAGAGAGAGAGAGCGAGGGAGAAAGAGAGCGTGAGAGAGAGAGCGAGAGAAAGATAGAAAGAACAGGAGAGGGAGAGAGAGAGTGAGGGAGAAAGAGAGCGTGAGAGAGAGAGCGAGAGAGATAGAAAGAACAGGAGAGAGAGAGAGAGAGCGAGGGAGAGAGAGAGAGAGCGTGAGAGAGAGAGAGAGCGAGGGAGAGAGAGAGAGAGTGAGGGAGAGAGAGAGAGAGCGAGAGAGCGAGAGAGAAAGAAAGAGCGAGAGAGCGAGAGAAAAAGAGAGAGAGCGAGAGCGACACAGAGAGAGAAATAGAGAGAGAAAGAACGAGAGAGAGAGAGAGAGAGAGAAAGAACAAGAGAGAGGGAGAGAGAGAGAAAGAACGAGAGAGAGAGAGGGAGAGAGAGCGAGAGAACAAGAGAGAGAGAGAGCGAGAGAGAATGAGAGAGAGAGAGAAAGAGAGAGAGAGAGAGAGCAAGAGAGAGAGAGAGGGTGAAAGAGAGAGAGAGCGAGAGAGATGAGAGAGAGAGAAAGAGAGCGAGAGAGAGAGAGAGCGAGAGAGAGAGGATGAAAAAGAGCAAAAAGAGAAAAACACTGTCGCTGCTAGAGTTTGTGTGCTTTGCCCTGTTATGCAATGGTCTCTTCAGCAGAGCCTGTTTGCTGCAGTAAGCAGGTTTCTTAGTCTCTCTCTCTCTCTCTCTCTCTCTCTCTCTCGCCCTCCATTTCTCTCTCGCCCTGTGCCTGTGTGTATGTGCGTTTGTGGTTGGGAAAGAGAGCGGGCGAGAGAGAAAAAGAGAGAGAGAGAGACAGAGAGAACACAGTCTCCTGAAATTTGGAGCTTTCCATGAGCATTGATTCACTGCCAGTACCTTTAGTATGTTTTATTTAACACATCCTGGAGCCTTATGATAATGACCCGTGTGATTTTGCTCCTCTACAGCAGGCATGTGCTGATAACGGGTTTTATCCTCTAACTCAACACCGAGTTTGATTGCTGTATTCGGAAAAAATCCAGCCTGACGAGGTGTAGTCAGGCGTGTACTCACTTCCATATACTGACTTCTAATGATGGGTTTATGCATATATCCACTTATGTTTATCCTTCCAAGACTGCTTTCCAAGAATCCCCACAAGTCAGACAGATGGAAATCGTTGCCTATATAACTGGATTCATCTGTTTTATACAGATAGCACCACTGGAAAACACTACTGAATACCACCACTGGACAATACCACTGGACAACACCACTATCCAGTGGTTGAACATTGCAAGTTTTTCCATTTAGAATTCAACCATTGACCACTCTCCTTATTTATAATGTTGCTGGAATCCTAATAGCAATTTAACAACTGCTTGACTTCAAACAGAGGCTGATACATTAACGACTGAAAACAAGGGGTCAGTTGCAATTTCGGAATAAATGAACCACAAACAGCAGAAAATGCCTTTAAGACTGAACTTTGCTGCTGTGGCTGCAGATTTCTTTGAAAAACTTACAGCTAGAGAGTGGACATAATATATTCTTAAAAAATATCTAACATAATGTAGTTGTTGAGGCTACCACATCATTTTCTGTTCATTATTAAAGCTGAAAATGAATTACTAACTGGCCATCTGGGCTGTTGTTTAAAAGCTGGTACTGAGTGTTTATTTACTCTGAGAAGCACTACTAATGTCAGAACAACAACAGAAAGTACTAATAATGGAGTGTAAATGTAAGGAGTAGAAAGTACTAATAATGGAGTGTAAATGTAAGGAGTAGAAAGTACTGATAATGGAGTGTAAATGTAAGAAGTAGAAAGTACTGATAATGGAGTGTAAATGTAAGGAGTAGAAAGTACTGATAATGGAGTGTAAATGTAAGGAGTAGAAAGTACAGATAATGGAGTGTAAATGTAAGGAGTAGAAAGTACTGATAATGGAGTGTAAATGTAAGGAGTAGAAAGTACTGATAATGGAGTGTAAATGTAAGGAGTAGAAAGTACTGATAATGGAGTGTAAATGTAAGGAGTAGAAAGTACTGATAATGGAGTCTAAATGTAAGGAGTAGAAAGTACTGATAGTGGAGTCTAAATGTAAGGAGTAGAAAGTACAGATAATGGAGTGTAAATGTAAGGAGTAGAAAGTACTGATAATGGAGTGTAAATGTAAGGAGTAGAAAGTACTGATAATGGAGTGTAAATGTAAGGAGTAGAAAGTACTGATAATGGAGTGTAAATGTAAGGAGTAGAAAGTACTGATAGTGGAGTCTAAATGTAAGGAGTAGAAAGTACAGATAATGGAGTGTAAATGTAAGGAGTAGAAAGTACTGATAATGGTGTGTAAATGTAAGGAGTAGAAAGTACTGATAATGGAGTGTAAATGTAAGGAGTAGAAAGTACTGATAATGGAGTGTAAATGTAAGGAGTAGAAAGTACTGATAATGGAGTGTAAATGTAAGAAGTAGAAAGTACTGATAATGGAGTGTAAATGTAAGGAGTAGAAAGTACTGATAATGGAGTGTAAATGTAAGGAGTAGAAAGTACTGATAATGGAGTGCAAATGTAAGGAGTAGAAAGTACTGATAATGGAGTGTAAATGTAAGAAGTAGAAAGTACTGATAATGGAGTGTAAATGTAAGGAGTAGAAAGCACTGATAATGGAGTGTAAATGTAAGGAGTAGAAAGTACTGATAATGGAGTGTAAATGTAAGAAGTAGAAAGTACTGATAATGGAGTGTAAATTTAAGGAGTAGAAGTAAAATGTCAGCTGAAAATTAATTACTCCAGTAAAGTATAAATAACCAAAATTTCTACTTAAGTAAGGTAACAAAGTATTTGTACTTCATTACTTGACAGTATAGTAAGCATATCATCACTGTCAACAAATGGACCAATATAAAGACTGTTTTTGGCCTCTCTTTTAAATGTACTATTTTGGAGATGCTTGTTTTCTTTAAACAGTGATGCTATATTGGTCCACGGGCTTGATAAGGTTGTCACACCACTGACAGCACGCAAACAAGATCTAACTAGTTTTTAATCTCCTTATTTTTAGAGAAAATAATCAAAGACAAATTTGGACTGTGAGTAAAAAACAAGCAATGAAAAGCAGAATTGTATCTAATACTCTGCTTAACAACCCATGGGCTCAGAAAACACTGAGTAAAAAGTCAGTGGGTAGTCAGCTTTGCAGTCAGGGGGCCAACAGTGACTCACCATCCTCTCGCTACATTGTAATGGTATATAATCGCTTTAGGAGCAAAAATAACCAAGATAAATGCTTTCAAACTATAAGCTCCAGCGCCTTAGACCTCTACACACTACTGTATAGCAATCAGGCATGACATTAAACCCACCTCCTCATATCTCCACTCACTGTCCACTGTATCAGCTCCACTGATCATATAGGAGCTACACTTACAGTCTGTAGTTCATCTGATTCTCTGTATACTTTATTACTCTGTTCTTTAATGATCAGGACGACACTGACATGTTGGTAGTGTGTTAGTGTGTGTTGTGCTGGTGTGAGTGGATCAGACACAGCAGTGTCCACTCATTGTCCACTCTATTAGACACTCCTACTACTTGCTGGTCCACCTTGTAGATGTAAAGTCAGAGACAGTAGCTCATCTGCTGCTGCACAGTTTGAGTTCCTCTAGTTCTTCATCAGTGGACACAGGACGCCGTCCACAGGACACTGTTGTCTGGATAGTTTTGGTGGGTGGACAGTCCAGTTCTCAGTCCAGCAGTGACACTGAGATGTTTAAACACTCCAGCAGCAGCACTGCTGTGTCTGATTCACTCACACCAGCACAACACACACTAACACACCACTACCACATCTATATATATATATATATATATATATATATATATATATATATATATATATATATATATATATATATATATTAATGCTGGACGATATGGCCAAGATTTATATTGCAATATATTCCCAAATTTTGGTCTATACGATATAATTCCGATATTGATATAAATAATTTGAAGGCCTCAGAAGGGAGTTCTGTATCTACTAATAGAAGTCTGTATCTACTTTATCAATAGAAATAACTTTGACTTTAAATTACAACAGAGGCCGAGTTTCTTATTCTTTTGTAAACAGATTGAACAGATTAAAACAGTTGTGCGTCAGACCATAAACATAAAAGTTTCATATACATAAAAGTAACATGACATCCTCAAATAAGAATCCTCTAGATCAGTGGGCCAGATTGGACAGTATCTAAATACTAAAGAGGCGGTCTCTCTTTCTAAAAGTACACGTATTTAAACTATGAAAAAAACCCACAAATGTACAGAATAATGAAAAATTACTAACTAATTAATTTAATTTTGCTGTAATTGCAGCAGTAAACATGTTAAATCAAGTTTATTTAACCTCGCCTTGCTAACACAGCAACGTACCAACATACCTTTGCAATGTAACGACAGCCCATTAAGGGTGATTCCGTGGGCCAATTAAAATCTTGCTGCACCCCTGCTGTAAATAATACATGGAAATACAGGATACAGGTAAATACAGATATCAAATTATTGTCCAGGCCTTACATATATATATATATATATATATATATATATATATATATATATATATATATATATATATATATATATATAAATACACTACCGCTCAAAAGTTTAGGATCACTTTAGAATTTAATTTCATGCAAGTTTCATGCAATTCACAAACAATATTGTCCATTTCTCAATTAATGTAAGTGTATCACATGATTTTTAAAGAATAAAAATGTTTGTATTAAAGTCTATTTTTGTATAGAGGCTTATTTTGCATATAGTCTATTATCAGTAATTCTCAGTCCTCTGTCTAAATCTCCTGGTACAGCCGCCAATCCAAGTTAAGGATGTTATTGGACTAATTGGTTGTTAGGACACTCTTGCTCAATTGTGATGCACAGCTGAAAAACATTCTACTAATAAGTGAGTATAAAAGGGAACAACATTCTAGGTTAGTTTAGTATCTGAAGATCAGCAGTTGATGGCTTGCTGACCGACTCAAAATGACCAGAAAGAAACAACTTTCTTTAGAGACCCGTCAGTCCATTGTTGTGTTAAGGAAGAAGATACTCCATTAAAACAAGAACATTTCACTGTGATCCCAAACTTTTGAGCGGTAGTGTGTGTGTATATATATGTTTGTGTGTGTGTGTGTAGTTTATAATATGTGTGCTGAGCTGGTGCATATTAATAGCATAACCACTTTCTCTCTTAGGACTGCAGCACTGGTAGCAGGTGCGGGGCATGAAGCTAGCGAAGGTTGTCGTAAAGCCTGACCTTTATAAATCACCCTGCTATTTACTGGGGATGTAAACAGCATTGGGAGCCAGGGCCGGGACAAAAGCTCCATCTCGTCAGTAATATGCAACCGTTTCAAGGCTGAGGCAGTTTCGGCAGTTACAGAGATCCGCTCTCTGCTGCTAATGCTCAGCGCATGGCTGGCTCCCCCTCATACAGCTACCACCATTAGCCCGTCATGATCAAACGCTGAAATATTTCTGCTCAAGAGCACCACATTTCCTCAGTCCACGTCCAGAAACACTCACATCATAGATTCCAACTAAAAGAAATACTTCATTCCGAGTCACTAACATGGCTCATTATGAGTGAAAGCTTGTAGACCTGGATAACAAAATGCCTACAAGATCACGTTAAGCGGTTCCCAGCTTTCGTCCATGGCTAACCACGTTGGCACCTCTGGATGGTTCATGTTTAATTCTACTGAGTGATGTTCATATCTCAAATGTCTCTCTAAAATCAGCAGAACTGTTATATTTCACTTGGGTGCATTAGCACATGAGATATGAGGCATATCCAGATATGAGCATTTCAACTGTGCTAACAGGTCAAGCTAACTGGCCACTACTAGCTACATTGGCGCATTTGATTGAAATCACCTTTTGATCTGCTGAGAACATGAAAATCTTAGCCATGTTGTCTAAAACTGACACAGTGGCTCTGTGGAACTGGACTCTTCTTGGTTCTGACCAACAAGCTTGGTCAACAGATTTACATAGGACTTTTAAAATGCTTAGCACTGCTGAAAAAAACCCATCACAGGCCATCATGCTGGTTTAAGCTGGTCTATGTCGGTCATGCTGGTTGACCGTTACACCAGCATCTAATACACTGCATATCATCACTGTCCCAAGGAAAAACAAGTATTTCCAAAATGACAACTTTACAGGAGAGGCCAAAAACTGTCTTTACTTTCAATGGAAGTCAATAGAACCAGAATTTTTTCCAAGCTATTTTGGAGCATTTCTATTGGTCCACTCATGGTGAAATTATCAGGCAATGTAAACGGCAGCTGTCGTGTTCAAATGATGTAGAAAAATAAAAACCCACCAAAAATGGAAATATATGTTTACTTTACATAAGCCTCTATAATTAGCAGAACTGTTAGTGATTTGGCTACATATTAATAGCAGAGATATCACTAATATTCAGGCAGTTCTGAGGCCTGTTTTCTGGCAGCTTCGTGGAAGTGACACCACAGCGAACAGCTGAAATAAATACTTCACCCAAAGATGCTAATGTGGCTCTTTCTGAGAGAAAGCTAATAGTGTTCAAACCATGCTAATTATTCTCCAGTGTTCGGCACATTTTGCCAAGTTCATGATCGGTGTGGTTTGGTTGTGCTAATACTTCAAACGTCTCTCTGTAATTAACAGTGAACTGTAAGCTAATATGTCTGAATTGGATATATTTGGATATCAGAGCAAATGACCCTAGAATTGTAACTCAAAAAAAAAAAATTGCTCACTAATTAGATGTAATGCTGTTAATGGAAACTGGTTCGGGGCCAGTTGTCTTAACCGGTCACGCTAACTGGCCACTACTTGCTTTCATTCATCCATTAGCTATGTTAACATGTTTGATGGAAATCAGCTTTTTATCTCTTGACAAAATGAAAATCCTTTATTAGCAAGTTTACCGTTTTGATTCTAGCCATGAACTCATGCAGTAGCACTGAGGAATTGGAATCTTATTAGTTCTGATCACCAAGCTTGGTCAACAGATTTGCATATGACCTATGAAATGTTTAGCAGTGATGAGACATATATCTCCAAAATGGCCAAAAATCTTCTTTAACTTTCAATATAAGTCAATGGAACCAGAATTTTCCCAACTGGTAGTGCAGACAATGGAAACTAGTTGGGGCCAGTTGGCCAAAACAATTATTCTAACTGTTCCTCACTAACATCCATGATCACCTGAACAACCACGCCCTTTTTTTTGTAAAAAACAAATCTGGTCACAATGTTGGCGCCAAACTGCTTGTTATAGTTAAACTATGCCTATGTTGCTTTGTGGTATGCCAAATAATTACTTCCCCAAAGAGCCAGGGCCAGCAAAAGATCTGCCATGAAGACTCTGGAGACTGGAGTGTAGGAAGTGATTATCATTTTGATAATGGATGTGATTAAAGAATGTAAAGGATACACTGACTTTGAAATTAAAGGAATGTTTGGCATAGGCCCCAGCCAGGTCTTGGAGCGTCAAGAGCTCCTCTTATCCTGCCGGATTGGAATGGCAGGGACGGAGCCCATCCCCTCGACAATTGGACAGGGCCAAACTGGTGGTGGTAGGGAGGAAGGAAGGGAATGTCAAAATGGTGGCCCCTGAAAGCAGTCAGAAGGATTTTTTGCTTCCTAATCTTTTTTTAACAACCGCACACGACAGTTTCCACGATTTAACCAACCGGAAAAAATCAGTTTGGCTGGATTTTTGACTGTACTCACTAACATACAACCAAACGTTTTCTAGCTAAGCTAATGAGCTGATGTTGGATGACAGCCTGACGAAACACTAGTTGTAAAATCAGATCTGGTACAGTGTGTGTTTAAAAAGACTGAGCACACAATACAGGAGTTACTCATTTTCTGTTTTCAGACATGTGAAGCGTAAAGGGTCTTTACGCAACAAACGTGATTAATTCATGCAGTATTTTCAGATTTAATTGGATCCCGTGTACAACCCATACCCTACACACCGAAGACTGCTTTCACGACAATCCCCACAAGTCAAAGAGATGAAAAACATTACCTACGTAACTGGTTTCATCTGTTTTATACAGATACCACCACTACCATTGGATACCACCACTGGATCCCACCACTGGACAAAAAGCCACGGGATAACACCACTGGATAACATCATTAGATACCACCACTGGATAACACCATGGGATAACATCACTGGATAACGCCACTGGATAACACCACTGGACAAAAAGCCACGGGATAACACCACTGGATAACATCACTGGATCCCACCACTGGACAAAAAGCCACGGGATAACACCACTGGATAACATCACTAGATACCACCACTGGATAACACCATGGGATAACATCACTGGATAACACCACTGGATAACACCACAGGATACCGCCACTGGATACCACCACTGGACAAAAAGCCACGGGATAACACCACTGGATAACATCACTAGATACCACCACTGGATAACACCATGGGATAACATCACTGGATAACACCACTGGATAACACCACAGGATACCGCCACTGGATACCACCACTGGATCCCACCACTGGAAAAAGCCATGAGATAACACCACTGGATAACATCACTAGATACCACCACTGGATAACACCATGGGATAACACCACTGGATAACACCATGGGATAACAACACTGGATACCACCACTGGATAACAGCACTGGATAACACCACTGGATACCACCACTAAATAACACCACTGAATAACATCACTGGATACCACCACTGAATAACACCACTAGATACCGCCACTGGATAACATCACTGAATACCACCCCTGGATACCACCACGGAATAACACCACTGAATAACACCACTGGATACCACCACTGGATAACAACCACTGGATAACAACACCAGATAACAAAACTGGATACCACCACTAGATACCACCAATGGATAACAACCACTGGATAACAACCACTGGATAACAACACCAGATAACAAAACTTGATACCACCACTGAATAAGAGCACTAGATAACACCACTGAATAACACCACTGAATAACACCACTAGATAACAACCACTAGATACCACCACTGGATAACAGCACTAGATAACACCACTGGATACCACACCTGGATACCACCACTGAATAACACCACTGGATAACAACACAGGATACCATCATGGGATACCACCATGGAATCCCACCACTAGATAACAACACTGAGTAACGCCATTAAGTAACATTATGGGATAACACCACTGGATACCACCATTAAAACTCAGGAGACAGGTGTAAAGGAAGGTCATAATGGATGTGATTAAAGAATGTAAAGGATACATAGACTTTGGTATTTAAGGAATGTTTGGCCTAATGAGCTGATGTTGGATGACGAAACACTAATTGTAAAATCAGATCTGGTACAGTGTGTGTTTAAAATGACTGAGCACACAATACAGGAGTTACTCATTTTCTGTTTTCAGACATGTGAAGCGTAAAGGGTCTTTACGCAATGAATGTGATTAATTCATGCAGTATTTTCAGATTTAATTGGATCACGTGTACAACCCATACCCTGCACACCAAATGCTATATTTCCGAAGACTGCTTTCACGACAATACCCACAAGTCAAAGAGATGAAAAACATTACCTACGTAACTGGATTCATCTGTTTTATACAGATACCACCACTACCATTGGATACCACCACTACCATTGGATACCACCACTGGACAAAAAGCCACGGGATAACACCACTGGATAACATCACTAGATACCACCACTGGATAACACCATGGGATAACATCACTGGATAACACCACTGGATAATACCACTGGATAACACCACTGGATACCACCACTGGATCCCACCACTGGACAAAAAGCCACGGGATAACACCACTGGATAACATCACTAGATACCACCACTGGATAACACCACTGGATCCCACCACTGGAAAAAGCCATGAGATAACAACACTGGATAACATCACTAGATACCACCACTGGATAACACCATGGGATAACACCACTGGATAACACCATGGGATAACACCACTGGATAACATCACTGGATAACATCACTGGATAACACCACTGGATAACACCACTGGATAACACTACTGACTGACACCACAGGATACCACCACTGGATAACACCACTGGATAACACTACTGACTGACACCACAGGATACCACCACTGGATAACAGCACTGGATAACACCACTGGATACCACCACTAAATAACACCACTGAATAACATCACTGGATACCAACACTGGATACCACCACTGAATAACACCACTAGATACCTCCACTGGATAACATCACTGAATACCACCCCTGGATACCACCACGGAATAACACCACTGAATAACACCACTGGATACCACCACTGGATACCACCACTGGATAACAACCACTGGATAACAACACCAGATAACAAAACTGGATACCACCACTAGATACCACCACTGGATAACAACCACTGGATAACAACACCAAATAACAAAAACTGGATAACACCACTAGATACCACCACTGGATAACAACCACTGGATAACAACCACTGGATAACAACACCAGATAACAAAACTTGATACCACCACTGAATAAGAGCACTAGATAACACCACTGAATAACACCACTGAATAACACCACTAGATCCCACCACTGGATAACAACCACTGGATACCACCACTGGATAACAGCACTAGATAACACCACTGGATACCACACCTGGATACCACCACTGAATAACACCACTGGATAACAACACAGGATACCATCATGGGATACCACCACGGAATCCCACCACTAGATAACAACACTGAGTAACGCCATTAAGTAACATTATGGGATAACACCACTGGATACCACCATTAAAACTCAGGAGACAGATGTAAAGGAAGGTCATAATGGATGTGATTAAAGAATGTAAAGGACTTTAATAGACTTTGGTATTTAAGGAATGTTTGGCCTAATGAGCTGATGTTGGATGACAGCCTGACGAAACACTAGTTGTAAAATCAGATCTGGTACAGTGTGTGTTTAAAATGACTGAGCACACAATACAGGAGTCACTCATTTTCTGTTTTCAGACATGTGAAGCGTAAAGGGTCTTTACGCAATGAATGTGATTAATTCATGCAGTATTTTCAGATTTAATTGGATCCCGTGTACAACCCATACCCTGCACACCGAAGACTGCTTTCACGACAATCCCCACAAGTCAAAGAGATGAAAAACATTACCTACGTAACTGGATTCGTCTGTTTTATACAGATACCACCACTACCATTGGATACCACCACTACCATTGGATACCACCACTGGATCCCACCACTGGACAAAGCCACGGGATAACACCACTGGATAACATCACTAGATACCACCACTGGATAACACTATAGGATAACACCACTGGATAACATCACTGGATAACACCACTGGATAACACCACTGGATAACACCACAGGATACCACCACTGGATACCACCACTGGATCCCACCACTGGAAAAAGCCATGAGATAACACCACTGGATAACATCACTAGATACCACCACTGGATAACACCATGGGATAACACCACTGGATAACACCATGGGATAACACCACTGGATAACACCTCTGGATAGCACCACTGGATAACATCACTAGATACCACCACTGGATAACACCATGGGATAACACCACTAAATAACACCACTGGATAACAACACTGGATAACACCACTGGATAACACCACTAGATAACATCACTGGATAACATCACTGGATAACACCACTGAATAACACCACTGGATACCACCACTGGATAACACCACAGGATACCACCCGTGGATACCACCACTAAATAACACCACTGGAAAAAACACTGGTTAACACCATGGGATAACAAAACTGAGTAATACCACTGGATAACAGAACTAGGTAACACCCCTGGATACCACCAATGGATAACACCAATAGATACCACCACTGGATACCACCACTGAATAACACCACTGGATACCACCATAAAGACTCAGTAAACAGGTGTAAAGGAAGGTCATAATGAATGTGATTAAAGAATGTAAAGGATACACAGACTTTGGTATTTAAGCAATGTTTGGCATACGCCCCAGCCAGATCTTGCAGCATCAAGAGCTCCCCTTATCCTGCCTGAACGGAAAGGCAGAGTTATCCCCTCAACAAGTGGACAGGGCCAAACTGTCCACCCCTGGATAACAACACTGAGTAACACCACTGGACACCATTACCAGATACCAGATACGACTTTGAAAAAAGAGATATTACTGTACTTTGTTTGATATCTGTGAACTTTCAGTGGTAACAGGGTTGGTTCATCCTCTGCTTTCTCATTGGACAGTGTTAACATTGGCAAAATTACCTCAAACTGGGCTCAAACAAGAGTGAGAAGGTGAAACACTTAGAGCTCCTTATACTTTCACAAACTGGAGAGTAGCCCACTCAACGTCCACATTTGCCCACTTGCTGAGAAGTAAGGAAGATCTTTGTCACCTGAGGACATTCTCCCAGTTTTTGTCGCAGCACAGCTGTTTGACGTGTGGGCGGTCCCACTTTTGGTTGACCTGTTTGTAACCATGTATCCATGATGAATGAGCTTAATGTGAACGAAACGAGAGAATCGTTTTACTTGGACAGAGCTGCCAGGCTACTAGGTGGTGGTTAATCTAAATATGATGTTGTTTTTTTGTAATTAGTTGTATTTAAAGGAACATTTGGTTGAACGTTGCCACAAAAGCAAAAAGAAAGATAACGGCGCGGCCCAAACCACTCCTAGAAAACCACTACTGTAGGACGTTGGCTCCGAGAAGGAAGCTTAATGAGATACAGACTCGTATATTAGAAGATTCTCGGAAGAGGGGGAACTTTGCAGAGGCTGAGGCAGAAAGAAACACAATAAAGGCCAGCTGGGCCGGAGCCTCATTATCAGTTTATACAAAGCTCCGTAATGTGCTCGGTGACAAGCCGCATTAATAGACTGTGGCTGAGCTTTTACACGGCCTGGAAAAACAGCACTGGTTTCGTACTGCGGCTCCGGCGCCGTAGCGCTGACCAGGAAAAGCAAGAAAATAAAAGGCTTATTGAAATGTCACCGGCGAATTACACGGCTGGGGCCACAGCAGGAGACAAGGGCCGGGCGGTGGGGCTTGGAGGGCTTGACGGAAGCGAGTAGGAAGCTGTGATGAAGTTTTTAACCAAACTAATCAAGGTGCTGAAACGGAGATGCTGAATCTGAAGCGACGGTAACACCACTGGATACCACCCCTGAGTAACAACACTGAGTAACAACACTGAGTAACAACACTGAGTAACACCACTGGATACCACCACTGGATAACAACACTGGATAACACCACTGATAACACCACTGAATAACACCACTGATAACACCACTGGATAACAACACTGAGTAACACCACTGGATAACACCACTGGATAACACCACTGGATAACACCACTGGATAACACCACTGGATAACACCACTGAATAACACCACTGGATAACACCACTGGATAACACCAATGGATAACACCACTGCATAACACCACTGAATAACATCACTGGATCCCACCACTGGATAACACCACTGGATAACACCAATGGATAACACCACTGAGTAACAACACTGGATAACACCACTGGATAACACCACTGGATAACACCACTGAATAACACCACTGGATAACACCACTGGATAACACCAATGGATAACACCACTGCATAACACCACTGAATAACATCACTGGATCCCACCACTGGATAACACCACTGGATAACACCAATGGATAACACCACTGAGTAACAACACTGGATAACACCACTGGATAACACCACTGGATAACACCACTGAATAACACCACTGGATAACACCACTGGATAACACCAATGGATAACACCACTGAGTAACAACACTGGATAACAACACTGAGTAACACCACTGAATAACACCACTGGATAACACCAATGGATAACACCACTGAGTAACAACACTGGATAACACCACTGGATAACACCACTGGATAACACCACTGGATACCACCACTGGATAACACCACTGGATAACACCACTGGATAACACCAATGGATAAAACCAATGGATAACACCACTGAGTAACAACACTGGATAACACCACTGGATAACACCACTGGATAACACCACTGGATAACACCACTGAGTAACAACACTGGATAACAACACTGAGTAACACCACTGGATAACAACACTGAGTAACACCACTGGATAACACCACTGCCGAACCTGAAGCAGCGGCACCTTGTGGGCAGCTCTTATTCCGAAGCCGTCTATTTTCTAAATCGAATCTCTGATGCTGTTATGCGAGGTTGTGCAACACATCTGCGCCGCCAATATCACATCAGCGTTCCGGCATGGCATCGGCGGAACCATTATCTGCAGAAATAATCAGGCCGCCGTAACCGCTGTGGACGCGCCGGTCTGTTTTTAACCTTCACCTGAGAGACAGCGTAATGGCTCTGCGTCTTGAACGGACATTAAGCATCTCGGCGGCTCTTTCTTGGGCTAAGAAGTCATCCCGGAGCTGTACTGCTGGAGGAAAGGGAAAGCGAGGCAGTGTGCTTGGCCGGGATTAGAAGCGGGCCCGGTACGAATACAGTCGAAAACACTCGAGTATGAACACACATCAGGGGCCACGGGTGCCTCGTGTTTGGGATGCGTGATGCTGTTTTTAGCAGGAGAATACGTTTTGTCCTGGTTCTGCAAAGACTCGCTCATTGTCAGAGCCCCGAGCTGGAGGAGCGCAGGGTGTACTTGACCTGTATTCACCACACGCTTTAGAAAGAGGCAGCTGATCTCGAACCAGATGTCCACAGCTCGAGCCCATCTTCGCCTCCGTGCAAAGACACAAGCACGACCCAGAAACGGAGGCTAAGGAACATCACTAACGTGGCCTCAGGTGCCTCGTTAAAGACTCGCCAAGTGTTTGATCCACTTATTGTGTTTCTGAACCTTGTGGTTGAGCTGCCCCTGGAAAACGTAGCTTGGGGTTTGCGCCCCCCATGTGGTCCTCTGGAAGCTACTGTAGTGAAATCCAGGTGTAGGAACGTTAGCGCAGAAGCATTGCGGCATAGTTAAACCACCAACCATAAATAAATGATAGACCTTTTCAACCCGAGAAATAAGGCCAAGCTGAGGTGAGGTATCTACACAGCTAGCTTGCTGTTCTTCTCATTTCTGGTGAGTAATCCAGTCTTTCCAATGGAGTGATGGTTCAGAGACTGTAGATGATGGTGTACTGCAGTTCTACAGCTGCATATTTGGCTGTTTTTACGGCTGCAATAAAACATATGGCTTGCTAGCACTAATCTTAGATATATATGGAAGGCCAGAGAAGCCAAGAGGTGGTTATAATTATGGTTGCCCATTGCTTTGTGACTATATTGCTATTGGTTTTTTGCTTTCTGCCAGATCTTTCAAAACATTAACTCCAACACCAGATTGTCTGGTCTGACTGTGATCCAGACATGTACACAGCTTCTGGATCAGATGCACAGATTCCGGTATACACCAATTTTTTTCAGAATTTTTTTCCCATAGAGAATGAATAGGATTGAAGAGTGCATGCCAGTCTACTGAACTTCTACTCGACCGACAGACACCGTTTCACATACACTGGCTCAGGGCAGACCCCCGACCAAGACTGCAGTCTTGGTTTGACCCGCACTCGTCTGTTTGTCGTTTTTTTCCATCCCTCTTTTTTCCCCCATAGAGTCCCATTCATTTATTGTGGTATAGCCACCAAACTGCATGTACTTAATCAGGACAGGTACCCAAACACACTGACCTGCACTCCTCTACTTGTCAATTATTCATCCCTTGTTCCTTGCACTGCTTAAGCAGCGCAACCATCCATATATTTGATTGGTGGAGCTTATCAATAGATGGCGCTGGGAGAAAGAGGGAAAAATCTGAGCCACTAATCATTATTTATATAAAAACTACACATGTATGGAACAACGAATGGAATAAAATGAATGGTTTGCTAATAATAATAATAATAACGTCAGACATATATGGAAGTCCAGAGAGGCCATGAGGTGGTGACCATTTTTCTGGTAATAACTGTTATCTTGAGTTCACAACTCATATATAAACATGACTTAAAATGAAATTTGCTTAATTTGCTTTAAAATAGCAAATTTGAATTAAATTGATGGAAAAACCAGAGCCACGGAAACTCCTGAACACTAGCGTGTGACGTCACTGGTGGACAACAGTAAACAGCTCTGCGGTACAACAGCACTATGACTGACTGGGACTGAGAATGTTCCAGAACTGCTTCTTCAGATTCTGATGATATTTCTGAATTTGAATGTGAAAGAGCTGTAATGTAGAAATAGACCACCATATCACTTAGTCCTAATACTTTTAGTCAAACCACACCCACAACAGCAGCTCATCCTGAGTGTAAACAGTATCTAGCTAAATAACCAACCAACATTATTCATAACAACAGCCTAGCAACCAGCTAAACTCAGATATAGAGGTACCGTTATTGTTGTAGAATATGATTAAAGTGGAGCTCTCACTCTTACGACTCTATACATCTTTATAATTTAGCTACGTTAGCTTAGCATAACATGAGCCACTGAACTTAGCAAGTGAAGCTAACGTTAGCTATCATCAGCTACCTCCACGTACACGGAGGCTCTTGAACTCCTCTCGCTGGTTTCCTTACTCGCCCATATTGTTGGAACAGCGTTAGTCTTAAGATCTAGTTGTCGTGTAAGCCTACGTCCCATAGCTGTGATAATCTTCAGACGTGAAATTATCTACAGATGACCATCCGTGAGAGGACCATCCTTTCCAATGCCTGTTTAAAGTTGACAGGTTTAGTCCACTTTCTGGATATTTGGGGGTCTCTGGGATGTTTGTGCACAGGGGTCCACTGTACATCCAATTACTGCAACCAATAACAACAACACCTTTCTGTCATTGTGTATTACCATAATTGCATCTTCTAACGTTGTAGTCCACCATCTACATCACACGGATAACACCTACGCCAGTTTTCCAACAGTGGGCGGAGCTAAACAGTCTTTCAAGCCTGACTTCTAATAATCACAAGTTAGGATCTCAAATTCCTCTATGTTTATATTTATATTTTCATATTAGCTTAGCCTTTAAGGCTTTCCAAAGCATGAGACACGTTTCCTTTTGTAACTTGGCTTTGTTGCGCCCACCACAAAGGTCAGTTACGGTCAGTAGCGGTCAGCTTGAGCTGCTTTTGGAGATGCAGATCCACATGAGACGAAGCACCCAACAAACAAACAGTCTTTTGCTCCTCACAGCAGCCTGGGTAGATAAAAGACTAGGCTGAGAATATTTTTCCATGGCTTATTACTACCACGGAGAGAGAGAGAGAGTGCGCTCTTCCTCCCGAACACAGCAAGACGAGCCCCGGTGAACCCCGGCGCGAGCTCTCTTTCTCAAACGCAAAGTGATCTGAAAGTTACAAGCTGTTGTTGTTGCCCTTTCCAGCAGCAGAGAGGAAGTATGGTGGAATTACATAAAGGTCACCCCGGCAAAACCCATTGATTTGTTTGTTGGCTTGGCGCAACAGCGGGGGGAGAGGAGCTCGTCCTGACCCCGCCGAAACGCCGTTCCGTTTGTCATGTGGCTTAGAGGAACGACGCGGGGGGAATCGATGAAGCCATCGGTGGAGGAAATTGTCAGAAGATTGCCGTGACAAGCAAGGTCGAGACAATTACCAAACGAGCACGCCTGCCCAACGATGGCCCACGTGGAAACCCAGCACATGCAGCAGACCATCTACAGGAAGTTTGTTTGATTACCAGTCGACGATCGGATTCTATTTTCCATCTTACCTCAGATATAGATGTGAATGCTCTGAGGTTTGCTTCTTCAGGCTCGTGCTGGAGGCTGTGAGGCCATAGCTGCCGAATCAGGTCCAGATCACAGGCACCAATTAGCATTGAGCTAACTTCGCGTCTGAATCATCACCTCGGATTCCGAAGCCAAACTGCTGCTGCCCACTTATAGAGAGAGACGTAGAGACGTCCTCAGAGGGAAATGGGAGTGAGAGGGGGGAATGGCAGGACCCTGAGTCTTGAAATAGCTTTACCATAAAATGTCAACTCCAGCCTATTTCAATACCAGAAGGAAGAGCTAGATATATAAAGAAGCTGAGGCTAATTAAACTCCCTCAGTGTCCCCTGTTCCATTCCAAAATCAGTGCAGGACAGTGACCCCACAGAGCGTCACTTATCTGGACTCGGATGAGCCGCTTAGTCACTGCAGGAATCAAGATCAAATACTTTGGTTGGTAGCTAGCCAGCAAACTCTCCTAGAGCCAGAGGCAAGGCTAAGGCATGACCCAGTGTGGCCCGGAGTGTCCAGTCCCACCCTAGAATGAGGCAGAGGCATAGCTAAGGGGTGGCCCAGGGTGACCAAGACCACCCTAGAACTAGAAAGGGCCCCCCTTTTGGCCACCCTGTTATGGAAACTGAGTCAGACACCTATAAACACTATGTCTAATGGAGCAGTGATGGTCAGTGGAGGAGAGGAACAGCAGTGACCCTATATGGTTTGAGGCAGTGATTTATTAACCCTATATGGTTTGAGACAATGCTTTATTAACCCTATATGGTTTGAGGCAATGCTTATAAACCCTATATGGTTTGAGACAGTGCTTTTGTTAACTCTATATGGTTTGAGACAGTGCTTTATTAACTCTATATGGTTTGAGACAATGCTTTATTAACTCCATATGGTTTGAAACAGTGCTTTATTAACTCTATATGGTTTGATGCAATGCTTATTAACCCTATATGGTTTGAAGCCGCCCATTTTTAACTCTATATGGTTTGAAGCAATTCTTTATTAACCATATGTGGTTTGAGGCAATGCTTTATTAACCATATGTGGTTTCAGGCAATGCTGTATTAACCCCATATGGTTTGAGGTGATGCTTTATTAAACCTATTTGGTTTGAGGAAATGCTTTATTAACCCTATATGGTTTGTGGTGATGTTCTATAAACCCTATATGATTTGTGGTGATGTTCTATTAACCCTACATTGTTTGAGGTGATGCTTTATTAACCCTATATGGTATGAGGTGATCTTCTATTACCCTATATAGTTTGAGGTGATGTTTTAATAACATTATATGGTTTGAGGCAATGCTTTATTAACCCTATATGGTTTGAGGCAATGCTTTATTAAGCTTACATGGTTTGAGGCAAGGCTTTATTAACCCTATATGGTTTGAGATGATGTTTTATTAACCCTATATGGTTTGAGGTGATGCTAACAAGTGGCTGAAAGCCTTGTAGCTCCAGTGCGAAACCAAAAAGAAGCGAACTTCAGAAACCAACGACTGAACGTGGTGAAGGTTCTGGTTCTGATGATCTGGAAACAGTATGTACAGATTTCCGTGTCGTGCCTCTGGAAGTTTCAGTCCTATACTCAGTTCCCGGAATGCAAATGTGAATCTGACAACAGCAATAAAACTTTCTCCGAACCGCTGTTCCTGCTACTTCCCGCCTTCCTGACATCGGCGGCTATTTCGGCTGCTAAGACGAAAGCAGTCATTTGGAGGGCCTTTCAGAATTCAAGCATTTGAACTCAGCTTCTTCTGCCCTTTTATTCCACTTACATATATGCTAATTTAGCCATCTGACACTAAAGAAATGTGCACAGCGTGTCACTTCCATCACCTTGTATGAAATTACAATGTTAAAGCGCTTGGGATGGAGTCTCCAGGGACATTATCGCAGCACCGCCGCACATCATAACGGACAACTGATGAACGTGTCACAGTGTGAGGGAAGAATGGGGAGCTCTTTAATGGAGCGCAAGTCGAAGACAGAAGAAGAAAGAAAGCTCGTGCTTTGAAGCTCACCATATCGACGGCGGCTCTGATCCTTCCACCTCCAAGTAGTCAAACTTGTTCTCCATCTGAAAGTCAGTGAAGACCAGTGAGATGGTGTCTCCAGGGTCGGCCACTATGGTCCACGTGCACTCGCCCGTGTTTTTGTAGTCGTTCTGGAAATCCAGGCTGGAGATCACGCCGCTGGAACCACGGAAGGTGCCACCGCAAGTGTCCTCCGCTGTGGAGCCAAAAACCAATGATGTCAGTCAAACAATTCAATTCTACCCATGTGTACTTTTACAGTGTAAAATTCAGCATTCAGGAGTTTTTAAGCCTTTAAAGTTATAAGACTCTATAACGGTATGTCATTTATTTCTACTTTAACTCATTATTTAACAGTAATTCTTTATTTTAGGAGCTTTTAATACTTTAATTTTTTAACCCTCTAAGGCAGAGGTCACTAATAGGTGGACCCCCGTCCAGGTTCGGACCCAGACGTTGTCCAATGCGGACCTGAACTGATAAACTATTAAGAACTATTTTAATTAGACTGTGTTTATTTTAAGAGGTAGAGCTTTTCTTGTCTTTATGGTAAAGGGGCTTTGCGGGTCAGTAACCTCACGACCAATCCTGTGCTCTGTACGATCACCAAAGGCTCTCCTCAGCCAATCAGATCTGTGCAGATTCACTTATAAACACTTATAAGCACTACTCTACTGTATTATTGAAATGACTCATATTACTGAACTACTGAATATCCACAGTCCAATGACATGCATGTTAGGTCGATTGGTCACTCTAAATTACCCGTAGGTGTGAGTGTATGTGTGAGTGTGTGTTGGCCATGCGTTGGACTGGCGACCTGTCCATGGTGTACCCAGCCTTCAGCCAATGATGCTGAGGTTGGCTCCAGCACCCTCCGTGACCCCAACTAGTGGGATAAAGTGAAAGATAATGGATGGATGGATGGTATGAACACTGGCTGGGTATTAGTGGATATTACATTTGTACTGTATGTAACCCTGTATGTTATTATCTTCATTCTTGGTATCAGCACTGGCCCTTGTTTGTGGTAGTGTTTGAGCTCAAGGGTAGTTTGGACTTAGACTAGTTTGTACAAGTTAGAGATACATACTCTGGCTGATCACAAAGTACTTATCTAAAGCCCTCTAGACCCTAAATCTAAATCTACTGATGAATCTGTTAATGTTTTCATCTACTGAATATCCCACACTCCAAACACATGCATGTTGGGTTGATTGGTCACTCTAAATTACCCGTAGATGTGAGTGTGTGTTGGGCATGCGTTGGACTGGCAACCTGTCCATGGTGTACCCAGCCTTCGGCCAATGACCCCAACTAGTGGGATAAAGCAGAAGATAATGGATCGATGGATCGATGGATGGATGGTATGAACACTGGCTGGGTATTACTGGGTATTGCATTTGTACTGTATGTAACCCTGTATGTTATTATCTTCTCTTGTTGTTTGGCCAGTGTTTGAGCTCAAGGGTAGTTTGGACTTCTCTAAAGCACTATGGACCCTAAATCTAAATCTACTGAATCTACTAAATCTGTTCATGTTTCCAACTACTGAATATCCCACAGTCCAAACACATGCATGTTAGGTTGAGCGCTCACTCTAAATTAACCGTAGGTTTGAGTGTGTTGGCCATGCGATGGACTGGTGACCTGTCCATGGTGTATCCTGCCTTAACCCGATGATGCTGGGATTGGCTCCAGCCGTGACCCTGACTAGCTGGATGGATGGATGGATCTACTGAATATACACTATTGCACATATTCCTATTATTCGTTGTTCTTATGTTTTCCATATCCTCTCAATTGGGTTTTTCATAAAAGCCATCTGAAAGTCTCTGTGAGGAAAACAACAAAGGTGTATTAACCAAAGATTGAAACCTTGTACATGTTCAAAAGTTGTTTGCACTGCGTGTGAACATCCAAAGCCTATTACTGTTTATTTTTTATTTTTTTAAATATAAGTTACTGTATTGGCTTCTCTGCTGAAAGCCGCTCAAGGTTTTGCGACTGGATAACAAAAACTCAACAGCAGGAGCAATCTGTATCTCCTGCATCTAATTGTTGGTTGTTTTACAGAAAAGAAGACAATGTTTTCGTGCATGTTGTGCGGGTTTTATCAAGCATTTATTTTTTCCTCAGAAAACTAATCACTAGCTTAATTAAGCAGTTCCAGTGCGGTCCGAGAACAGATACGATAGCAGTTAATTAGTGCTATTAGCTACGTGTGGAGCCTAGGAAACAGTCATTTGCATTGTTTACATTTCAGAATAATTAGATTTAGATGGTCCTATTTGCTGATTTTCATGAGCGTGCTTTTATTAGGACGCGAAAGTCGTGCATGATTTCAGATAAACTTAGCTTGAGAGCGTATACAGTAACTTTTATGCCTTTTATTTTGGGCTCGAATGCGAGGTAGCAGTAGTTTTATTGAATATATGACTATAGATATCTTCATATATGCATGGTTTTGAGTGATGAATACACCATTCATGTGAATTCATTAACCCCTTAATGATCCAGTGCCTACCGGTGGACCTAAAGTGTTACTCCACACTTCTATAACCTAAGAATAACCCAAGCAGTTTATGTTGTAGTCTTTGTAATAACTGAGTAATGAGTCTTACTATGCCTGGGATTCTCGGGAGTTAATTTTTATTAATTTTAGGGAGGGGGTCTATTGCGGATTTTGAGAGAATCCCCCCAAACACAGCACAGCTGCAGTACACAGTTATTATTAGGCCAGCTCATCCACACAGTGGTCCATGCACATTGAACAATCAGAAAATTGAGCAGTTGGGGGTTAGGTGTCTTGGCACTTCAGTCATGTCCTGTTGGTCCGATAAGACCAGATCCCTAACCTCCAGCCCACAACTGACCCCCCGTACCATACATGTCTATTCTCTCTCTGTCTGAAACGCTCTGTTCGAGCTCCTGCATCTTCAAGCCAAGCCTCCTAGTTTGAGCCAGAGCCTGATCCTGAAAGTTCAGCTTTTATTTGACATCTAGATTTGACAGCTAGACCAAAACAGAATCCAGGTATGTACCAGTTCTTCATACAGTAATTCATCTTTTGTTGGTTTTACCAGCTGGCACAGGACCAAAGAAAGAAAAACTTCTTGTTTTCTCAGCTTCCACCTCTGGAAGCTCTGTTAGAGCTTCTGTGTCTTTAAGCCAAACCTCCTAGTTTGAGCCAGAGTCTGATCCTGAAAGTCCAGCTTTGATTTGACGTCTAGATTTGACAGCTAGAACAAAACAGAATCCAGGTAAATACCAGTCCTTCGCACAGTAATTGATCTTTTGTTGGTTTTTGTTGGTTTTACCAACTGGCACAGGGCCAAAGAAAGAAAAACCTTTTGTTATCTCAATTTCCACCTCTGTTAGAGCTCCTGTGTCTTTCTCACTGGGCATCCCAGTGTGGTCAGATCACCCACTCTGTTCTGGTCGGTCAACCAGAGCCAGAGCGGCATCCTGTTACAAGTTGCATCGGCCCTATACTGTTGTGTTTGTTATTGCTACGGCGTCAGTTCTTCTGTATCAGTTTGAGTCCGATCCTGAAAGTCAGGCAGAACAAGCTGGTAGATTTACCTTCATAAGCTAGACTGGAGCAGGACGTTTCAGAGTGGTCAGCTGGTCACTGGTTTAGTTTTCTGTGCATTGTGTGAAGGCGTGCCCAAACCACTATATAACACTTTAAAGAACTATAATAGGCCCCCTGTAATAGCAGCTAGAGCTGCAGTTAAAAACATCTTTCTTGGGTTACTGTCAAGCTGTTGTATAAAGTTAATGTACCTTTTATTGCACAAAGATAAATAAAAATAAAATAAAATTAGTTACGTTTGGATGACTGGCTTGCTTCTTAGTGAAGCCTGTGTCAGTTTGTCCTGCTTCAGCTCGTTTTTTCTGGTATAAAACAACAGAAATTGATTTTGGTTTGATGTCTAGTTTTGACAGCTTGAACTAAACAGAATCTAGGTATGTACCAGCCCTTCGCCCAGTAATTCATCTTTTGTTGATTTTTGTTGGTTTTACCTACTGGCACAGGGCCATAAACGAACACCAACTGTCACAACATCATCTGCTGGTGGTCGTCTCGCTATTACACGCATCAGGGCTCCTTGAAAATCAATCAATCAATCTACCTTTATTTTCACTCAGGAGGGAGACCCTCATTTACAATGTCGCCGAGCATTACAATTGTTAAACAAAAAAGGATTAAAAATAAATTAAAAGGAATTTTAAATGAGTACTTAAAATGTAAAAAAAAAAACAATAAGAACAGAGACCAGATTAAATAAGATAAATCTTAAAACTAATAAAAACTGAATAAGAAACTAAAATCAGGAATGAGACAAAAGTAGAAAATAAATCAATAGAAATAGATATAAATATAGTAGTAAAACATAAAATATTAAGAGAAATAATAATAAAAAAAATAATAGAGTAATAAAAATCAAGATAAAAGAATGGTAAGGAAATAATAATAATAAATAAATAAATAAATAATTAGAAAAATATATACATGGAATAAAGCATGTAAAAAATAACCAGCAGGACAATCGAATTGCGATCCACGTCCCCAGCATAGGTACTCAATGCGTTTCCTCCATTTATCTCTACTTACTCAAAGCCTCTGGTCTCCCTGCTCGTGAGGATTACTGGCACCCCCCAGGGGAGGGTATCTGCTACAGGCGAGAAGCTAACGTAGTGTTTGGCTTGATAAGTGTTTATTTCCCCAGAGCCGGGGCTCATAACAAGTGTCTTTTCTGTTCTCCAGTGTTTTAATTATCGAATATATTGAACGTTTCTTCACAAACCGAAGCCTTATTGGCTCAAATTGAATTGCGTCCACCAAAACTTCCACAAATGAGAACGTCTAACGCCCTACACCTATCCGCGCATGCTGTACTGTAGGCTATTCCCACGGCTACAGATTGCCTCCTGCGTCCGCATCTCTGCCCTCCAAGGCCTATTTTAAGCTCGCAGACGGATCATGCTAGCAAAAAATAACTAATAACCGGCAACTGGGCCGGGGACTGGGCTTCCCTCGCCCGTCGGATTGTAACGTTCAGCCGCTACACGCATTTGTTATTCAGAAAATATATAATATTGATGCATTAAGTGCTGCGGAACGCCAAGAACTCTGCTCTGACAAGCTCATACAGACCACCGGCTATGCGGGAGGAAAGGCTTCTCCTTCAAGCGCGAGCCGGATGAAGAATATATATCGCGCCATCAAAGATTAACACGGCTTTTTATGATTTAATTTGGATTCTCATTATCAGATATACACGAAACACCTGGAGGATGAAGTGTCCCTCTGCGTTTCCCGTCCCTGTAACTCTTATCGGACGGAAGGCACAGGACTTATCTTCTCGGCTCCTCGCGCCAAAACACTAGGAACTAATCCTTCTGTCCGAGTTCATTCTCGGCGTCTGTAAATCCTCACTATGGCGTAGATTGCCGTTCGAGGTGGGCCTCGACCGCAAGCCTTACCTCAGATAATAGATCCGCATTGAAAACAGCCTAAATTATTCACATCTCTGACGGGTGGGATCGTAAACCAAAATCATATTAATACAAATAGCCGGGGCGAACGCATGATCGGAGAGAAGGACGTAAATTCCACCGGAGCGTCCGTTCCTTTCAGAAACTCCACGCGTTCAATTATGCAAAAGCGAGTCGGTTCGAATGCAATGTCAGCTAAATAAAGTCATAACAAGCGGCAGGCAGGATTTAAGTCCTTTCAATAACCCGCAAACCTGATGCAGTTTTGATTGTGTGGGATAAAAAGCCAGTACAGCTCGCAATCTAGCGCTGTCCTATGTTGTAATTTCCCAGCATGAGGTAAACAGTGTTTAGGGAAATCAATGGCCGTAATATAAGACATTCCGCTGAAGGGGGAACTTATCCAATCCAATACTTCCATAAAGGTACGAGTCAGTAAGTAGAGGAGACGTATGGGTATCGACTGGAGTCCGTACTTAGACAGTGATAAGGCCAGATGCGTGGGAGAGTGTGAATGCTCTGAATGCTGTGGGGACCTCTACAGGAGACGGGAGTTTACCTTGCCTATGGAATTTTATTTAAACAGTAATGGTCAAGGAAAAAACACATTGTCCTCAGTATTTGGAATGTAAGTATTTTGGGTGGGTAAAGACTGTTTAAGTCTTAAAATAGCTATTTTTTTAGGCCCATTTCAGCTTTTAATTCCCTGTTTTTGTGAGGGCACAAAACTGGTATAATCACATGATTTATATGAACTGAAACAATGTCCCATTTTAAAGTTGAGGTTTTTGTGACATCACAAAGCTAATGGCATTGCATACTGTATATCATCCCATTCAGCCTACAGGTGTTTAAATCAGTCAGTTTTAATTCACTGTTTTTGTGATGTCACAAAACCGCTATAATCACATGATGCATATAAACTGAAACAATGTTCCATTCTAAAGTTCAGGTTATTGTGACATCACAAAATGTTACTACATACAGTATATCATCCCATTCAGCCTACAGGTGTTTAAATCAGTCAGTTTTAATTCACTGTTTTTGTGATGTCACAAAACTGCTATAATCACATGATCCATATAAACTGCAAACAATGTCCCATTCTGAAGTTCCGGTTATTGTGACATCACAAAGCTAATGGCATTACATACTGTATATTCTCTATTCAGCCCACAGGTGTTTAGATCAGTCCATTTTTAATTCCCTGTTTTTGTGATGTCACAAAACTGGTATAATCACATGATCCATATAAACTAAAACAATGTTCCATTCTAAAGTTCAGGTTATTGTGACATCACAAAATGTTATTACATACAGTATATTCTCCCATTCAGCCTACAGGTGTTTAAATCAGTCAGTTTTAACTAATTGTTTTTGTGATGTCACAAAACTGCTATAATCACATGATCCATATAAACTGCAAATAATGTCCTATTTTAAAGTTGAGGTTTTTGTGACATCACAAAGCTAATGGAATTACATACATGGGATGAATTTATCATCCCATTCAGCCTACAGGTGTTTAGATCAGTCCATTTTAATTCCCTGTTTTTGTGATGTCACAAAACTGGTATAATCACATGATCCATATAAACTAAAACAATGTTCCATTCTAAAGTTCAGGTTATTGTGACATCACAAAATGTTATTACATACAGTATATTCTCCCATTCAGTCTACACGTGTTTAGATCAGTCAGCTTTAAATTCACTGTTTTTATGATGTCACAAAACCAGTACAATCTCATATTTCATCACATTCAGCCTACAGGTGTTTAGATCCATCAGTTTTAATTCACCGTTGTGATGTCACAAAACTGCTATAATCACATGATCCATATAAACTGCAAATAATGTCCTATTTTAAAGTTGAGGTTTTTGTGACATCACAAAGCTAATGGAATTACATACTGTATATCATCCCATTCAGCCTACAGGTGTTTAGATCAGTCCATTTTAATTCCCTGTTTTTGTGATGTCACAAAACTGGTATAATCACATGATCCATATAAACTAAAACAATGTTCCATTCTAAAGTTCAGGTTATTGTGACATCACAAAATGTTATTACATACAGTATATTCTCCCATTCAGTCTACACGTGTTTAGATCAGTCAGCTTTAAATTCACTGTTTTTATGATGTCACAAAACCAGTACAATCTCATATTTCATCACATTCAGCCTACAGGTGTTCCATCAGTTTTAATTCACCGTTGTGATGTCACAAAACTGCTATAATCACATGATCCATATAAACTGCAAATAATGTCCTATTTTAAAGTTGAGGTTTTTGTGACATCACAAAGCTAATGGAATTACATACTGTATATCATCCCATTCAGCCTACAGGTGTTTAGATCAGTCCATTTTAATTCCCTGTTTTTGTGATGTCACAAAACTGGTATAATCACATGATCCATATAAACTAAAACAATGTTCCATTCTAAAGTTCAGGTTATTGTGACATCACAAAATGTTATTACATACAGTATATTCTCCCATTCAGTCTACACGTGTTTAGATCAGTCAGCTTTAAATTCACTGTTTTTATGATGTCACAAAACCAGTACAATATGGGATGAATTTATCATCCCATTCAGCCTACAGGAGTTTAGATCAGTCCATTTTAATTCCCTGTTTTTGTGATGTCACAAAACTGGTATAATCACATGATCCATATAAACTAAAACAATGTTCCAATTCTAAAGTTCAGGTTATTGTGACATCACAAAATGTTATTACATACAGTATATTCTCCCATTCAGTCTACACGTGTTTAGATCAGTCAGCTTTAAAGTCACTGTTTTTATGATGTCACAAAACCAGTACAATCTCATATTTCATCACATTCAGCCTACAGGTGTTTAGATTCCATCAGTTTTAATTCACCGTTGTGATGTCACAAAACTGCTATAATCACATGATCCATATAAACTGCAAATAATGTCCTATTTTAAAGTTGAGGTTTTTGTGACATCACAAAGCTAATGGAATTACATACTGTATATCATCCCATTCAGCCTACAGGTGTTTAGATCAGTCCATTTTAATTCCCTGTTTTTGTGATGTCACAAAACTGGTATAATCACATGATCCATATAAACTAAAACAATGTTCCATTCTAAAGTTCAGGTTATTGTGACATCACAAAATGTTATTACATACAGTATATTCTCCCATTCAGTCTACACGTGTTTAGATCAGTCAGCTTTAAATTCACTGTTTTTATGATGTCACAAAACCAGTACAATCTCATATTTCATCACATTCAGCCTACAGGTGTTCCATCAGTTTTAATTCACCGTTGTGATGTCACAAAACTGCTATAATCACATGATCCATATAAACTGCAAATAATGTCCTATTTTAAAGTTGAGGTTATTGTGACATCACAAAATGTTATTAAATACAGTATATTCTCCCATTCAGCCTACAGGTGTTTAAATCAGTCAGTTTTAACTCATTGTTTTTGTGATGTCACAAAACTCCTATAATCACATGATCCATATAAACTGCAAATAATGTCCTATTTTAAAGTTGAGGTTTTTGTGACATCACAAAGCTTATGGAATTACATACTGTATATCATCCCATTCATCCTACAGGTGTTTAGATCAGTCAGTTTTAACTTACTGTTTTTGTGATGTCACAAAACCGCTATAATCACATGATCCATATAAACTGAAACAATGTCCCGTACTGAAGTTGAGGTTATTGTGAGGGCAGAGGAGTGGTTTACCCATTAGACAACGTTAATGTAAAAAAAAAAATATTATCGCTGTCCAAAGAATCCATCCACCCATCCCACCATCTATTATCCTCCACTTTATCCCGCTAATCGGGGTCATGGGTGGGGGCTGAAGCCAATCCCAGCGCCGCCCAAATATCTCCATTTTTCTTGATTCGTTTTTTTCATTATCAGATGAACGTGGCAGATGCTGTTTACATTGTGTGACAATCCTATCATCAATGGACCAATAGAAATGCTCTACAATAGCTTGGAAGAAATTCTGGTTACATTGACTTACATTAAAAGTAAAGCCAGTTTTTGGCCTCTCCTGTAAAGATTTCCTTTGGACATTGACGATATACAGGCGTAGGTCTTAGAAGCTGAAACATCTCGTTTACTGATTAACCACGTCCTTCAGGAAAAGCCGTATCAATTTAGACCTGCCAGAGAACTCTGCTCCTATATTAGCTGAACCCTGATCCTATATTAGCTATAGCATTTGGTTAAAGTCACTGTACGTATATAAACGTGTTTTCTCATTCCAACGTGAAATGACCAGACGACCTCGGCGGGTTTCTTTGTGGCTAGGAAAAGAGAGAGAGAGAGAGAGAGAGAGGAAAAAAGAAGACACTTGAACCTTCACACCCATTATGTAAAGGCTGCTTTTGAAGTTTGGCTCATAATAAGCGGCGCATTTCAATATTATTTTTCTCCAGTAAACAGGCCGTGCTGTGAAAACGCGAGGGCTCTTCTGGCTCAGGCGCTAGCGCAGACAGCCCGTGGGGTCCTGCATTAACAAATCCTCGAATGAGCCTTTGAAATGATAATGCCGGTGCCATTCCGCATTACGTTTTCATGCCGGATTTTTCAATATTCATGTTGGGCTCCACGTTACTGGGAGACAAACAGCTCCTAAGCGATAATGTGTTTGATCTCGTCGCTTTTTAGGCTCGGATGCGAGGCGGTGAGCGGAGATAACTTCACCCTTCCATCGTGTCGGAGCAAAACGCGTCTTGACGTGCGCCGCCACGCGCGAGGGGCCCCCCAGCCGAAGCCGCCTTAATGTTTGATAGGGGAAAAGGGGGTGTTCTCTTAAAACTTCTCACTCAATGTTCGGAGGCTGCCTCACCTCGAGCTGACAAGGAGGGAAGAGGCGGCTGCTGAAGAACACGTGTCCGACAAGCAGACGCTTACGTTTAGGATGAGTTCGGATTCAGAGACACGTCAGATATAGAAGCTAAAGAAACTGAGGTGCCCAGGGGGGCCGCAGCACCCTCATTCGGAGTGTATGGATGGTGAAGCCCGTATAGAAAAGTGATGCCGCTGTTGAGCAGTTAGTTATTCGCAGCCAGACAAGACCAGACTCCTCTCCTTTTCAATGGGCAGAGACGGAAATACTCAAAACTAAAGGTCAAGTTATCATTTCAGACACAGTTCTGAAATCAGTGATATAGCTGACAAAAACCTCATACATAGTTTGTAGCGTTTGGCTCAGTAACACACATTCGGCTTGCCCATGACCAGGCTTTTTCCTGCCAGCACCACCATATAATCCACACTTGCCCACCTGTGAAGTAACCACCAAGCTGAAGGCACTAATTCTTGAAAATGTAAACACATGCCATGTTAAGCATTGCAAGCTTTCCCAATTAGGTTTCAACCAGTGATTGATCTGCTCGTTTATTACATCTCTGGTTGAAAACACATCATATGCTAAAATCTTCAACCTTAATTATGTTTCCTAAAGAAAATGCAGAATGGTTGCACATAAACAACAAAAAAAAAAAAAAAAAAAAAAAAGAGTGCGGGTGTCAAACACAAAGAACTTGGCACGACGCACGCAGAGCTAACAGAATTAGCAATCAAATAAAACAGCAACAAGCGAACAAACAGAACACAGGGGTAATGCAAGATCGTAGTCCAGGATACAGGCAAAGGTTGAAACCGAAAGATCTGTAAGCCAGGCAAACTAATCATGAGGAATAGGCAAGAGAGGAGTCAAGAGAACGGAAGAGTAGTCAGAGCCAGGAAGGTCAAAAAACACAAGCAAACAGAACCAGTAGGGATAAACAAGAGAGAGTCAGAGTCAAGGGAAGTCAGAACCAGAGATCGAAATAGGAAGAACGCTCAGGATAGCAAACTGGGTTTGGCAAAACTTCGCAAGGAGAGAGAGTGTGTGTGATGTTTAAATAGTGTGTGTCTAATGAGTATCAGGTGTGTGTTCAATACTCTGGGGAGGCAGAACGAGGAAGTGATGTGTGATTGGTGTGTTGTGAACATGTGGGTGTGATGTCATCGGGAGTTGCACTCTGGGGATTGGAGTCAGGAAGATCAGAAGTGCTGGAAGGAACCATAGTTGTGACAGTACCCCCCCCCCCCCCCCCCCCCCCAAGGAGTCAGGGAGGGACGAGGAACGGCAACGAGGACGACCTGGACGACCAACCCCCCTGCCACCGAACGATCGAGAACCGGAACTCCTGAACCTGCCACGGCCAGTGACGGGGATCCTCCTTCTGGAACTCTGGCGACTGCCGGACGGGCTAAGAGACGGGCGTCTAATAACAGCACTCGGGCGACCCGCAGACGGGCCGGACGAACAACGCCTGGAACGGCCGTGTCTGCTACCAGCGGACAGGCCCAAAGATGCCTGGCTAGGACGACCCCTTGGCCTGGGAGCAGGGCGTGATGGGTGGCAGCGATGAAAGTCCTCAATGAGGATGGGGTCCCACACGTCAGCTGCCTTGACCCAACTTTGCTCCTCAGACCCATAACCCTCCCAGTCTACCAGATATTGGAGGATCCCTCCCCTCCTTCTAGAGTCCAAGAGCCGACGAATAGCATACACAGGAGCTCCGTCTACGTCGATTGGTGGAGGAGGGGTGGCGTCAGGAAGAGCCTCATCTAGGGGACCAGGAACTACAGGCTTTAATAAAGACACATGGAAGGAAGGACAAACACGATAATGAGCAGGCAGGTCAATTTTATATGTAACGTCATTAATCTTGTTTAAGATCTTATATGGGCCAATATATCGCGGAGTCAGTTTTCTACTTCCCTCAGAAAGCCTGAAGTCCCTGGTGGATACCCATACTCGATCTCCTGGACTATATGAGGGGGTGTCACCTCTGCGTCTATCAGCGTAACGTTTATGCCGTCTTAGAACAGACTCAATACGCTGATGTGTCTGTTCCCACACCTCCTCACTTCGTCTCATCCAATGGTCCACAGAGGGCACCTCCGAAGATTGACCAGACCATGGCATAAAAGGCGGTTGATAGCCTAACATACATTGGAAAGGGGTGATAGTGGTAGAGGAGCTAATGAGGGAGTTTTGAGCCATCTCAGCCCAAGGTAAATATACCAACCAATCATGTTGATTATCGTGGCAGTAGACCCTCAAAAACTTCCCAAGTTCTTGATTAACACGTTCACATTGCCCGTTACTTTGAGGATGATAACCTGAAGTGAGACTGACAGATTCCCAACCTCTCCATAAAAGCATTCCAAACTTGTGATGTAAATTGGGAACCTCTGTCAGACACAATATCCTCTGGAATGCCAAAGAAACGAAACACAAAATTAAACAAACATTCCGCGGTCTGGAATGCAGTGGGCAATTGTGGGAAAGGTAAGAATCGAACCCCACGAGAAAATCGATCGACAATAGTGAGAATGACAGTATTGCCCTGGGAATTAGGAAGATCAGTGACGAAATCAACAGCGATGTGAGACCAAGGACGAGACGGAATGGGTAAAGGCATTAGTTTGCCTGCAGGTAACGTGCGAGGAGTTTTACAAATTGAACAAACAGTGCAAGAGGATATAAAACGATGTACATCGGAACTCATACTCTCCCACCAGTACCTCCCAGAGAGAAGCTGGAGAGTTCTAGTCTCTCCGGGATGTCCTGAGGTGAGAGAAGTATGAGCCCAGGTAATAAGCTGATCACGAAATTGCAAAGGCACAAACAATCTATCCGGAGGACACGCCTCTGGAATAGGTTCCACCAAATTTACCTGCTCAATGTCAACGTCTATATCCCATCTAATGGGAGCTAGAAACAGCTTAGGGTCCAGGATATGTTTTGGTTTTTCTTTATCATTGGATTCAACCTCAAACACTCGAGACAAAGCATCAGCCTTGGTATTGCGAGTTCCAGGACGATAAGTAATTTGAAAATTAAAACGAGGAAAAGAACAACGACCAGCGGGCTTGACGAGAATTTAGTCTTTTGGCAGAACGGAGATACTCTAGATTTTTATGATCAGTGTATACAATAAAGGGGTGTTGTGCACCCTCTAGCCAGTGGCGCCACTCCTCAAAAGCCAGCTTAACAGCAAGAAGCTCTTTATCCCCTATTCCATAATTGCTTTCGGCAGGGGATAATTTATGAGAAAAGTAAGCAATAGGTCTCAGTTTTGGTGGTTCACCACTGCGTTGTGAAAGTATAGCACCCACTCCCACGTTGGAGGCATCCACCTCTACAACAAATGGTCGTGTGGGATCTGGGTGTTGTAGTATGGGTGCAGTGGTGAATCTCCTCTTGAGTTCCTCAAAAGCTCTTTCCGCCTGGGGATTCCATACTAATTTCTTGGCATTCCCCTTAAGAGGAGAAGTTAGAGGGGCGGCAACCGAACTATAGTTTCTTATAAAACGCCTATAAAAGTTTGCAAAACCTAGGAATTTTTGGAGACTACGTACTGAATTGGGAACAGGCCAATTAACCACAGCATCTGCCTTGCAGTCGTCCATAACTACTCCTCCAGGACTAATTATGTACCCAAGGAAGGAAGTTGAATCCATATGAAATTCACATTTCTCGCCTTTAACATACAGGTGATTGTCTAGCAGACGAGACAGAACCTTACGCACATGTTGGATATGAGTAGGTAAGTCAGGTGAATAGATCAAGATGTCATCAATATAAGCGATCACAAATTGACCTAACATATCCCGGAGGACGTCATTAATGAATGCCTGAAATACAGAAGGCGCATTTCTGAGACCAAAAGGCATCACCAAGTACTCATAGTGCCCTCTAGTGGTGAGAAAGGCTCAAGGAGTCTTCCATTCATCACCCTCACTGATTCTAACAAGATTGTAAGCGCTGCGAAGATCTAATTTGGTGAACACAGTAGCTCCTCTGAGCTGTTCCAGAGCAACAGGTACTAAAGGCAATGGGTAGGGATAAGACTTAGTAATAGAGTTTAGGCCGCGATAATCTATACACGGTCTGAGACCACCATCTTTCTTCTTGACAAAGAAGCCGCCAGCGGCTGCAGGAGAAGTGGATGGACGTATAAAACCCTGGGCTAGAGCCTCCTGTATGTACTCCTCCATAGCTTTTTCTTCCGCTTGGGTAAGTGGGTATACACGTGACTTAGGAGGTATTTGATTTTCAATTAACTCTATCGAACAATCATATGGTCTATGAATGGGCAATTTGTCAGCATTGTTTCTTTTGAAAACCTCTGAATAATTAGAGTACTCAGGAGGAATACAAACAGGAGCATGATTCTCTGGACTCTCAATGGAGGTAGAAGAGACAGACGACAGAGAAGACATAAGACAGTTATTAAAACAATTATTAGACCAAGCAACAATCTCCCGTTTTGACCAAGAAATAACAGGATCATGAGTCATTAACCAAGGTAGACCAAGAATTATAGCAAACTCGGAAGAGTCTAACACAAAGAAACTAATCTCTTCTGAGTGAAGAGCACTAACGTCCATGGAGATAGGAACAGTAGTCTGTGAGAGGATCCCTTGGCCAACGGGATCTCCGTCCACAGCAGACAGTTTCATTGGTTTTAGTAAGTGGATGATGGGTATTTTAAGCTGCTTAGTCACACGTGCTAGAATAAAATTTCCCTCGGCTCCAGAATCAATCAATGCGGGAAATACATAAGATAGTCCTTCATAACGGAGGGTGACAGGTATGAGTAAAGACTTCGTGACCATATGAGCAGTGGAATTTACTCACCCTGATGGTTTGTGGTATGGATTCCACTTGCTTAAGAGCCACGGGCACAAGAGGCCGCGGAGGACGAAGTTGGCAGTCTTGTATAACATGTCCAGAACCTCCACAGTACAAACAAAGACCTCTGTGAAGCCGGCGATTCCTCTCCTCCGGAGACAGATGTGGTGACTTGACTTGCATTGGCTCCTCTGTATTGTGGTCGATGTGGAATCAGGAAACTGGGGAACGATGTAAATCTGGTGTGAAGGCTTGCTGGGAATTAATGTGACGGGATACTGTTGATCGGTGTTGATTTGACACTGCTCCATGCTTGAGCTGTTCCAGCCGAATGGCAAGAGAAATAAGACCTTGCAATGAAAGACCTTCCTCACGGCAGGCTAGCTCCTTGAGAATGTCCTGATTGAGGACCATTACGAAAAACAATGATTTTAGCAGGCTCGTTCCATCCACTGCCAGCAGCCAATGTGCGGAATTCCAAAGCATAATCCGCCACAGAACGATCTCTTTGACGTAGTTGAACCAGTAATTCCCCAGAGGATCGGCCCTCATTAGGGTGATCAAACACTGACTTGAATTCTGAATAAAATGTTCATACGTCCCATGTTCATATGTGGGCCAGACTGCAGTAGCCCAGTCCAGAGCTTTACTAGTGAGCGAGAAATAACAAAGAGATACGAGACTTATCAGAAGTAGGTGGAGAGTTTGAAAAATATATAGCATTGAAGGAGGAAACCTCGACATTGATCTGGAGCTCCATCAAATTTATCTGGCTTGCTTACAGGGAATGAACCAACCACAGAGGAAGGAGCAGTGATTGGTTCAGGCTCTGGAGCAGACGAGACATTAAAGAGAGCTATCTGCGCAGAAATATTGCGTAGATTAGCAGATATCTGTAATAGTTGAGTGTGCTGATCGGTTTGTTGTTTGAAAGATTGCCAACAGAACAAGTGAGAAAGTCAAACAATTGATTATGTTGGCCAAGAAGTTGGCCTTGACTACTCACGGCTTGCAGTAGATCCTTTAGCTCTGCCATCGTAAAAGCGGCGAAGTTTTCTGTCAAATACAAAGAACTTGGCACGACGCACGCAGAGCTAAAAGTCAGATTAGATTTAATAACAGAATTAGCAATCAAATAAAACAGCAACAGGCGAACAAACCGAACACAGAGGTAATGCAAGATCGTAGTCCAGGATACAGGCAAAGGTTGAAACCGAAAGATCTGTAAGCCAGGCAAACTAATCATGAGGAATAGGCAAGAGAGGAGTCAAGAGAACAGAAGAGTAGTCAGAGCCAGGAAGGTCAAAAAACACAAGCAAACTGAACCAGTAGGGATAAACAAGAGAGAGTGTGTGTGATGTTTAAATAGTGTGTGTCTAATGAGTATCAGGTGTGTGTTCAATACTCTGGGGAGGCAGAAAGAGGAAGTGATGTGTGATTGGTGTGTTGTGAACATGTGGGTGTGATGTCATCGGGAGTTGCACTCTGGGGATTGGAGTCAGGAAGATCAGAAGTGCTGGAAGGAACCATAGTTGTGACAGTGGGTAAGTATGTCTGTGTATTAGAAGTCCTGCCCTGAGTGAGTACAGGCAGTTTGGTGGCTGTAGATTAAACGAAACCATAATGTTTAGGTTTGGCAAAAGATGAGTGGGATCCTATAGGAGGTACGGGGAATGAATAAATGACAAATAGAGGAGTGTGGGTCATTATATCTGTGGATCATAGTTTGGGGATCTGCCCTGATCTACACCTGCAGTTTGGAGGCTGTAGGTTAAACGAAACCATAAGGTTTGGGTGTGACTGAAAATGAATGGGACTCTATGGGGAAAAACAGGGGATGGAAAAAGAAAGACAAACAGACGAGTCAAACCAACACTACAGTCGTGGTTGGGGGTCTGCCATGAGTCAGTGTATGTGAAACAGTGTCTATTGGTTGAGCAGAAATTCAGTAGATCGGCGTGCACTTTTTCATCCTATTCATTCTCTATGGGAAAAAAATCTAAAAAAAAAAAAAGTTTTCCGAAATCTGTCAAAAGGCTGTATACAAGCCTGAATCACACAATCAGACAGGACAATCTGGAGTTGGAACGATATTGGAGTTATATTGGGGATATTTCAAGCACTGCAGGACGAGTTACGCGGTGAAGATCTGGCAGAAAGCAAAAAATGAATAACTATATAGTTGTGCATTACTTTGCAGCCCTATAAATAATGGTATTGTATATATTTAAATTAATTATTTAATTATTCTAAATAGGACTTGTTACTTTATAGACTCTTACATGATGCTAGTAAGTATCTACAGTCTGAAGACTTCACAGTTTTTGTACAGTAGCACACACAGTTAGAAATAAATTGGTAGAACTGTCCATGTGATTTTCTGAGTGGGGTTAGAACAGAATAACAAGAGCTATTCTAATTCTGTTTTTTCACACTTTATGTTTCTGACGCTGACCTTTAGATTGTGTATTATCTGCTCTGACAGAGAGCAGCCGTAGCTAGCTCCTCAAACAGGACAAAACAAATACTAATCTGAGACTAAACATGTCCTCATGTTTACAGATGTATCCGATACAGTCATAGCAGTGCAACACACACTAACCACCATGTCAGCATCACTGCAGTGCTGAGAATGATCTCACCACCCTAATAATACCTGCTCTGTGGTGGTCCTGTGGGGGTCCAGACCATTTAAGAACATATACAGTCTGTAATCTACAAGGTGCGCCAATATATTAAGCGGAGCTAATACCATAGAAAATGAGTGTAGACACAAGGAGGTTATTTTAATGTTTTGGCTGATGATTGGCTGATGATGGGTGTATATATATATATATATATATATATATATATATATATATATATATATATATATATACACCCATCTGGTTCCATTAACTTACATTAAAAGTGAAGAAGGTTTTTGGCCTCTTCTGTGAAGTTGTCATTTTGGAAATACTTGTTTAGATGTTGCTTATGGTATGTGGGTTGAATATTTATAAAGGTATGTCTAATGCAACATCATTGTGGTTGGACTGGTATTTAAAAATCAAATTAATCAAAAACAAGCTCAAGGTTAGTACCATCACATAAGCAGTTCACCAACTGCCCGCTCAAACTGCAAACCACCTGAAAGAAGCAGGTCCCAGAGATGTTTAATGAACTTTATCACGCCAACTCAGCCTAAAGTTGTTTATAAGAATTTCTTCACTCTAACTTATCCCAAATGGGGTTCTGTGGAACTTCATTACTCCAACTCACCCCAAAGGTGCTCAGCAAAGCTTAATTACTCCAACTCTCCTCAAAGGTATTTAATGGAACTCAATCCAACTCCTCCAAAATGTGTACAGTCAAGCTTTATAAATGGAACTCATCCCAAAGGTGTTCCGCAGAGCTTTATTACTCCAACTTATTCCAAACGACTGTGTACAGTGGAGCGATGACACTCCAACTCATCCCAGAAGTGTTTAAAAGAGCTGCAGCTCATCCCGTAGTTCAGTAAAGCTTTGTTGCTTCAACTCGTCCCCAAGGGGTTAACTCTACCCATCCCAAAGGAGAACAGCAGAGCTTCATAACTCCAACTCATCCCTAAGGAGTACAGTGGACCTTCATAACTTCTACTCATCCCAAAGGAGTACAGAGGAGCTTCTACACTTGAGCTGATTCCAAAGAGTGCAGCAGTGCTTCATAGCTCCAACTCATCCTGAAGGAGTACAGTGAAGCTTCATCATTCCAACTCATCCCAAAGGAGTACAGTGGACCTTCATAACTCCTACTCATCCCAAAGGAGTACAGAGGAGCTTCTACACTTGAGCTGATTCCGAAAGAGTGCAGCAGTGCTTCATAGCTCCAACTCATCCTGAAGGAGTACAGTGAAGCTCCATCATTCCAACTCATCCCAAAGGAGTACAGTGCAGCTACATCATTCCAATTCATCTCAAAAGGGTAAAGTGGAGCTTCATAGCTCTAACTTATTCCAAAGAAGTATGTACAGCGGAGCTTCAACACTTCAGCTTATTTCGAAGTAGTACAGCAGTGCTTCAGAACTCCAACTCATTCCAAAGGAGTACAGTGGAGCTTCATCACTCCAACTTATTCCAAAGGGGTACAGTGGAGCTTCATCATTCCAACTTATTCCAAAGGGGTACAGTGGAGCTCCATAGCTCTAACTCATTCCAATGTAGTACAGTGGAGCTTCATCACTCCAACTCATCACAAAGAAGTATGTACAGCGAAGCTTAAACACTTAAGCTCATTTTGAAGGAGTACAGCAGTGCTTCAGAACTCCAACTCATTCTAAAGGAGTACAATGGAGCTTCATCACTCCAACTCATTCTAAAGGAGTACAATGGAGCTTCATCATTCCAGCTCATCCCAAAAGAGTGCAATGGAGCTTAATTACTCCAACTCATTCCAGAGGAGTACAATGAAGCTTCATATCTCCAACTCATTCCAACTGAGTGTGTACAGCAGAGCTTCATGACTCCAACTTATCGAATAGAAGTGTAACAGAGCTTCACTACTCAAACTCATCCTGAAGGGTTCAGCGGAACTTCATCTCTTCAACTAATCCCAAATGTATCGAACAAGGCTTCATTATCCCAATTCATCCCAAAGGTGCTCCAAAGAGCTTCAACACTTCAACTCATCCCAAAGTTGCTCCAAAGAGCTTCATCACTCCAACTCATCCCAAAGTTGCTCCAAAGAGCTTCATCACTCTAACTCATCCAAAAGTTCAGGTCAGGTGAGCTTCATTACTCCACCTCACCCCAAAGGTGATCTGAAAAGATTAATCACTCTTATTTGACAAGGGTGTTCAATGGAGATTTATCACTCCAACTTTACATATAATCCGCTTTTCTATGGAGATTGCACAACTGCATGTGTGCAAATGAACACCTGTGTTGGCGATGGAGCTCCTTAAAGTAGCTGAGACTGCTAATTAGAAGGAGTGCATGGATACATTAGGATATGTGGTGTCTCCTGCATGAGGGTGTTTGGGTCTGGTTTGAGTGGGCGGGTGGAAGCGAGGTGCTGGATGTGGGATGGATGGAAGGGAAGGAGGGGGGAGGTGATTCGAGGTTGCTGGAGACTCTTGGATGTGTTCCGACATCAAGAGAATGGGCAGGTTCTCTGAGGAAACGAGATCAAAAGACCATCTGCCCGTTCTGAGGACCCGCTCCACTTACGAAGTGGCTGAAGACCGGGGCGAGAGACACAGATAGACACAGAGAGAGAGAGAGTGTGAGACAGCCAGACAGAGACAGAGAGAGAACAGGGGGTGGGCGAGATGCACCGTACTTCACAACCGCTAGGAACAAATCTCACTCTCTCACTCTCTCACTCTCTCTCTCTCACTGACACAAACACACGCTGCTTTTAAGCACAGCCAGTTAGACGTGTCAGGTCCATTAACACAGGCGGGAAATAAAGCAGGGGTGAGAAAAAAGGGAATCCGTTTTCATGATACTCAAATAGCCCAGACATCTCTGTGAACATTCTGGATCTTTTCTTCTTTATCCTAACTGCACCATTCGGGGTGGTCAAGAGGCGGCCGGGTTCCCCTTTTAAGTCTTGGCTCCCCTTAATGTTTGTTCCCTGTTTCTCATCTCAGTGTTTCTTCTTTTTGTTTAGAGTCTTTACAGCAGTTCTTCCTTTTTTTAATAGGGAGTTCTTCCTTTTATGTCCTGGTTCCTCTCAGTGGTACCTCATCTCAGTGTTTCTTCCACTTTCTTTTAGAGCAGGGGCCCCCAAACCCCCACCTGGAGGGAGAGTTTAGCTCCAACCTGTATTCAATAAGCTGCCCTGCACTGCACCAATACATCTGATCCAGCCAATCAGGGACTTGGCAAGAGGTTTATTAGCTGGTATGGAAAACTGTGGTTGGATCTAAGCTTTGTAGTAAGGTAGCTCTCCAGGAGGGCGGTCGGAGACCACCGCTTTAGACCCTTGGTTCCACTCAATTAATGCTGCTTATTCTATTAGACAACTTTAAGAGAGTTCCTCAGAGTGTGAGGTTCGTCCTCCGTGTGTGTTCTGCATGTTTTTTAGGTGGGTTTTTGTACAATCATTGACCATTTCTCTCTCTTTTCTGTTATATAGCTCATTTCTGTCTCACTCTGTTATATAGCTCATTTCTCTCTCATTTCTATTAGATAACTCATTTCTGTCCTACTCTGTTATATAGCTCATTTCTCTCTCATTTCTATTAGATAACTAATTTCTGTCTCATTTCTATTAGATAACTAATTTCTGTCTCTCTCTGTTATATAGCTTATTTCTCTCTCATTTCTATTAGATAACTAATTTCTGTCTCTCTCTGTTATATAGCTCATTTCTGTCTCACTCTGTTATATAGCTTATTTCTGTCTCATTTCAATTAGATAACTTATTTCTGTCTCATTTCAATTAGATAACTTATTTCTGTCTCACTCTGTTATATAGCTTATTTCTGTCTCATTTCTATTAGATAACTTATTTCTGTCTCACTCTGTTATATAGCTTATTTCTGTCTCATTTCTATTAGATAACTTATTTCTGTCTCACTCTGTTATATAGCTCATTTCTGTCTCATTTCTATTAGATAACTCAATTTTTCTGTCTCATTTCTGTTAGACATCTCATTTCTGTCTCACTCTGTTATATAGCTAATTTCTGTCTCACACTGTTATATAGCTCATTTATCTCTCATTTCTATTAGATAACTAATTTCTGTATCTCTCTGTTATATAGCTCATTTCTGTCTCACTCTGTTATATAGCTCATTTCTGTCTCACTCTGTTATATAGCTTATTTCTGTTTCATTTCTATTAGATAACTTATTTCTGTCTCACTCTGTTATATAGCTCATTTATCTCTCATTTCTATTAGATAACTCAATTTTTCTGTCTCATTTCTGTTAGACATCTCACTTCTGTCTCACTGTCGGTCGTTATATAGGCTAATTTCTGTCTATCTCGGTTATATGAGCTCACCTTCTGGTCGCATTTCTTTAGATAACTCATTCTGTCGCACTCGTGGTTATATAGCTCATTTCTGGTTCATTTCTTGTTAGATAACGCATTTCTGTCTCACTCTGTTATATAGCTCATTTCTGTCTCATTTATATTAGATAACTCATTTCTGTCTCATTTCTGTTAGACATCTCATTTCTGTCTCACTCTGTTATATAGCTAATTTCTGTCTCACACTGTTATATAGCTCATTTCTGTCTCATTTCTTTTAGATAACTCATTTCTGTCTCACTCTGTTATATAGCTCATTTCTGTCTCATTTCTATTAGAAAGCTCATTTCTGTCTCGTTCTGTTTGATAGCTCACTTCTGTCTCATTTCTGTTAGAAAGCTAATTTCTGTCTCAGTCTGTTAGATAGCTCACTTCTGTCTCATTTCTGTTAGAAAGCTAATTTCTGTCTCGTTCTGTTATATAGCTCACTTCTGTCTCATTTCTTTTAGAAAGCTAATTTCTGTCTCGTTCTGTTAGATAGCTCACTTCTGTCTCATTTCTGTTAGAAAGCTAATTTCTGTCTCGTTCTGTTAGATAGCTCACTTCTGTCTTATTTCTTTTAGAAAGCTCACTTCGGTCACATTCCTGTCTGGTTCTGTTAGATAGCTAATTTCTGTCTCATTCTGTTAGACAGCTCATTTCTGGCTCATTTCTGTTAGATGGCTCATTTCTGTCTCATTCTGTTAGACAGCTTATTTCTGTTAGATGGCTCATTTCTGTCTCATTCTGTTAGACAGCTTATTTCTGTTAGACGGCTCATTTCTGTCTCGTTCTGTCAGACAGCTCGTGGAAAGCTTTTTAAGTCCCAGTCATGCCCTTAGGGATTTTTTGCTTTGAGTAATGTTTTTCTCAGTATTTCTTCCTCATGTTTTTGGGGAGTTTCCCCTGATACATTCACCCCTGGGATCACTCATCATGTGTTTCTGAATAACTTGGAACTGAGGTTGCTGGAAGTTACTTACTACAGAGTTGCCAGTGCATTGAGTACTGTGTATCATCATCAGCCATTTAAATCAGCTCCAATTACCATATAAGCTTGCACGGTCATAATTACAGCCCATGGTCAATCATCTTCCTCACCCATCACTGTAAAATAACCACCATGAGACGACCATAAGACCACCACTGACCACAAATTGAAGACTCAGTGCAGCAGTGACACTGACATAGTCATGGCATTGTAGTGTGTTACACTAACATTGGTCTATTGCTATTTAGGTCAAGTCAGTGTGGCTCCTAGGCTGACTGGGGTCTACTGCCCGAAAAATTTTCAATCAAGAGTAGCTCTACGCTCTTAGCTGACCACCGATGAGGGGACAGAGGATGGCTATGGTGGTGCCCTTCTATTTGTGGACAGGTACAAGGTGGGAGTACCTAATAAAATGACACATAAATCAACTGAACGAAACTGAATCTCCAGTCATTCAAAGCCACAGTTTGTCACAGGTGTTTATCCCAGCTGGCCACATGATTCTAATCTTGTTTGGCCTCCAGCTTTATGCTTCTATCCCAGTGTCCATTCTCTCCTATGCATTTCACTGCGCTATAGATTGCTTTGATGCTAGCAAGGTCATGGTATATGGCTGTGCTAGCTATGGCAGGCCTTGAGGCTCAGTTGTCAAAACAGAATCTATTTACTTTCTGCTTTATGTGCTGAAAGCCTCAAGCATGAGGTTTTGTAATTCTGATTTGTTGCCTCGCCATCCTACAAGGCTCTAATGTCTGTGGTAAACAAGCATGAACCTTAACCTGCTGCAAAGGCCAAGCTATGGTCAGTTACTGTAATATTCTAACTTAATAAGCCATATATATATATGCTTATGTAAATTGTGCTTTATGTATATCAATGCTCTCCAAAGAAACACACACATACTATACTGCCAAAAGTATTCACTCATCTGTCTTCACACAGTAATCTATAGGGTTTAATATGAAGTTGGCCCAACCTTTGCAGCTGTAACAGCTTCAACTCTTCTGAAAAGGCTCTCCACACGGGTTAGGAGTGTGTTTATGGGAATGTTTGACCGTTCTTCCAGAAGTAAGGTCAAACACTGATGTTGGATGAGAAGGCCTGGCTCACAGTCTCTGCTCTAATTCATCCCAAAGGTGGTGGCTATGTGCACTATGCGCCTCAGTATCCGCTGGCACCGCTCGGTGATTGTACGTGACTATGTGACTGTGGAATATTTAGTAGTGAGGAAATTTCATGACTAGACTTGTTGCACAGGTGGCATCCTATCACTGTACCACTCTGGAGTTCACTGAGCTCCTGAGAGAGACCCATTCTTTCACTAATGGGTGTAAAAACAGTCTGTATGTGTAGGCACTCGCCTTTATATACCTGCGGCTATGAAAGCAACTGAAACACCTGAACCGTCGCTGTCCAATGAAAATCAAATATCTCCAAAATTGCAACTTTACAGAAGAGACCGAAAACTGACCTTACTTTCAATATGTCAATGGAACCAGAATTTTTTCCATGCTATTTTGGAGCATTTCTATTGGCCCATATATCTTGAAACGTTCACATAATGTAAGTGACCATTGGCACGTTCAAATGATGTAAAAAAACTTAAACTCATATATTGGTCCATCTTTTGCTGACATCGACCTGATATTTGACAGGCTAGTGTGCAGAAAACTGTTGTTCATCAAATAAAATCTTAACACAATGTTATAAAACACAACAACACAGTAACAGGGCTGGGGACTACAATAAATACAATTTAAAAGTATATATAACTGCAGTGGAAATACAATTACGGGACAATTGTGTCCTCTAACTAAAGGTGCACCCCAGTGGCAGGTCAGTACATTGTCTTCTGAGAGTGTACTGTCAGACTGGTGCCATCTTTACTGGGCTCTGATCACCAGTTCAATTAGAAGATTATTGTATTTACTAATGTTACAGCTCGATCCACTGCCACTACTGAACACACAGAAAGAAATAGGCTGTTCCGTCGAAGGGTTCGAAATGTTTCCCCAACACTGTTTGAAGCCATGCAACTACTGAAATGAGTCAGCAATTTATGAGTCACGAAACTCCGCATCTCAGTTGATACTGACGCTGGGACGGAGGCAAAAGCATCCACTATAAGCATGAGGATCAAGTGGTCCCACTTCTCTTAATGGGGTCTCTCGCTAAAAATATCCCACACTTGGCTTCCGTTGGCAATTACCGTGGAAAAAGTTCTGCCGAACTATATGAAGTATTTTAGGTTTCGTAAGAGAGAGACGGGGGGACGTGGGTGTTAAGCGTCTTCGCCTCTTTCTCTCCGGTTGCTGTTTGGAAAGGCTAAGTGCTACAGCTAATCCCGCTCCCTGGACAGACATCAAAGATCGTTACGCTAAAGATTAAAGCGACACGTAAATTATTCATAGTGTCTGACACACAATGAGGCTTAACTCGCTGGGAAAACACAACACTTGGTTCACTCTCGCGAGTAAATAAAACAATAGCGTGTACAACGTACTTAAATCAAAAGACCTGTCGTCTCAGCCCTGGTGGTGACTGATGCCGTTCCTAGAGAGCCAACCATTATGCAGGGTTTAGTTCCAAACCCTAATCGATCATGTCTAACTGGACTACTTTCAGGAGTGCATGAAAACTATAGCAAACTGGACCTCTCCACAAGCACAATCGGAGACCACCGCTTTGGTAGACTACATTAACCTACCTAAAACACCTCAAGCTTCAGGGGTCTACCTAAGACTCAAGAATCATTCCTCTTCTAGAACTCTCCTACTACAAGGCTACTGAATACATCCTCACTGTTAGGGTTGGGTATTTCATTCAAATTTGATATTCAATACACGACATGGCCAAAAATATGTGGACACTTACCAAAATCATACCAACTTTCGTAAAAGAAATGGTCCTTCACAGGTTTCATAATGAAGACGGTGGTTCTGTATGGAACCATGAACACTCAAAGAAGCATTTGCAAGTTTAAAAGGTTCTCTGTGTTGTAAAATGGTTCTACAGATTGAGAATGTGTTGTATATCATCACTTTTCCAAAGAAAACCCAAATATCAAAATTTGCCCTTCATATTGGGTCCAAATTTCAAAATGATTGGACCAATAAAATGCTCCAAACCTTCTTTAAGCAAAATACCTTTTTATGGAAATTTTGGAATTATTTTGGAGATTTTTCTATATAACACGAAACAAGAATTCTGCTACTGTTGCAATGTCAATCTTGTAACAGTAGAAAAATCCTTAATGTGGCTTTGTAGAGCCACTGTCTTGACCAAGGAATCCTTGAAGGACCATTATTTTAGGTGTGTATAAGCTTATTGGACATTCCAAAACATGGGTGTTATTATACAGTTGCTCTAGACCCCTATATGCCTATAACAGCCTCTACTCCACTGGGAAGGTTTTCCACAAGAGTTTGGAGTGCATTGGTGGGAATTTGTGCCCGTTCAGTCAAAAGAGCATTTGCAAGATGGTAGACGAGAAGATCATCTTAATAGCTCAATATTGTTCAGGGCTCTAAGCAGGCTATTGGAGTTCCTTCACATCAAACTCATCAAACAATGTCTTTCTGGAACTCTGGAAAGGTCTTTGTTGAAAGGTCTTTTGTATGCTGTAGCCCTGCAAAACAGCCCCTGACCCATTATCCCTCCTCCACCAAACTGTTGTTACTATACATTCTGGTAGGTAGCATCTCCTGGATTTTTCCACCAAACCCAGATTTGTCCAACAGACAGCCAGATCGTGAAGTGTGATTCATCACTCCAGGGAACACGTTTCCACTGCTCCAGAATCCAGTGGGGGCGTCTTTTACACCGGCACTTGGCACTGCGTCCAGAAGTCTTAAGCTTGCGTGCAGCTGTTCAGCCAAGGAAACCCACATCATGAAGCTCCGAATGCATAGTTTTTGTGCTAATGTTGATCCCACAGGCAGTTCGTGGATCGAGTGATGTAACAGAGCATAGGCGACTTTTACAAAGCTATACCCTTCAGCACTCAGCATAGCAAACTTAAAAAGCTCCACTCAGCATCTCTCCTTCATTATATATTGTTAATCTCAGACCACAGATCAAAAGTAGATGATATGTAGATTGAAATTTACACAACAGATGTTGTCTTAAAGATAACCTGGAGCACACAGGAGCAGGCATGGGAGCAAACCCAGCATGCTGAAACTTGATGTTTATCAAATAAATAGTTTCAGTACATGTTCAGAAGGTTTTAATGCAAAATCAACTTTATACTAATGAAGATAGGGATGACAATAATATATAGTTGAAGTTTTGTCTGAGTTCTCTTTGAATAGAATATATTCATGCACTCAGGGGAGAAATCTGAAACACAACCCACATTACACAGTGTTTTTCTATACACTGTGTGCAGTTACACATTTCCACCACAGGGGTCTCCAAATCCTCAAAACCAACATAGTGTATTTTCAAGTTTTTTCCTTGGAGGTGTCAATTTTGAGACAAGCAAATGTAGGTAATATGACCTAATACAACTGAAATTTCATACTTGATATTAAGGATAATTGAATATATCTAACATATCGTCACTGTCCAAAAGAAAAACATATATCTCCATTTTTGTTGATTTTTATTTTCCTACATCATTTGAATGCAGTGGCTGCTGTTTTCATAATAGTGAGTAAAAATATTATGATGGCTGGACAAATGGAAATTGGCTAAAATAGGCAGCCGTGGGCTGAAGGCTAGGGATCTGGTCTTGCGACAGGAAGGTTGCCAGAAGGTTTGATCCCCTGGACCAACAGAATGTGACTGAAGGGCCCTGGAGCAAAGCACACAACACCCAACTGCTCCCGAGGCGCTGTGGATAGGGTTGCCCATCGCTCTGGGCAAGTGTGCACACCGCCCCCTAGTGCGTGTGTATATCATCGCTGTCCAATAAAAAAAAAAAAAACAAGTATTGTAACTTTACAGGAGAGGCCAAAAACATACTTTACTTTCAATGTAATCCAATGGAACCAACATTTTTTCCAAGCTATTTTGGAGCACATCTATTGGTCCATTCATCATGAATTTTTAACATAATGTAAATGACTATGGCTGTGTTCAAATTATGTAGAAAACTCAAAATCGACAAAAATGTTTTTCATTGGACAGCGACGATATGTGGGTGTTTCACTGCAGGTCAAATTCCATTGTGTGCAAAACACAAGTGGTGAATAGATTTGAATTCTAATTTTAGCTTGGAAAAAAATCTGGTTTCACTGTCTTACAATAAAAGTAAAGTAAGTGTTTGGACTACCCTGTGAAGTTGCCACTTTGGAGCATGACCATATGTTTCAATGGGAAAATCACACACTGCTGAACATAGCAAAACTTTTATTATTTTATTATTATTATTATTATTATTATTATTATTATTATTATTATTATTATGGATTTTGAAAACTGCCAGTTTTCAACAGACCAATACACTAGAAAAAGAATATTAGATACTCACAAATCAGATTTTCAGAAAAGCATGGCTCCTATTACCTAATATCTCTAATATTCTATGCTTATATAACGTGTAACCCAACATATTTTTATTACCTAATAACCTTGGTTAGAACTAATAGTACCTGTTTTAGTGGGAAATGCTGGAAATTGAAAATACTTATGTAAGAAAATCTCACCTCTGCAGATGGGAACGGGAAAGTCCCACACTGCTACGTTGGACGTGCTGGTCACACACGTTAGCTGGGCGTGGCCATCCAGCGTGTATCCCGTCACGCAGCGGTAGCGGATCCTGTCGCCCACGTTGAAGCGGGTGCCATTCAGGATCCCTTTGGCTGGAACCCCTGGGTTTCCGCAGGAGCTGCTCTGGAGCTCTACAGAACGACAGGAAGACATTGAGGAGCTTTAGCGTGACAGCTAAGTTTGCATAATGTAACTCTAAATAATGTGTGTTATGCAACTCAAAAGCACGTTAGAAGCATGCATGTAAGTTCAGGTTTTATTTTTAGCCTGATTAGGCTCTGCTTCTATCAAAGGGATAGTCTACCCACAGAGTTATAACTCTTTACACACACTTTCACATACGCCAGTCAGTTCTGGGTTTAGCTCATTAAATCCAGTTATGAGCGTTATAGCTGTTGCAGTTTAACACTGTAGCTTAAAGCTATAAAACAGGATTGCAACTACAAAGATTTGTCTTCAGTGATATCTTTAGGTTCCTGGTCACAGTGCCAGGCTACAAATGTCATATACTAACTTTATAGCACTAAACCAGACATTGTGCTGAAGGTGCCATGATATCCAATCAACTTACAGGCAATTCATACCCCATATACTGTTAGCATTGCCACTAAACTGTTTACAGAACTACACAAAGGTCTCAGTGACACACTCCTGAGTGGATCAACTGGTTTGTCTCTAAAGGGTTAAAAAGCCATTAGTGCTGTTGTGACGCGTCAACGTAATCGATTATGAAATTACGTTGATTAGCATAACGTGCGTCAATGCGTCACAAAGATGGCCATGCCTACTGAAAGCATGGATTTATCTGTGTGTATCTAAAGTTGTGGGAGTGTTTCACACAGAAACACAGATTTTAAAATTATTAACACGTGTAAAGGCTGATTTATATATGCGTTTGAAGCAATCTAGCGTCACTGGCCTCACACTTCTCTGCTTCAGCTACATGGTTGCTGAACAACAGTCCAGTAGAGGGCAGTAGAAGGCTACGTGTGTATCTGTATTTAACGTTGAGCATAAACGAGCCTTTAACATGTTTTTTTAGTAGAGTCACTTGACTACGCATTGCTAACCGTTTCTTAATCATCCAGTGTAGAACCTAAGACTGTTCTCGATACTGCAGGAGCTTCAAAACACATGTAGGTTCACACACTGGTTCTCAAACGGCTCTCTGAAAAAATTTCTTGAGTGTGAGGCATGTAGGCTACCTGTCATTTGTGCCTCTTAAAGTCGAGTCGTAGACTCTTAACCATTTAATATGTATACAGATTGGGATGACATAGTATATCATTTAAGCTTTAAGAATAAGATTTCTTTAAATATTCTTGCAGTCATTATATTCATCCACCCAGGGTTTAAAACACAACCCATATTATACAATGTCCTTCCATACATACACTACCGCTAAAAAGTTTAGGATCACTTTAGAATTTAATTTCATGCTATTTTCATGCAATTCCCAAACAATATTGTCCATTTCACAATGAATGTAAGTGTATCAGATGATTTTTAAAGAATAAAAATGTTTGTATTAAAGTCTATTTTTGTATAGAGGCTTATTTTGCATATAGTCCTATTATCAGCAATTCTCAGTCCTCTAAATCTAAATCTCCTGGTAAGGATGTTATTGGGCTAATTGGTTGTTAGGACACTCTTGCTCAATTGTGATGCACAGCTGAAAAACATTCTACTAATAAGTGAGTATAAAAGGGAGAACAACATTCTAGGTTAGTTTAGTATCTGAAGCATCAGCAGTTGATGGCTTGCTGACCGGCTCACAATGACCAGAAAAAAAACAACTTTCTTTAAAGACCCATCAGTCCATTGTTGTGTTAAGGAAGAAGATACTCCATTCACTGTGATCCCAAACTTTAGAGCGGTAGCATACACTAGGAAGGTTTCCAAAATCCCAAAAACCCAAACCTACAGCTGTGCAACCATTATAGGTAGCATCTGATAGCAGCTGTTGCAGCTAAAGGTGGCACAACCAGTTATGCTGGCCTTACACCAAGCGATAGCCAAGCGATTTTACAGTTGCAGACACATTTCCAATATCGGAATAAAATCATGAGAGTCTTGCTAGAGTTGAGTCGCGCTCAAAGGTGTCTAAAGTACTCACTAGTAGCAGTCTTGTAAATATTGACTCTGAAAGACCCCCAGTCTTTGCAAAGTCATAGCCTGTGACTAATCTTTAGATGTGAGAGGGTGTCAGACCTTAGTCTATTAGAACGTTTTCACACCAGCACTAGTTAGTCCGGTTAAACGGACTCTGGTTCGTTTGGTTTTGGCAGGTGTGAAAACAGTAATTGCACTCGGGTGTGGACCAAAACAACCAAAGTCAGACCCTCGAGAGGAGGTGGTCTCGGTCTGGTTCCAAACGAACTCCAGAGCGGTTCGTTTGTGGTGAGAACACGATCCGACCTCGATCCGACCCAAGTATTAGGTGTTCTCCACAAGTTTGATCTAAACATCTCCTGCACCCAGGTGTGCTTTGCATTATGAGATGCGGCAGATGGCGTAAACAGAGAACTGGAGAACTGTAGCAGCTAACAGGGCGAGGACAATGAAGCGAGGTCTCTCTTGGACTAGCAGTGAGGGACGTTGTCTACTTGATGTTTGGAGTGGGCTGGGTGGTCTGCAGGTGGAGTGTAGTTTGGTATATTATCAGATTATTATTACAGCTATGAACAGATGCTGTCTCTGCCGCTGCTCCGTGATACGCTCTACAAGAAATGTGCAGTAGTTTAGGAAAACCGGATCTTCTTCCTGTGTTTACTTTCCTGCTTGCACGCCAGATAGCTCTGACCAATCAGAGGAGACAACATGCTCACGTGGTTTGTTGGGGCGTATTTTGGTGCGTTAGGGTTTTTGCCTGTGAAAACAAACTTAACTGAGGTGGAAACGCTCCAAGTACACAAACTCATTAACTTTTCAGAGTCTTTTCAGAGTCTTTTAGGCGTAGGCATGGCACAAATAGGTAGGCATTCCGAAATGTGTTTCCTGATGTTCTCCTTGACTTGTTTCATTTTGCATGAGGTTGCAAAGCCACTAGTTTTGTTGGTGAAGTTTCTATTTAGATATCCCGACTTTGTTTATATGGCTATGTTGGATTTCTGCCCTATCGGCAACCCTTACCAATCAATCAACAACACAGTGGGCTTCTAATAATAAACTTCTTCTTCGGTCCCCCCGAGGTTCGTCATCATTGCAGGACAAATAACACATTTAAAATAACCGTAAAGGCTCTTAGGCCATAACGGCACATGGACCGTACTCGTCTCTCCCAAAGGCAATCACGACGCACAGGAAATCAGTGGTGGAGCTAAAACAAGCTTCTTACAGGGTTTCTAGAACAGCTGCTGTCATTTTGGTACAAATGAACGGAAAATGAACGCCACAAACAGAAGATCATGACTGTAATGATGCCTAAATGTCATCTGGGGGCTTATCTACCCCTAACAACCGCATACAGATTAGCTGCTAATGAACGGAAGAGCGCTGGAAAATGCTTGAGCACAAAGCAAAAAACCATTACATCCCGACTCCAACCGCGCCGCCCGAATTAGCCGTCAGGTGAAATGGATGCTGGCAGGTCCGCAAAGTGCATATCCCTCAGTACAGGTGTTTTTCACTTCAAAGAAATTAATATTTGCACAGGTCGATGACCAGTGACCTTAAAAAAGGGCAGCCGCTACACCATCCCGGTTGAGAGCAACCAGGCAGAGACGGCTATTTTTTTCTTACGCTCTGTTCCAGCGGTGAGGTAGGACTGATCACTAGAGAAAGAAATAGTTTGCTGCTACCAATACATGCCCCCCCAAAAATCCATGTTTAGATTTCAAAAGACTTTATGGTTAACTTTTACAGAACATCTAGTATGTACACACAGGGCTGGGTGATATGGGGAAAAATCTTATCACAATATTTTTTTTTATATCAGTCAATCAATCTTAAGTTGCTGCCCTAAGATTTTATATATATATATATTAGGATGGCACGGTGGTGTAGTGGTTAGTATGGTGGTGTAGTGGTTAGTATGGTGGTGTAGTGGTTAGTATGGTGGTGTAGTGGTTAGTATGGTGATGTAGTGGTTAGTATGGTGGTGTAGTGGTTAGTATGGTGGTGTAGTGGTTAGTACGGTGGTGTAGTGGTTAGTACGGTGGTGTAGTGGTTAGTATGGTGGTGTAGTGGTTAGTATGGTGGTGTAGTGGTTAGTATGGTGGTGTAGTGGTTAGTATGGTGGTGTAGTGGTTAGTATGGTGGTGTAGTGGTTAGTATGGTGGTGTAGTGGTTAGTATGGTGGTGTGGTGGTTAGTACTGTGTTGTAGTTGTTAGTACGGTGGTGTAGTGGTTAGTACGGTGGTGTAGTGGTTAGTATGGTAGTGTAGTGGTTAGTACTGTGTTGTAGTTGTTAGTACGGTGGTGTAGTGGTTAGTATGGTGGTGTAGTGGTTAGTTTGGTGGTGTAGAGGTTAGTACGGTGTTGTAGTGGTTAGTATGGTGGTGTAGTGGTTAGTATGGTGTTGTAGTGGTTAGTAAGGTGGTGTAGTGGTTAGTACGGTGGTGTAGTGGTTAGTACGGTTGTGTAGTGGATAGTACCGTGGTGTAGTGGTTAGTAAGGTGGTGTAGTGGTTAGTATGGTGGTGTAGTGGTTAGTACGGTGGTGTAGTGGTTAGTACGGTTGTGTAGTGGATAGTACAGTGGTGTAGTGGTTAGTAAGGTGGTGTAGTGGTTAGTACGGTGGTGTAGTGGTAAATACGGTGGTGTAGTGGTTAGTATGGTGGTGTAGTGGTAAATACGGTGGTGTAGTGGTTAGTACGGTGGTGTATTGGTTAGTACGGTTGTGTAGTGGATAGTACGGTGGTGTAGTGGTTAATACGGTGGTGTAGTGGTTAGTACGATGGTGTAGTAGTTAATACTCTGCTGTATTCAAGTGCTGATGTTTCAACACACTCAGTCCTCCTCCCCACCACCACCAGTTGGGTCCACTCCTGCTGTTCTGGGAGGCAGCTTCGCCCCTGGTGTCCATATCCAGCAGGATCTGCGAAGGGTCTGTGCGCTTAAAGATTTGGGTTTAGGACTGGGCCTATGCCAAAGACTTTCTTCATGACCTACCATAACTAATCTTGTACACTTATCAAAGATTAAACATCATCAATACATTAATCTACTCGTGGAGTCTTTTTGGCAGAACTCTAGTTCATCCACTTGATTGGTTTGGGGCGGCGCTATTCTCATTGGCTGTTCATGTTGTCTGCAGGTTTCAAAACATGGACCGAACTTAATTCTATCGACTTTCTATCGACTACATCTTATAGTTCTATAGAGGAAACGTTGTTTCGCGATAATTATCGTTATCGTTTTAGCGCCCAGCTCTATGTACATATCACATTAACCACTGATCTTCCCTTTCAGGCTGATGCACAACAGACAGTCCATGGCTGAAACAGACAGCTCCCCAAGAAAAGAACTTCAAATCCAAAGCTGGACTGAAGTGGCACCACAGCTGGAAGCTCGGATCAAACGGATCTTCCTAAAAGCCATTATGTTATTTTCACCAATGACACATGAGGCAGTTTTCCTGAATGCACCTTTATCCGAAGCCAAGAAAATGATAATGTGCTAAAAAACAGCGAAACAAAAACCACGCCGGGTCAAAATGACATTGCGTCAGCGACGAAGAATAACAAGTTCCCGCTATTTAGTTTCAGTGCAGCTCAATGTTATTTTCTCCTCGTTTCGCAACCTTCGCCGCCATAATAGCAGCACGGAGTCAGCCGACAACAAGGCGGCGGGCCTGTCTTCTTCCAGTTAAAGCAAAGTCCTTGAAGCATAACTAGAAATGTAAAGAATATTGAAAGAATTATCATTACCCCAGTAATTTGTTCAGTGCAGCTACAAGACTGATGTAGTAAACAAGGGAAGCTTATGTACACCAGTTGGCATTGTGCAATCGGCATGCTTAAGTCATCACACATTTGCCCCAAACTGTGTCGAGTTGTTAAGTAACCTCTAAGAGACTTGCTCATGTGGTTTCTGACGCTGGGTGACGCACTGTTAACGCTGTTAGATACACTTAATTATGTTCCCAAGTTTAGAACTAATGATGGAACAGCTCGCTTCGCCACTACTGACACAATCCCAAAGTCTGGAAAGAGTCAACACTGGACCTTTAGGTGTTTCCGTAGTGACTGTTTCGATGGTGACACTTGCTTTTATAAAAACTGATGACCAGCCTTAGCAAAGAACAGCTGAACAAACATAAAAAGCATAATTTTTTTTTAATTAAAACACTAAAAAAATACATAATTGTAGAAAACACGTAGACACATGTAAAACAATATATATATATTTACTATATGCCATGGCAGGGCTACATGTAGTTATTAGCACAAACAAGTCACAAACCATGGTCTAAACTGGTTTATTACCATTTTTAACGAGCTCTTATGAAACAACATAATATTTTAAACAAAATTAACAGTAAATAAACAAAGTAAATCAAACAAATATCACCAGTACTGCAATCATTAAATTTAGACCCTCAATTTAAAACTAAAAAAGCAAATTAAAAAAAATGTAAAAATTCATTACTGTTGAGTGAAAACTGATTTTTTTGATGAGGAAAAGATGTAGAAAAAAAATGGACTAAAATTGATATGTATACATGGCAAATTTACAGGAGAGAACAAGAACTGTCTTCATTTTCAATGAAAGTCAATGCAACCAGATTTTTTTTCAAACAATTAGAGCATTTCTATTGGTCCATTCTTCATGAATGACAGCTGCTGTCATTTAATTGAAGTGGAAAATCAACAAAAATATATATACATATTGGCTTCAGTTCTCAGGGAGAAATGTTTGACATATACAGTTAAATGTTTGTTTACCTTCTTAACCATCTGTCTTTTTCGCTAATTATACTCCAGACTAGCACTAACGACTTAATCATCCAATATTTAATTCTGAGCTTATGTCTGAAGTGAACTCCTCATTAAGTCACCGCCATGTACTTAGTGTTTCCGACATATAGGAAACAAAAGAGCCGAAAGATGGATAGATATTCAAACAATGATACTTGGATCATGACTTAAGGCATTAAGTACCTTAATGTGTAAATAACTTTCTGCCAACAAGCCGGGTTAATCAAAGAGAGATGCAGTGCGTTCATGTGTAATAAGATTAATAAGAAAAAAGACTAATTACACAGTTAAATATTACACTTACTGTGACGTATGTCTGAACACACATCAAAGTTTATCAACAAGGCTCTGATAGTGCTGCCGTGCCTCCAGGCTATATACTTAACAAAGAAAATAATGAATCTGGTGGAGAACATACCGCATACACATTTACACAGCAACGGGCACCAATTACCAGATACCAGTACATCAATCGGCCACCTCATTAAGTAAACTTACCTCGTCCATTATATCGGCTCCACTTATCATATATGTTCTACAATTACAGACTGTGGTCTTTCTGCTTTCCTGCATACTTTCAGCTCCTTTTATGCTGTTCTTCAGTGGTCATTGCCTCAGCGGGACCACCACTGATTGGTGGTGGGCCATTCTGTACTTGAAGAACTACAGAGTGTACCTGTAAGGAACATGTCGCTGAAATGGAGTGCCTGGTTGTTGTATATGGCCACTGGGTCGTCAAATCCGCCCATTTGACATTTTTACCAATTCCTTTATATCTGGAGGTGTGAATTTAGTTTTGGCTGCCAAACTTCTTCATTATCTTTAGTTCCTTTCTCAGCACTAGCCAGCAAGCATTACTCGCACTTTGCTATGCACAAATAGTGTTCTAAAACGTTTGACTGGTAGTGTACTAAAACGTTTGACTGGTAGTGTATCTAAAACGTTTGACTGGTAGTGTACTAAAACGTTTGACTGGTAGTGTATCTAAAACGTTTGACTGGTAGTGTACTAAAACGTTTGACTGGTAGTGTACTAAAATGTTTGACTGGTAGTGTACTAAAATGTTTGACTGGTTGTGATCTAAAACGTTTGACTGGTAGTGTATCTAAATCGTTTGACTGGTAGTGTATCTAAAACGTTTGACTGGTAGTGTACTAAAACTGACTGGTAGTGTATCTAAATCGTTTGACTGGTAGTGTATCTAAATCGTTTGGCTGGTAGTGTATCTAAAACGTTTGACTGGTTGTGATCTTAAACGTTTGACTGGTAGTGTATCTAAATCGTTTGACTGGTAGTGTATCTAAATCGTTTGACTGGTAGTGTATCTAAATCGTTTGACTGGTAGTGTACTAAAACTGACTGGTAGTGTATCTAAATCGTTTGACTGGTAGTGTATCTAAAACGTTTGACTGGTAGTGTATCTAAAACGTTTGGCTGGTAGTGTATCTAAAACGTTTGACTGGTAGTGTACTAAAACGTTTGACTGGTAGTGTATCTAAAACGTTTGACTGGTAGTGTACTAAAACGTTTGACTGGTAGTGTACTAAAACGTTTGACTAGCAGTGTATCTAAAACGTTTGACTGGTAGTGTATCTAAAACGTTTGACTGGTAGTGTATCTAAAACGTTTGACTGGTTGTGATCTAAAACGTTTGACTGGTAGTGTATCTAAATCGTTTGACTGGTAGTGTATCTAAAACGTTTGACTGGTAGTGTACTAAAACTGACTGGTAGTGTATCTAAATCGTTTGACTGGTAGTGTATCTAAATCGTTTGGCTGGTAGTGTATCTAAAACGTTTGACTGGTTGTGATCTTAAACGTTTGACTGGTAGTGTATCTAAATCATTTGACTGGTAGTGTATCTAAAACGTTTGACTGGTAGTGTACTAAAACTGACTGGTAGTGTATCTAAATCGTTTGACTGGTAGTGTATCTAAAACGTTTGACTGGTAGTGTACTAAAACGTTTGACCGGTAGTGTACTAAAATGTTTGACTCGTAGTGTATTAAAACGTTTGACTGGTAGTGTTGACTTCCTCAGCAGTACCAAGCAAGCATTACTCGCTTTTTGCTATGCACAAGTAAATACAGCAGGCCACTTCGTTCAGACCCCCCGTAGCTGGAGTAATGGCAAGAGCTGGAAAGTGACCGAATGGTGCCAGCTGTTATTCTGTTCTGTTTTTGTGTGTGAGTGGGGAAGCAAAGCCGGGGAGGCTGATTAAGCATTTCCTTCAATTTTAGCCAACAACCTGCATCTAGAAATGAAGACTATAGACAGTAATGTTTGCATTGTTTACGTTATTTACTATTATTTCCGTAATTATCTCTACGCTAGCAAAATCCTTATAGGAAAATCTGTACATCATGTACAGACAGGGTACACCATGGGCAGGTCGCCAGTCCAGTGCATGGCCTGTACAACCAGTAATAGCTTTTAAGCAAACATAGCCAGCAAGCTAGAAAGTTAATCAGCTAATTTGGCCACTTCTGAAGATTTGGAGTGGAGCCAGTTCGACTTCAATCTAGCTGTTCAACAAAATCACTATATTTACACTGCAGATGGAAATCAGACAACAAACAACAACAAATCGTGTTTTGACAGAAATCTAGCATTTAGCTCCATGCTTTCCCTTACAGAAAATAAGTATACTTAAAGTTTATTTTATTAAGTATACTTTATGCAGTTACTATACTAATGTCATTGTACTAGTAGTACACTTGTATATGTACTATTTTAATACTTCTTGGGACTAAATTGACCCACTTTTTAGTTTTTAAAAGTATACTTTTAAGTACACTTTAATTTTAAGAGTAGTAAACCAAGTATACAACTAGTTTACATCTTTTGTACTGCAACTACACTAAAAGTAAACTTAAGGATTTACTGTTAGTTTACTAGCTTGTACGTTTTCTTTAAGTGAACTTAACATAATACTTATAATATACTGCTTATATTATTGTTGTACGTTGAAGTATATTTACGGGGTTTTTTTCTACCTAAAATAGAACTTAACAACGTTTACTTACTCACCAGTGGACACACGTAAAATAAACAAGACACACTCAGATTAAGAAACATATTTGTATCTTTATAAATCTTTATAAATCAAATTTTAAATAAATATTGTACTGGATATGTTTTTGTGCAGAGCAAGAATACTTACTTCTAAGTACAAGTAAAGGCCAAATATACTTAGACTGTTCTATATTTGTCAGTATAACCCCAGCATTCTTAAGTATAACTGTGTTTAGTATATCACTGAGTAGTACATAACAAGTAAACTTAAAGCATACTCACTTCCTTTTAGTTTAAAAGAAGTATACTAATGGTACACTTGAATAAACTTCTTTTTTGTAAGGGTTATACGTGCAGCATTGCACTACCTGGAGTTTCCAAACTGGAATTCCAAATTCAGAGAGCGTTCTGTTATAAACGTTCTAGTTGGAGGTCAGAAATTTCCAAATTTCCAAATTCCAAGTATGGCTCAGCATTTTAATTTGTAGTGAAGCTGCTTAACTAGGTGGCGTCCCATAGCGTTAACTCTTTATTACCTCATCTGCGACTTTTGGGTTCCAGGCAGCCAAAGAAACTCAAACAACAAAGTGAGTCTCTGTTTACAACCAACACTTACCTGCTATCATCCAATCAGCAACCTGCTCACTCTTTGTTTGGATACTTGGGTCCAGCAATGAGCTTATTGTACTTGGTTAGAATTGCAGGAGATGATACAAGTTTGGTAGGAGATGGGACTGATTTGTGGCGACTCTTGTGGGAAAATCGTCTGCCTACAAAGCAAACTGGCTCCCGAAATGTAATGAAGAGAATATATTATGCTATGTTAAACATCTAGTTTTCCAAAAGAATATATAAAAAACAGGAACCACCTTTAAGCTTTGGCTGCTGTATGTCTAATCTACCTTTCTACTATAGACACCCAGTTCTGTGCTGGGTCAGGGAAGCTGATAAAAATTATATGAATTATATGAAAAATTATATATATATAAAAAAAATATAAAGTTAAATTCATGCTCACAGAGTTATTTAAATAAAAAGTCTAATAGAAAGTCTTCCATAAAAGCGAGGTTGCTCCACTTGCTCCCTTGTTCAGATGCCCATAGCCAACGAGGCAATAACCTCTCTTTTTATCTGCTTCTTCAATGTTCTTCGCTTCTCTAAAACACGGAGCTCCTGCCTGACCATCTCTGTCTACATCAGAGGGGTCTGCTGGTGCTTTGTGCCCATAATCAGGGGTAATGAAAGTATCTCCTGCTCATGAAGAAGGGCTAGACTCTGTGGTTCCTTACTTCGCAGCTGTCAAATAAAAGGCCCAAAACCGAATCAGGCCAGGCTCTGAAGACAGCGTTAAGGCGCTCCATCAGAGAAAGGCTCTTCGGGTTTCTTTTTTCTTCTGCTGCAGAAGCTATTACAAGCGCGGTCCCTCAGCAGGCCACGCAGGATGACAAAAGCTCCGACACACGCAAAAGCAGGGCCACAGAAGCGGCTGCTTCATTGTCCTGCCCCAGCTGGGCTGATGACCTGGACGCGGCCAGATTGAGACATCTGGAGCTGGAAGATTACTTTTAGTCAAAGCCAATTACCCACTGTCGGTTGGATCTGTGGAAATATTTTAAAGATCGTCACGTCTCTCATTTATTTCAAAAGGCCACAGAGAAAAAACGGGCGGACGAAAAAATTGAATTCCTTTAGTTCCAGGCAATGTACTGCACTGGGCTCGCTTAGTGGGCTCATCACTATTCAAAGAAAAACATGTACACCATATTGCTAAAAGTATTCACTCACCAATCCAACTCACTGATTTCAGGAGTTCCAATCACTTCCATGGCCACAGGTGTATAAAACCAAGCACCTAGTCATGCAGACTGCTTCTACACACATTAGTGAAAGAATAGGTCACTCTCAGGAGCTCAGTGAACTCGTGGTACGGTGATGGGACGCCACCTGTGCAGCAAGTCCAGTCGTGAAATTTCCTCACTACTAAATATTCCACAGTCGACTGTCAGTGGTGTTATAACAAAGTAGGAGCAATAGGAACGACAGCAACTTAGCCACCAAGTGTTATCCACGTAAAATGACAGCGTGCAATGCAAAGTGTCTGGCAATCCAATAGACAAGTCTGGGTTTGGTGTTTACCAGGAGAACGCTACTTGTCTATCTGCATTGGGTCAAGTGTAAAGTTTGGTGGAGGGGGGATTATGGTGTAGGGTTGTTGTTCAGGAGTTGGGCTTGCCTCCTTAGTTCCAGTGGAAGGAACTCTTAATGCTTCAGCAGACCAAGAGATTCTGGACAAATTTATGCCCCCAAGTTTGTGGGAACAATTTGGGGATGGCCCCTTCCTGTTCCAACATGACTGCAAACCAGTGTTATCTCTTTGTTGGTGAATTTATGAATAATTTGATGAGCTCTGCTCTAATTGGGCAATTAACAGCAATGCTCATACTATTTAGTTAGCTATGCTTGTTACTTGGAGCTTGTTTGTATCTAATGTTGCCTATAAAGTTGTTACTCACTAAGAAACTTTCAGTTTGAGATGATCTGGCTTAATCAGTACAAGTTGTAGCATTTAAGGTGGAACAAAGCGTTTGAATACGAAGTGGGCAACGAACTGTTGGCATCTCAGAGTGCTCCTCATGAAGCCACTTATTACTTCCAATCACATGGTAGACCTGGTAGACCACCAAAAGTGCCCCTATCAGATAAACAGTACTTATAGCGTTCATCTTTAAAAAACAGAGGAACATTAGGCTCCACTTTTGCTTCAGATCTGAGAACATCCACAGTTGTTTCTGTCCATCCTTCCACTGTGAGAAGACACCTCAGCGCTATGGATCTAAAAGGGTAGAACAATCATATGAAAACACTAAACCTGGACATCTGAGATGTGGCATAAGGTTTAATAGGCTGATTCATATTTTATAAGCAATACTTATTATGTATAATTGGTATTACTTGGCTTGTGCCACCAAGTTCCAAGAACTTTGGAGGTGTGGAAGCTGCAATAAAAGCAAACAATAGAGACACCCGCCGATGAAAGCGCGTCCAAACTTTTGACGGATGCTGTCCTGTTTATAGCACATTTGACACGACGCTGTCTTTTTTGACGTCCCGCCTGATTTACTGAGCGCTGAACAAACAATAGACCCCAGTTTATATGCCGTCACTTAACAGCACATCCTTCATCATAAACACAAACATAACCCTGTCATAAATGTGTCACAACACCCATTGGAGCGACTCACTGTAGTTTAACTCTGTAAACAGCCAGGACCTGCCGGCTGGTCCAGAGTTTTACTACACACTTCAATAACCTCTTACACTATATTGCCAAAAGTATTCACTCACCCATCCAAATCACTGAATTCAGGTGTTTCGATCACTTCCATGGCCAGAGGTCTATAAAACCAAGCAGCTAGACATGCAGACTGCTTCTACACACATTAGTGAAAGAATGGGTCACTCTCGGGAGGTCAGTGAACTCCAGCAAGGTACCGTGACAGGATGCCACCTGTACAACAAGTTACCTTCAGATCAGCTCAAGAACAGAGCATAGAACACTTCATAAAATGGGCTTCCATGGCCGAGCAGCTGCATCCAAGCCTTACATCACCAAGCGCAATGCAAAGCAGTGGACTTTAGAGTAGTGGAGACGTGTTCTCTGGAGTGACCAATCACGCTTCTCCATCTGGCAATCCGATGAACGAGTCTAGGTTTGGCGATTGCCAGAAGAACAGTACTTGTCTGACTGCATTGTGCTATATGGTAAAGTTTGGTGGAGGGGGGATTATGGTGTGGGGTTGTTCTTCAGGAGTTGGGCTCAGACCCTTAGTTCCAGTGAAAGGAACTCTTAAAGCTTCAGCAGACCAAGAGATTTTGGACAGTTTCATGCTCCCAACTTTGTGGGAACAGTTTGAAGACGACCACTTTCTTTTCCAACATGGCTGCCCACCAGTGCACAAAGCAGTTCCATAAAGACATGGAGGAGCGAGTTTGGTGTAGAAGGACTTGACTGGCCTGCTCAGAGTCCTGACCTCAACCTGATAGAACACCTTTAGGATGAATTAGAGTGGAGACTGCGAGCCAGGCCTTCTCATCCAACTTCAGTGTCTGACCTCACAAAGACGCTTCTGAAACCGTGTGGAAAGCTTTCCCAGAAGAGTTGAAGCTGTTATAGCTGCAAAGGTTGGGTCAACATCATATTAAACCCTATGGATTAAGAATGGGATGTCACTCAAGTTCATATGCGTGTGAAAGCAGATGAGCGAGTATTGTTGGCAATACAGTGTATTCGCAGCCAGGAAGCACTGTAGTCCATGTAGGTCAAGAATAATAAGCCATAGTATGTAAGCTTGGGGTTTTAAGCGGTCAACCTCTTGTCTGGCAAATTACCTCACATTGACACAATAGCTACCAGCTGACTGGCAAACTGGTAGATTATAAACCATCTGGTCTGAACAGAATTACAGTAGCCATTGAACTACTGTGTGTAAAACACCTAGCTGGCTGAGATAGATGTAATAGTAGAGAGTGATGCTGCTATTCATTGCCTTATACAGACAGTGTATATAGCACTTGAGCAGAATCCGGTCCTTGGGGTCCTCCAAACAGTTCCACACGCTGGCTGTAATGTAATGTGCTGGGGAAAATGTGGAACTGGCAGGTGGGCCTCAATGACAGGGTTGAGAAAGCGTGATTTGAAATAATGTAGAAAAACAGCGAGGGCCAGATGTGCTAAACATTTTCAGACACAAAAAGCACAAATCAGTGGAACGGCAACAAAAATGTACTTCCTGGTGGATAATGCAGGCAGTGCTGCGCTGGTGCAACAGAATTTTCTGCTAATCCCAAGACATATCAAACCGAAATATTCGAAAAACAAAACATTCAAACTTGTCTTCCAAACTTAGTACTGAATTTCAGCCGTATAATCATGAACATCCACCACTCACACATTTTACTGCAGGGTATAATAAAGTAGCATTCACTGTATAAGGTTGTTTTCCTCAGTGCTCACTGAAAAACATGAACCAACTGAACAAGCAGATAATTTCCCACCTGCGCAATCGCTCATAATAACCCAGACTAACGATTCAAGGTCATTTGGCCATTTTACCTGCTGAAGAAAACCCTGTATAGGCATGATCTAGAGTTTGTCTGGGGATGGTATAGCTTGTCATCTGGATTGCTTAAACTGGTTGATTAGCATACCAGCATCCAAAACACAACATATATCTGCTATTAGAACCAAACATGGTATCTCTATGTTGGATCCTTGCAAACACAGTTGCGTTGTGACAACAACATGACAATGTACTGTTATCGTTGCCCAACTGAAATGTAATTCCTCAAAAAGTTGTGACAACGTTATCTGGCAATGGTGTCAGTACGTTGTTGCACCCTCCTAGAATCCTTTATATATTCCATATTTGCATGGAACTCCATGGAGATTCATCAGGCAACGCTATTTAGTAGTGACATTGTGACAATCTTGTTCAGACCTTGTTCGTACAAAGCACCACCTTTAAACAACGTTATAAGAAAGTAGACAATGTTGTGTGTTTCTTAGTTGTTTTTTTTTTAAAGAAACAGCTGCCATTTGCATTGGGTCCAAATTTTTAAATGTACCAGAAATTAGTAATTTTTATTAGTAATTTTACCTCCACTAAAAGTAAGATATGTTTTTTCCTTCTCCTGAGAGGTTTCTAGCAGGATTGCGTCACTCCAGTACATTGAATTTGGCTAATGAGCTACATTGTCAGCCATTTAGCTTATATTAGCGACTGATATGAAATGATGAACCGCCCTCATCTTTTTATTAAAGACTCACACGTATTATAATCTACATTCACACAGATTCAGGTGTAGAATACCACAAAACTGATATTTTTCTCTGTCGAGTGTAAAATATTTGAGTAAAAATACAGCTTCTGTGGAGGCTAGCTTAAATGCTAAAAACGTTAGCTTCATAACTAGCTTATGTTGCTTTATGGCAAACCCTCAGGTACAAAAAGTGCTAAAAATATAAATCAGCTCATCGGCATACCGTCCTAGTTGACACTGGTGCTCTTCTCGGTCGTGTGATAGTACTGAGCAGCTTTCTTTTCATCTGGAGCCGTGAAGAATTTGCTAAACTGTTGTTAGCTTCAGCTGCACATGCTACTAAACAAAGAGGTTTTCTCGTGTGATTATTACTAGTTATAGCAGCTCTACCTGCTTTAGAAAAGCTGGAAAGCAGAAGAATAGTAAGTTAATTTCATTACATATTTGGGTTTATTTGACATTACAGACTCAAACAAAAGATTTTACTCTCACCCTCATATCAAGAGGTTAGCAGTCTGTTAGTGTTTTGCTGTGTATGATATTTACTCCTAGAATTTGCTGGTATTACATTAAATTCTATTCCATAATAATACTTTAATCTTACAACACCTCCTCCCCCCTAGAACTAAACTCAGCACCATGGGGGACCGGGCCTTCTGTTCTGCTGCTCCTCGCCTATGGAATGCTCTACCCGACCATCTGAGGGCACCACAGTCGAGTGAGAGTTTCAAGAAAGGACTTAAAACTTTTCTATTTAGCAGAACTTACAACCCTTGATCTGATCTTACTATTATAGTAGTTCTTTTTATTTTATAGAGATATTTAACTATGTAGCACTTTGAGATTTGCTTCAAATGTAAAGTGCGTTACAAATAAAATGTATTATTATTATTATTACAATAAACAATATCCACAATAAAAGCCTGATCTTGCTTAAAGGCTCTATTCATATTACCAGGCTGACTTGACTAGATACATATCAGTGAACGGTCAGAAACAGTAATGACGATAAGTGAAGGAGAGGAACAGCAGTGACGGTCAGTAGAGGAGAGGAACAGCAGTGACAGATACAAGGCTTTCATGTTGTTGGTGACGGAGTACATGTGGATGTTTGAAAAGCGTGACCCATCAAGATAGCCAAATCTGGTCTGCGCAAAACATCTGAATTAATTTAATTAAAGGCTTGTAATGTAAACGCAGCCAAATGTTGAAAAGCATCAACTCTCAGCTTTTTAAAAAATTCCTCACTGGACTATTTACATGTTTACCAGAGGTGCCTAAACTTTTGCACACCACTGCATTGTAAATTATGCTGGAAAGCTGCGTCTGTGCTGACTGGATGCAGGTTTTTCGCCCATGCGTAGCTTTTCTTTATGTTTACAAACGTTCTGATTTAATCTATAAGACGCGTTGCGCCTGCAAGTCATGTACGGAACTGGCAAACACACCTGAACACGCAGTTGATGCTATTTATTCCGTCATGTGCACAGAATAAAGCAAAACATGTCCCTCGCCCTCATACATATGCATTGGAGAGAGGCTGGTGCAAAACGTGGGAGTACTGCAGAAAAATAGCGCAGACGCTGAAAATGCGGCTGATTAAATATTCCATTCCATTTACAGACGTTGCGGCGGACAGGTCTGCCCGGAATGTTCCCGGTTCTTTAAAACCGGGAGTAAATAAGCAGCAGTGTCTCAAAAGCTTCCTTTAACAATAGCGGCAGCAGGACTTGCGGCTAGACGGCGCATGCTGAAAGAGTATTCACTGACTGAATGCTGCTATATCAACTCTTTCCTTGAACTCCTCCGGCATTGACTTTCGGTGTTATTATTATTATTATAACCACAGAAAAATAACACCCATGTTGGTGGGAAGTAACTTCATTGATTGACCAGCATAATTAAACGTTTAATAGGTAAGCAAAGTCATTCTGAGAGGTTTAGAGTGAAATGCGACGTTCTCAAGCAGCCTACCGAGTCAGAACTGCTCACGGTGGTCTGATGTCTGAAGAGTTTCTGCATGAAATGGTTACAAATACGTTGCCTGATGCCGGAAATGTTGTCTCACAGCAGTTTTGGCCTAAAATGTATATTTCATGTACATAAATTCTAGGAAAAAGTCAAAGACAACAATACTTTCTAGTCAAAATAGCCCTTAAAATAAAAGTATGTAAGAACTTGATCTGTATTGATAGTACACTGACCTATACTAGGGAGAACGGCATCGCTGTCATTGCCACTTTGGGTCTGGCACTAATGTAACTTTGGAAAAGTGAGCAGGAGACCTATTGATTTCCTTACGCTTTACTGTACCACATCACACACCAATAACTATGAGTCTTCAGCCAACTATTAGAAGAATATAAGACTGGCCAATGCTAAGGAACCTGTTATAGGAGGCGTCAAACTACACTAGATTGCCAATAGTATTTACTCATCCATCCAAGTCATTGAATTCAGGTGTTCCAATCACTTCCATGGCCACAGGTGTATAAAACCAAGCAGCTAATCATGCAGACTGCTTCTACACACATTGGTGAAAAAATAGGTCACTCTCAGGAGCTCAGTGAACTCCAGCATGGTACTGTGAGTCGAGTCCAGTCGTGAAATTTCCTCACTACTAAATATTCCACAGTCGACTGTCAGTGGTGTTATAACAAAGTGGAAGCGATTGGGAACCACAGCAGAAGTGGTAGGCCAAATAAAATGACAGATCGGGTCAGCGGATGCTGAGGCACATAGTGCGCAGAGGTCATTGACTTTCCATCGCTACAGACCTCCAAACTTCATGTGGTCTTCAGATCAGCTCAAGAACAGAGTGTAGAGAGCTTCATGGAATGGGATTCCATGGCTGAGCAGCTACATCCAAGCCTTACATCCCCAAGCACAATAGAATGCAGTGGTGTAAAGCACGCCGCCACTGAACTCTAGAGCAGTGGAGACGTGTTCTCTGGATTGACCAATCACGCCTCTCCGTCTGGCAACCTAATGAATGAGTGAGGATTTGGTAGTTGCCAGGAGAACAGTTGCCAACACCTAGACATGCAGACTGCTTTTACACACATTTGTGAAAGAATGGGTCGCTCTCAGGAGCTCATTCGTGAAATTTCCTTACAAATAAATATTCCACAGTCAACTATCAGTGGTACTATAACAAAGTGGAAGCGATTGGAAAACACAAGCAGAAGTGCTAGCCACGTAAAATGACAGAGCTTGGTCAGCGGACGCTGAGGCGCATAGTGCACAGAGGTCGCCAACTTTGGACTTCTCGTCCAACATGAGTGTTTGACCTCACAATGTGCTTCTGGAAGAACGCTCAAACATTCCCATAAACACACTCCTAAACCGTGTGGAGAGCCTTCCCAGAAGAGCTGAAGCTGTTACAGCTGCAAAGGTTGGGCCGACATCATATTAAACCCTATGGATTAAGAATGGGATATAACTTAAGTTCATATCTGTGTGAAGACAGATGAGCAAATACTTTTGGCAATATAGTGTAGATGGCAAAATCCAAAAAAAATCGGACATGCTAGACTTTTTGTCCAGGGGCGTCCCAGGATGACTCGTACCTCATTTCTGGAGCTCGTATTCCGGTCCATCACTTGAAATTTGTCTGATACAACAAAATCAGGCTAAATTCATCTGGAATGATTATTGTAGTTTGAAAGATGTTCTCAGCCCAAAACCTAATTAAGGTCTACAATTCTGCGTCCCAAATGCCACATCGTTATTTTTTGATTATGAAACACTATATGACCTGTACCTCATTCCTGAGGCTCATATTTGGGAAATTTCTGTCAGATATGCCAAAATACATATAGTCTGATTTTGCATTATTATTGTAGTTTGGAAGACGTTCTCAGCCCAAGACCTAATTAAGGTCTGCAGTGTTCTCAAGCCTGAAGATTCTTTTGCCACTTGAACCATCCTACTCGCAGTGCATGGGCTCAGTATAGATCTGTGGCTTGTGGTGCCATCTGACAGCTTCAACAGTAGCATCTATTCCCTATGTTTACATACGTAGAAAGCACTCTGTCTTCCTATTGGTCAACGTCAAGGAGCATATTGTAGGAGACGTCAAACTAAGTTGCAAAATGCAAAAAACTCTGACATGCTAGACTTCTCTTTGTGGTATTGTTGGGCATCCCAGATGCCACATCTTTGGTTACGTCACACCGCATACCCTGTACCTAATTTCTGGAGCACATATTCTGGTCCATCGCTGGAAATTTGTCGGATCGGACTAAATTTGTGTAGTCTGATCATGGAATTAATGTCGTTTGGAAGACGTTCTCAGCCCAAGACCTTATTAAGGTCTGCAGTGCTCTCCAGCTTGAAGATTCTGCTCACTGTGCATAGGCTCAGTATAGATCTGTGGCTTGTGGTGCCATCTGAGAGCTGCAACAGCAGCATCACCTCTTTCCCTTCTCCTTGTTTACATACATAGAGAGCGCTCTGTCCTCCTATTGGTCAACGTCAAGGAACATGCTGTAGGAGACGTCAAACTAGGTTGCAAAATGCAAAAAACTCTGACATGCTAGACTTTTCGTCCAGGACCTTATTGAGTCTTGCAGTCCATCTAGCTGCTGTCGGTGCTGCACACGGCAGTTACTTTAGACATTATCTTGTGGCCATAATATCGTGACTCCACTGTGTAGAACTACGAAGTGCTCCTATATACTTAATGAAGTGGCCAGCCAGTGTAAATAAAGTCATGATCAGGAAAGATTAGAAGATGATTTCACCCCAAGACCTAAATAAGGTCTTGCAGATCCACATATGTCAAGTACTTAAGTACAAATACTTTGCTACCTTACTTGAGAAGATATTTTGGTTATTTATATTTTACAGGAGTAATTATTTTTCAGCTGATGTTTTACTTTTACTCCTTACATTTACACTCCATTATCAATGCTTTCTACTCCTTACATTTACACTCCATTATCAGTACTTTCTACTCCTTACATTTACGCTCCATTACCAGTACTTTCTACTTCTTACATTTACACTCCATTATCAATACTTTCTACTCCTTACAATTACACTCCATTATCAGTACTTTCTACTCCTTACATTTACACTCCATTATTTGTACTTTCTACTCCTTACATTTAAACTCCATTATCAGTACTTTCTACTCCTTACATTTACACTCCATTACCAGTACTTTCTACTTCTTACATTTACACTCCATTATCAATACTTTCTACTCCTTACATTTACACTCCATTATCAGTACTTTCTACTCCTTACATTTACACTCCATTATTTGTACTTTCTACTCCTTACATTTACACTCCATTATCAGTACTTTCTACTCCTTACATTTACACTTCATTATCTGTACTTTCTACTCCTTACATTTACACTCCATTATCAGTACTTTCTACTCCTTACATTTACACTCCATTATCAGTACTTTCTACTCCTTACATTTACACTCCATTATCTATACTTTCTACTCCTTCAGTACTCTTGCTCCTTACATTTTAAACATAGTCTCGTTACTCCTATTTCATTTACAGCTTGTTTTCATTCATGTACATTTACATTCCAGTAAAGATTATTAATAACATGCCTTTGAAGTTTGACTTTTTACACCATTACAATACTTATAGTCAACTAGTCATCATATCTTCTGCTCCATGAAACACATGTTGATGCTCAGTAGTACACAGATATGCTTCTTTAATATATTTACATTGTACTAAACTACATTCATGTTCAATGGGGGTATATGCGGCTGAAACAGGAAGCCTAGCGCATCCCAAATTTATCAACATTAACATTTTAATATAACATTATAGTCATTATGGCTTTTAGAAGAATGGGGTTTTTGGGGAGGTGGGCTAGTGCTCTATAGACCCCTGTAGTGCGGCCTAAGCTTTAGTCCTTAATGGCAGTTTTCCCCCTTGCATTACTTTTACTTTTATACTTTAAGTAGTTCTAAAAGCAGTACTTTTACACTTTTACTGGAGTAAAAAGCTTGAGTTGATACTTCAACTTCTACAGAAGTATTTTTAAACCCTAGTATCTATACTTCTACCTGGGTGATGAATGTAAATACTTTTAACACCTTTGTGCAGATCTCTCTAGCTATAATCCTTGGAGATTATTTGCCACTTGAACCATCCTGCTCACTGTGCCTGGGTTCAGTATCGACATGTTGTCTTTTTTCTGAAAGATTCTTATGGCCTTTCACTATTTCCTTGTAGCTATTTCCTGATTTGTGCAGGTCACCAACCTTTCGTGTCATTCTCTGGTCTACAGACTAAGATTATCTGGCCTGTATGTCATTTCATATTTATACCCCAATGAAACAAGAAGAAGAAGTAATGGCTGACAATTTAAGTGTTCCTAATAACTCAGGTGAACATAAAACGGGAAAATACTTCTTCTCGATTTTGTGGTGCCAACAGCTGTGATTTCCAGGCACTATCCTTTAAAAGTATGAGCAAGAATATTTTTTTATGTTTACCAGGGGTGCCAAGAGTTGGGAAGGGCACTGTATACAACAGAGCACTTACAAGCAAGCTTATTAACTCTTCTTGACCCGTATTCATTTACTGGTATTGTATGTGCTGCTGAGTATCTCTTTAGTAAATCTACTGAAACCAGTTTATTTCTTGAATATGAGGCTATATTCAATTCACGTCTTCTAAGATCTTCCAATCAGTTGCTTTTAGCTACTCCGCATTCTCAATTAAAATCCAAAGGTGACAGCCTTCTCTGTAGCTGCCCCAAAACTGTGGAATAGCCCACCTTTCCACATAAGAATTGAATCTACAATTGATGTTTCTAAGTCACATTTGAAAACTTATTTTTATTTCCAGGCCTTTCCCCTATAAATGGTCTTATGTAATATTTTAACATTTAATTTTAATGTTTTTATATTGATAGTTTTTTGGTTTGATTATAGTTTATGTTTCTTTGTTTTATATTATTTGCTGTTATTTTGACTTACAGCACTTTCGTTGGCTTTTACAGTCTTCAAAACGTGCTTTATAAATAAGGATTGACTTGACTTCATTATTTAATGTTTATAAAAGTGTTCATTAATTGAAAACTAGTTTTTGATCTAAGATCATTATTTTAGTTTGTATTTATTTACTTCATAAACAAAACTAGAGTTTGCAAATATGTTTCTGACTGCAAATGTTTACAAATGTCAATGTCAATGTTCCTATCAAATTCCATAGTGAACACATAAGGGTTAATTTTTAGTTATTTTAAATAAATAAGTATAAAAAATAAAACTGAAATCAAGATTTATGATGATCAAAAACAAGTAAATTGAGAAACTCATAGAAGCTTGAATGATGAAAGTAATGTATCGGGAAGATATAGAAGATAAAGCTGTATCACTTTGGACCCAGGTTGTGCATCAAGGGTTAACAACTAGAAGATCCATGGAAAAGCAACAGGACCAGTAATTAGGTGAGAATGTTGGTTGTCTTGGTGTTGAACAACATCTTTGTTATTTTTACTTCCTCACAGGTTTTATTATATACACCTTAGAAAAAATATAAAATATAGAGGTCCAGACCTCAGTGACCTCAGTGACCTCAGTGACCTCAGTGACCTCAGTGGTGAGTATGGCCATTAACAAGTCTATGGCATAGTTATATCACCAGCAGTGTTCACATGAAGTATTTGCTGCTTTGTGTTGTGTGACACTTCACTCTACATACCAAACATCCTACATTTTACTCCCCACTTTCGGCGGCATGTGTCGTTACTTTGAGAAGTCAATGGGGGTCAATGAGCATAGGTGTCAAAAGTATTAACAATTATTACTCAGGTAGAAGTATAGATACTAGGGTTTAAAAACACTTCTGTAGAAGTTGAAGTATCAACTCAAGCTTTTTACTCCAGTAAAAGTGTAAAAGTACTGCTTTAAGAACTACTTAAAGTATAAAAGTAAAAGTAATGTTGGGGAAAAACAGTCATTAAGGACAAAAGCTTAGGTCACACCACAGGGGTCTATAGTACACTAGCCAACCTTCCCAAAAACCCCAATCTTCTAAAAGCCATAATGACTATAATGTTATATTAAAATGTTAATGTTGATAAATTTGGGATGCGCTAGGCTTCCTGTTTCAGCCGCATATACCCCCATTGAACATGAATGTAGTTTAGTACAATGTAAATATATTAAAGAAGCATATCTTTAAGGAGTAGAAAGTACTGATAATGGAGTGTAAATGTAAGGAGTAGAAAGTACTGATATTGGAGTGTAAATGTAAGGAGTAGAAAATACTGATAATGGAGTGTAAATGTAAGGAATAGAAAGTACAGATAATGGAGTGTAAATGTAAGGAGTAGAAAGTACTGATAATGGAGTGTAAATGTAATGAGTAGAAAGTACAGATAATGGAGTGTAAATGTAAGGAGTAGAAAGTACAGATAATGGAGTGTAAATGTAAGGAGTAGAAAGTACTGATAATGGAGTGTAAATGTAAGGAGTAGAAAGTACAGGTAATAGAGTGTAAATGTAAAGGAGTAGAAAGTACAGATAATGGAGCTGTAAATGTAAGGAGTAGAAAGTACTGATAATGGAGTGTAAATGTAAGGAGTAGAAAATACTGATAATGGAGCATAAATGTAAGGAGTAGAAAGCACAGATAATGGAGTGTAAATGTAAGGAATAGAAAGTACAGATAATGGAGTGTAAATGTAAGGAGTAGAAAGTACAGATAATGGAGTGTAATGTAAGGAGTAGAAAGTAATGATAATGGAGTGTAAATGTAAGGAGTAGAAAGTACAGATAATGGAGTGTAAATGTAAGGAGTAGAAAGTACAGATAATGGAGTGTAAATGTAAGGAGTAGAAAGTACTGATAATGGAGTGTAAATGTAAGGAGTAGAAAGTACTGATAATGGAGCGTAAATGTAAGGAGTAGAAAGTACAGATAATGAGCGTAAATGTAAGGAGAAGAAAGTACTGATAATGGAGCGTAAATGTAAGGAGTAGAAAGTACTGATAATGGAGCGTAAAATGAAGGAGTAGAAAGTACTGATAATGGAGTGTAAATGTAAGGAGCTAGAAAGTACTTGATAATGAGGCGTAAATGTAAGGAGTGAGAAAGTACAGGTATAGAGTGTAAATGTTAGGAGTAGAAAGTACAGATAATGGAGCGTATATGTAAAGGCAGTAGAATGTACTGATAATGGAGTGTAAATGTAAGGAGTCGAAAGTACTGATATTGGAGTGTAAATGTAAGGAGTAAAAAGTACTGATAATGAGGAGTGTAAATGTAAGGAGTAGAAAGTACTGATAATGGAGCGTAAATGTAAGGAGTAGAAAGTACTGATAATGAAGCGTAAATGTAAGGAGTAGAAAGTACAGATAATGGAGTGTAAATGTAAGGAGTAGAAGTAAAAATTCAGTTGAAAAATAATTACATGTTGTGAGTTAGATGAAATGAATTTATTGCAAAAATACAGAAAATCTAATTTCAGTTGTGCATCAAAAGGTTAACAGCTGCCGCTATGACTACCCCAACAATAAGCCCACGGAACATAAAGGCAGAATCAGCCGCGACTGTCGGGACGTCGATGAAGCTGTCAAGTTGTTATCATATGAAAAAAATCTGGCCAAAAAATGTAAAATGCAAATCAATATTTAATTAAGACGCCAATTAAATTCTGGCAAGCAACAAGAGGGTAGACTGAACGACTGAATCATTTCAATCTCCCGTCAAGACGAGGAAAAAGCCTCGCTATTCCTCCGAGTCGTTTGAGAGACAACTCCAAATCAAACTGTGAGCTATGCTCAATAATGGCAGCAAACTAAGCCCTTGCATTCTGACATTCCAACTCATTAGCTTTCATTTCCATATCATTGCCAGGAAATGTACATGTTCGTTTAAAAAAAAAAAAAAAGTGGGGGGAAAAGGAATAAAAAAAAAAAAAAACAGAAACAGCACCACGCTGGGTGAGCTAAACAACTGAAGTGGTTGGCGCCGGCTTCTCCCAAGGGAAGAGCTATTTATTCTCCCGTATGTCTAATGAATTTGCGGCCTTTGAAGATGATGGAAGTTTGTCAGAGCGGCTCCGCGTTCCGTCCCCGAGAGAAGACGAGTAAGACTCGCAGGCGCTCGCACGAGCTCGCAGGAGCTTTTCAGCATCCCAGCTAGTGGGGGGAACAGAGTGTGCGCCAAATTTGGCGGCGTGGAAGGCGTGCGGAATCCGCCCAAGTGCAAATATAGCAAATCAGCCGGAGAGGGTTGGGTTTTTTACTGAGCCCTTTCATGGAATTTCAAGCGAGGGATCAGACAGGAGGGTGGGCATTTTTGGCATGACTTTCCTTTTGTTTACATTCGCAGCCACCAATGGGACTTTTACAGTTACACAAAACTGTAAACAGCTTTCATCCACTTAGTGCTTCAACCAAGCATTGCCAGTGTTGGTCTTAAGCATATTGATAATACAGTGGTCAGATAGCAGTGGCTGGACGGCAAAGGAACGTGGGCAGTTTGTTAATGTACTTTAAGAGAATTGCATCAATTTAATGGTTAGGACCATTCCGAGTGGTCTGATGAGTCATGGTTCTCCACAGTGGTGGTCAAAGTGTAGCGTTTATTCTAGTACTATACTAGAACAAAGACAGATGGCCAAAGAATGTTGGAGAGCTTGTGGGAGGGTCAGGGCTTTTGAGACCCCTGTCATTTGTGGTATTATGGCAGGCAACTCCAGGCCCAAGAACAAGACCCTACAATGTTATCTAGGGAACTTCTATTCGAGAACCACTATCCACCCAGAGTATTATGACTGGCCAGGTGTACCACAAGGGTCTGAAGGCGGGCCTATAAAAGACAATGCAGCTGGGACCAGGGTTGGAAAGCTCAGAGAACGTCAGTACTGTAGTCCTAAGAATAAAAGCTTTTACTGGTCTTCCTCTTCATTCTGACAGCAAATACGAAAAAGTTACGACAAAAGATACCGGCAGGGATGGACACCGTTTTGCTTTTATGGAATTAGAATCATAAGCAGCGCTGTTAAACACTGTGACCACTGTGACCACTCACTGTACTTGCTGGTCCACCTTGTAGATGTAAAGTCAGAGACAGTAGCTCATCTGCTGCTGCACAGTTTGTGTTCCTCTAGTCCTTCATCAGTGGACACAGGACGCCGCCCACAGGACACTGCTGTCTGGATAGTTTTGGTTGGTGGACGATTCTCAGTCCAGCAGTGACACTGAGATGTTTAACACTCCAGCAGCAGCAATGATCTACTAACACACCACCACCACGTCACCCAAATGATACCTGCTCCTGTGGGGGTCTGAATCTTTGAAGAAGGGGGTAACACAGTATACAGAGAAACAAATGAGCTACCATCTGTAATTGTACACACACGAGTCACATTATTATGACCACTTACACTAACTTCAATGGCTGTAGCTCATAGGTGATAGGTGTTCTGGTCTGGGGAATGTTTTCCTGACATTCTCTGGACCTACTCATCCATGTGAAAGACACTCTCAACTGATTTGGGTTTGAATCCATCCTTGCAGATCACGTACACCATACATGCTGATTGTCCTCTCTGGGGCGGATGGGATCTTCCAGCAGGACAATGCAACACGTCTCACGACTAGAAAGGTCCAACATTGGTTGGAAGAGCTGACCAAGACTACTACCCTGGACCCCTAATTCCTAAGACTTGAACCCAATTGAGCATCTCTGGGACCACCTGGATGGTGGTGTTGGCTCTAAGGAGCCTCCTCCATGCTCCCTCCAACAGCTGTGGGATGCACTGCAGTCAGCATGGCTTCAGATTCCTGTGACAGCCTACCAGGACCTTATTGAGTCTCGCAGTCCATCTCGCTGCTGTCTGTCCTGCACACGGTGGTCACTCTGGATGGTCATAATAATGTGACTCCACTGTGTATATCTACAGAGTGTTCCTATACGGTAAATAGAACAGATTAAATGGACAATGAATGCAGAGCCAAGGAGGCCTACTTGACCAGTCAGGGTAAACAGAGCCATGAAGAGTGTGGCCCGCTCAGTGGTGACCAGTAGGGAGGAGGACAAAACCAAGTAATATCACTCTACAAATCAATACTGACAGCAGAACTGTTTTCCCAAGAACAATAAACGGAGCGATATGAGCTTATACAAGACGTGATCGTTATAGAGGTTGTTTTAATAAATCTATTTATGTTTACACTTCAGCTTCTGCTGGGTTTGGAGTAAACCTTCGGCTGTTCGCTTTCCCTCCGCGAGGTTCGAGCGACGCAGCTGCGTGACTGCTTTAGCTGGCCGTTCTAACGTTGGTGCTGCTGAGCGGAGGAGCAAGAAAGATCCAGAGATACACTTTAGCTGAAAGGATATCAGTGAAATCAGATAAATATAAATATAATCAAGCACTGATTTGTGATTGGCGGAGAGTCAGAACTAACTTTACTAATACTTCTTTTGGTCACCATCGTTATTGAGAGTATTATATTATATTATATTAAATTGTTTCATTTGTATATAAGGGTTTATTTGACACCACACGCTTCTCTTGGAGAACCTTCTCCTGTGTCTTCTGGCACAGCAGGACCGTAAAGTACAATGGTGGGGAGGGTGTTGATGTTAGGAAGGCAGCTATTGTAACTTTAAGCCAGCACATCATTTTATTTCTACAGTAAAATTCTATTTGCCTAGTAAAGATTTGGTATTAACCCTTAGCACAAGCTAAGCAAACCCTTATTAATGCACAACAACATGGCTCCAACTGGACCCGTATTCATTTCCTATGTTATTGTATGTACTGCTGAGTATCTCTTTGGTTTATCTATTGAAATCAGTCTATTTCATTATTTAGTGTTCCAAGTCTGCATTTAAAAATGTACAGTGAAAAATGTGTTTTTGATCTTAAATCATTATTTTAATTCTTATTTATTTACTTCATAAACAAAAATAGTGCTCGTAAATATGTTCCTGACTGCAAATGTTTACAAATGTCAATAGCTCCCATCAAATGAACACATAAGGGTTAAGTTTGACCCTTGTTGTGTGTTAGTTAGAATGACAGTGATACAAAAAATGAGTTTTATTAAATAAGGAAATAAAATAAAACTGAAATCAGGATTTGTGATGATCAAAAACAAGTGAATTGAGAAACTCATAGAAGCTTGAATGATGAAAGTAATGTATTGGGAAGATATAGAAGATATAGGGTGTGTCTCAAAACCTAGTGAGCTCCTACATAGGCAGCATTTTACGTCATAGTATGCACTCCCGACATGTAGACTGTCCCAATTCTTACATACCTTAAACATGCTGTCTACTGAGGAACCTTATTTAGACCTGATTTTAAGGAAGCATCGAACGCTTCCTCAGCCGCTAAGCCAATCTCATGATGCAACACAGGCTAATCTACGAGCAGTGAAGTGGTTTTAAAATGTGATTTATTTTGATTCTCTCTGGAGTTTTAATGTGTTTCTGGTCATATAATCACACATAACAGTATTTTATTATCAACTCTGTAACGAGTCCTTCACCATTTAGCAGTTTTATACTTGAGACATTAGCATTTATGCTAGCGGATTTTTAAGCCACGGCTATTGTTATGGATGCCATACGGTAGCTAAACCACCGTTCGCGTGCTGCAGTGAGCGGGAACAAGCCGTGACGCAGTCTCTCTCTAACTAGAGTCTCAGTAATCTGTTTTATGAGGAGAGATGAGGAGAGAACGCTGCTACTTACACAGCTGCCTACCTAGACAGCCTACTTACACACTCACTAGGTCTTGAGAGAGACCCAAAGTCTCAGTCATGTAGTACGGACGTTTCTCTGAGCTCTCACACTCTGGTCCACCCTGGTCTCAATCGGGTCTGCGATTGCATTGTCTTGTTATAGGCCCACCTTCCTACTCCTTCGGCCCTTGTACATCTGGCCACGTTGTAATTCTTTTGGGTGGACAGTGGTTCTCAAATAGAAGTTGGCCCTATATGGCGGGGGTCCCTAAAAGCCCTGCCCTTCTCACAAGCTTTCTTGGCCATCTGTCTCTCTTAATGCTATAGTGTGTAAAATCCAACCATCAGTTACTTTGGACCCAGGTTGTGCATCGAAGGGTTAACAACTAGAAGATCCATGGAAAAGCACCAGTAATTGGATGAGAAGGTTGGTTGTCTTGGTGTTGTACAACATCTTTGTTATTTTTACTACCTCAGAGTTTCTATTATATACACCTCAGAAAAAATATAGAGGTCCAGACCTCAGTGACCTCAGTGACCTCAGTGGTGAGTATGGCCATTAACAGGTCTATGGCATAGTTATATCACCAGCAGTGTTCACATGAAGTCTTTGCTGCTTTGTGTTGGAAGTATCTGCACTTTATTAAAGTATTTCTGGAGACTTTCTACTTTCACTCTACTCTACATATCAAACATCCTACATTTCACTCCCCCACTTTCGGCAGCATGTGTCGTTACTCTGAGAAGTCGGAGAAGTCTGGATTTTCTGAAATATCTGAAAGCAAAGCAAAGAATGTGATGCTCTTTTAAGCTTTTCAAAAGGCTTGTATGACTTGTTGCATCTACGTAGAAGTTAGGAATACAGCTACACCTTTAAAAATATCACACAACGTGATGAAATAACATACAGTCGTATACAAAAGTGAACATTTTGTTGATTTTTCTGAGTGAAATAATTTCCTTTACATTGAACCTTAAATGCTTAAATGCTTAAATGCTTAAATACACTCTAAACACTATATATATATATATATATATATATATATATATATATATATATATATATATATATATATATATATATATATTGCTAAAAGTATTCACCCATCCTAATGATTGAATTCAGGTCTTCCAATCACTTCCATGGCCACAGGTGTATAAAACCAAGCAGCTAGTCATGCAGACTGCTTCTACACACATTAATGAAAGAATGGGTCGCTCTCAGGAGCTCAGTGAACTCCAGCATTGTACCGTGATAGGATGCCACCTGTGCAACAAGTCCAGTCGAGAACTTTCCTCACTACTAAATATTCCACAGTGGACTGTCAGTGGTGTTATAACAAAGTGGAAGTGATTGGGAACGACAGCAACTCAGCCAGTGGTAGAACATGTACAATGACAGAGCGAGGTCAACTTTCTACAAAGTCAATAAGTACAGACCTCCAAACTTCATGTGGCCTTCAAATCAGCTCAAGAACAGAGCGTAGAGAGCTTCATGGAATGGGGTTCCATGGCCGAGCAGCTGCATCCGAGTCTTACATCACCAAGCACAATGCAAATCGTCAGATGCAGTGGTGTAAAGCATGCCGCCACTGGACTCTAGAGCAGTGGAGACAACTCGTCCCAAGTTTGGCAGTTGCCAAGAGAATGGTACTTGTCTGACCCCATTGTGTCAAAGGTAAAGTTTGGTGGAGGGGGATTATGCTGTGGGGTTGTTTTTTAGGAGTTGGGCTCGGACCCTTAGTTCCAGTGAAAGGAACTCTTAATGCTTCAGCAGACCAAGAGATTTGGTGACGGTCCCTTCCTGTTCCAACACGACTGCCCACCAGTGCCTTCTCGTCCAACATCAGTGTCTGAGCTCACCAATGAGCTTCTGGAAGAATGGTCAAACATTCCCATAAACACACTCCTAATACTTTTGGCAATATTGTGGATACATAGTGTTTGTTATTGCAGCATTGTTGATTAAAAGAAGCCTAATATTATTTTAAAAGGCTGAATGTTTACACATGGTTTGAATGCAGTAGGGAACCGTGACCCTTAAGCCTCAGCCCTCAGTTTGGGGACGGGACATAGGCTTCCATCGTGACTCAGCAAACTAGCTAGCGGTGGTAGCTAGCTGTTTCTCCAGCGCGTCGCCACAGCGGGCGGAAATTATCATACAGTTAAGCCCGCCCACTTAGAGGGAAGATATCACCAATCACGCGGGACCACCAATCACCAACATTCTGCCGAGGCATCACAGTCCCTATAGGGGGAGACACAGGCTCACAGGCTTCCACTTAACCCCTCACGCTCCAACACAGATTGAATAGACACAATTGAATAATTTATTTCTATATTTTTATAATTGTTTAGATGTTGATTGTAAAACTGTAAGTAGATAAAATAAAATTATATATATTTATATATTTTAGGTCCTCTGCGTGGGCATAGAGAGCCATGACGGTTCCCCACTACCACAGTTTAAATGTATGTTTTGTTGCAAGCACTGCAAATCTCCAGCTACCTCCTCTTAACCCTTATTTCAGCATGTAGCTTGAACACGGCCACATACCAACAATCGCAGTGCGACCTATTTCTAAAAATACATCCTTCCATATATTGTTTGCACTGATTCATTTTGGTTGTTTAAGTTTTTGGCATAAATATCAATAATAAAGGAGTCACTCGAAGCGGCTGCGGGAAAGCAGGCATTATGGATGAGATGCATCTTGAATAAGAGAGAGATAAAATGCCGCCGGCGCTGCTTATAGAAGTCTGAAATAGGCTGCTGGAGGTATATTATTACTGTAGAGAAACATGAGTGGGTGTACAGTAACCTGAGGTGAGATTTAAAGGGGAATTCCACTGATTAAAAAAAATAATATCTGCATACTTAAAGGGTTGAGCTGTCAACAGAGTGGTTTTGTGTAAAATGCTACAGTCTACAGAGTCGGGGTTGTTCACAGTGGTGGTGAATGGAACCAGACATCCGCAGATCTTTCAACAAGAGTGTTAGATGCGGAGGAAAAAAGCTATTTGCTCAACAAAACACTTTTTTATTTAAATATTTAAACAGTATTAATAGAGTCAGTAGTGATTTTCCATACGTCAGTGTGTTTATTTAACCCTCCAAGCTTCTCCTTCTATAAACAACCCAGTATTATTTGAAGTTCTCATCTAATACCTGCTTTGACTGCTCAGTACTTCATTAAGCTAAATCAAGATGTTGATTGTCAAACTGTAAGTAGATAAAATAAAATGGGCATAGAGAGCCATGACGGTTCCCCACTACCACTGTTTGAATGTATGTTTTGTTGCAAGCACTGCAAATCTCCCGCTACTAAAAGGAACTGAATACATTCATACAATGTCTGGGGCGTCCAGGAGAAATCTAGAACTACACTTTGTTCTTCAAACTGGAGCTCAAGATATGATCTACTTCTCTCACAATAACATATTCATGTTACTTTGTATTGTATGCATGATTATTTTACATCTATTATTTACATCTATTCTAATCAAATCTGATGTTCTTACTGGTGAACACACACTTATTGATCAGATCAAGGCTTTTAAACAATCAGCTTTGGTGCCTCAGACCTTTGCACAGTAGTGTAGAAAGATTTGATCTCTGTACGCAGTCAAACACACACATAGAAACACACTAGTTCATAAACTCACTAGTGAGCACACTTGCCCGGAGCAGTGAGCAGCCCTATCTATGGCCCTCAGGGAGCAGTTGGGGGTTGGGTGTCTTGCTGTAGGGCACTTCAGTCATGTCCTGTTGGTTCAGGGGATCAAACCAAGTTCCACAAGGCTGGTTTCCTAACCTGAGATTAGATTTTGGCCTAAAAGACAAATGCCATGGCCCACATCTGCTCCCAGTTTGAGGTTCCTCCCTGTCCTGGGAGCTTCCCTTGTGCTTACTTATAAAGTCACTGTTAAAGGGAACCCCTGTAACACTTGTAAGCTTTAATATGGTGTAATGACTCTAAATTATTAAGATACATTGTAAAAAATCACTAAAAGTAACAGCTTTATTCGATTTTCTGTAAAATCCACTGCACTTGGGTCTCCATTGTTGTATCTACTGACGTGATCAGCGGGTAGTGACGTCAAATGGTTGCAGTAACCGGCCGTCACGCTTGAGCACAGCTAGCTAGCTAAACATGCTACTGTTCAGTCTTTACAGTTTGAGCTAGAACTCAACATTTCTGACATCAGCGGCGACATCACACACCACGTTAGTGTAAATGGTGAACAGAGAGGGTGGAGGAGAGAGTGGACACAGTGCTGGAGTTGTTGTGAAGCTGTGTGTTGGTGTTGACGGAGAAGGAGAGTGTCTGTTAAAGGAGCTGCGCTTTCTAGCAGGAAACATTCACGCTCAGTAAAAAGCTAGATACACTGAACGGGAGTGTCTCTGAGCTTCACACTCCTTTATTAGTGAAGTTGTATGTTTACTACTAAGACTGTACTTTCACCTTCAGGATCCACAAACGAGGGAGAAGCAGCTGACGCTAACGCTAAACGTTCTCAGGAGAGAATCCAGCGTGTGTTAGCATTCACGGTTCTTCTCGTGGTTCTCCATAATCTGGAGCTTTTGGACTTCCTGTGTGGGGAAACTGTGGCACTGCATTGTGTTTTAGTCTACGCTTAAAACCAACAGCCTCCGTCAAGTCTCTCACCAGTGGTGGTCTACTGAACCACTCAAACTCATCCAGACTGAAGTGAGGAGAGCAGAGCGGGGGTCTTTGGGTAGCTGTGTTGGTCCAAACGCTGCTTCACTAACTATTCTCCTTGTTTATGTTTGTGAAGCTGTTTAGACTAATATCAGTCTCTCCCACTGCCTTTCACTGAAACATCAACAACACAATGTACAAGGTTTTCTTTAAGCTAGGTTAGTAACTAACATTCACTCCTTCACACCACAGTCCAGTTTAGCACTGACACCATTTGACACTGTCTACCCAACAGGCATTGCACGTCAGAAATAATAGCTGCGTCTAATATGTTAAATATTTAGAATAAAAGTGTTAATTTATAAATAAATCTGATACTTTTGTGATTCTTTTACAACACATTTAGAGTCAATAAACCATATTAAGGCTTACAAGTGTTCATTCATTATCCATTAAACTGGACCTTTACCTGGAACCTTGCCCTTGTATCCACCTCCTTCAACTGCTACCTCATCACACTGTACTTTGTAGGTTCCTGGTTTCCATCACCACTGCTCCACCACAACCATTCCACATGAAACCACACTGAATGGCAACTGCAGACTCTGCAGTCAGTCCGGGGGGCTTGGCCTTCAAGGGCCAATGCTACAGGTGAGCAGCTTCAGTATCCCTGAAAGGCAATGCATCCATAACATCCCTGACCTCCGACACTCTCTTGAGGAGCGTCGAGGTGACCCCAGGCGTGAAAGGTCAAGCTCCTGTATCTTACTTTTGACAAACACAAGACGGCCGAGCCTGATTTGTAGCAGACGGCAATAGACACATTAATCAACACAAATGCAGCCACTGTCAAACATGGTTTCGGTTGTTTGCGGTGATGAAGGACTGACAGGATCTAAAATGAGATTTCTCCCCTCCCCCGTCTCGCTCCCTTCCTTCCTCTCTCTCCCTCTCTCTCTCTCTCTCCCTCTCTCTCTCTCTCTCTCTCGCACCCCAAGGCCAAGCGCTGGAACACGGGGAAGGCGACTTCAGGCCTTTTTTCCGATGGGAGTAATACGGCCCTCCAAATAATCATAATATACAGTCAAATCCATAATGTACAAGCGGGGGAGAGGGGGCCGCAACCAGAGAGAGAGAGAGAGAGGGATAGAGTGCTGCTTAAGAGCTGTCCATGGTGCTGAATTAATCAAGCCAGAGATGTAGGCTCGAGTTAAAGTAGGCTTTTTAGCTTTTAATGCGAGCAAAGGAAAGAGCACAGAAGTTAACCTGAGTTTGTCAGAGCACTTAACCACGAGCGCCATACATATATTCATGCAAAACACGGCAGCAAGACTCCTTCCTTCCCAAGACGCTCTGGACCAAAGGGCGGACGGTAAAAGTCCGTATCGCACCTGTCGCAGCACCTGCTGCCCCTTAAGGAAACCCTCTCCAAATCAGGTCTTAATAGGGCGATCCTTCATTTACATGTCCCGATCGGTGGCGATGAGCGATAACGAGACGGGCGTCTCATGGCCGATGCGGCGGCATTCCATGCCCTCCGGCGTGTAATAACTTGCGGGATTAATATTCCAAAGCCCATAAAATTCCAAAGAACATTAAGCTGAAAAGTGTGAGCCAGCCGGGCCTGAATTATTCAGTGTGTAAATGATGGAGCAGATGGGGGAGGCGTCCCGTGGTCAGGTCAGAGGGGTGGCAGGTGGAAAAAGAGAGGCAGAAAGAGGGGGCCAGGGAGAAAGAGAGAGAGAGAGACTGTATGTGTATGTATATTTGGTGGCGGTTTGAAGGTTGGGAGTCAATAAGGGGAACCAGCAGCTGAGCCGAACCCTCCCACACACCTCGAAACATCTGTGTTTGCTTCACATATTAACCTTTAAGTGAGTGGAGGCTGCCTGTTGGGGGGCTGTGGTGGGAAACAAACAGTAGGCACATTTGGCTGATCGCTCAAATGTAGCAGAACTCTCGCAGTTCTTCTCTCCAGGTCTGCTTTTCTTTTGATGTTTCCATCAGACTGTGTAGTCTGGAGCTACGTAGAAAGAGGTGAAGGCTTGTAATGGCTGCTCACTGCTCACGATGTTCATAATGTTCTCTGAGAGCTATCAAACCCTGGTCTCCATGGTGTCTCCGACTGCATTGGCTTTTATAGGCCCACCTTCCTGCTCCTTCTGGTCCACGTGGTACACCCGGCCAGTCATAGTTCTCTTGGCCGGCAATGGTTCTCGAATAGAAGTTCCTAAGATAAGTTTGCTAAGCCAAGTTCCCAAGACAAGTTTGCTAAGGGTTTGCTAAGCCAGATATGTGACTCCCTATATGGTGGGGGTCCCAAAAGCCCTGACCTTCCCGCAAGCTCTATAACATTCTTTGGGCCATCTGTCTCACATACACTTTGAATAAACACTTTAGTGTATAAAATTAAACTACACTGCAAAGCAGCTATTGTGTTATTGTTTTTTTGGAGATATCAACTCCATTCCAACTCTAGATTGTCCAGTCTGATCCTGTGATTGGGGCTTGTATACAGTTTTTTGATCGGATGCATGGATTCTGGAAAACCACAGATTTTTTCCAGATTTTTTCCCATAGAGAATGAATGGGATGGAAAAGTGCACGCCAATCTAATGAACTTCTGCTTGACCGACAGACAAGATTTCGCATACACTGACTCAGAGCAGACCCCTGACCACGACTGCAGTGTTGGTTTGACCCATACTCGTCTGGTTGCCGTCGTTTTTCCCATCCCTCATTTTTCCCCATAGAGTCATATTCATTTTCGGACACACCCAAAAATCATGGTTTCATTTGACCTACAGTCTCCAAACTGCATGCACTCAATCAGGGTGGGTCCTCAAACACTAATCCACAGACATACTGACTACACTCGTCTATTTGTTGTTTATTCATTCCTCATTGCTTCCATAGGGTCCCATTCATTTTCGGGCGAACCCAAACATTACATTTTTGTTAAACCCACAACCACGGAACTGCCTGCCAACCTCTAATTCACAGACATACTGAACTGCACTCCTCTTTTTGTCGTTTATTTCCTTCAGAAAATGCATTTTCTAGTTTTAAAATGCAGTTCTTGATTCTAGTGGTTAGGGTTGGGGCTGGTGTGGTTGGTGTGCGCACCAGATGTAGTCCCTCATCCTATCCATAGACCTTCTGTTCCTGATTTTCCAACTTCACTTCACATTCCCGATTATTTGACTCCACGTTTTATTCCTGATTATCCAGTTGCACTCTCCGTTTCAGATTAGTTCTTAATTTTCTCACTTGCTTGCCACTCTTGATTGGTCATTTCCAACTTTCACTCCTGATTATCCTGTTCCATCCTCTCCACTTTCCATTCCTGACTGCCCAGTTCCGCGGTTTCTGTTGGGAACTGACTAATTATGTCTTTCATCCCCAGTCATCTGGTTTTATCTTCTTTCCCTGGTTGGCTGATTCCACTTTCCATCCACAAGTGGGTGATTCCACTTTCCATATGCTCCTGGCAGATTCCAGCTTTCATTCCCTCGTAATGAGATTCCACCTTAAGTACCTGATTTTCCGACCTCACAATAAATTCCACCTTCTGTTCGTTATTGGCCACTTCCACGTTCCACTGACAAATGGCCAGGTTTCCATTGCTAATTATGCCGAAGCACCTTCTGTTCCCGATTACCTGACTCCACCTTCCATTCCTGACCATCCAAATACTCCTTCCATCCATTTTTGATTGGTCACATTCCTTCTCCCATTCCTGATTCCCATCTGGACTGGCCACTTGTCAGATTCTATAAAGCTCCGATTACTGGATTCCACTTCCTGGCCCTGATTATCCTATTCCAGCTTCCATTCCTGACTGGTCAGCCTCCTCCTTCCATTCTCCATCTGCTCCTAATTGGTCAATCTACAATATTGATAATGCACCTTCCAAATGATTAATTATTTGATTCCACCTTTCAATCCTGATTGGTCCAATCCACATTACACTGCTGATTGGCCACTTTTCACTGGTTCACAAACTGTTGACTGAAGACTCTCTGATCTTTACATGTTGGTTCCAACCTTCTGTTTGTGTAGACAGTTTCAATGACCTTGGAGTTCACATCTTGCAGGTCATGGTCCTTCCACATCAAGTCCCTGGCAAAGAACCCTGCATTTCTACCCCCTCAGACGCCTAAGGGACTTCCCTCCAGGGTGCTGAGGAACTTCTACTCCTGCACCATCAATAGCATCCCCATTGGGAACATCACAGCCTGGTCTGAGAACAGAGGCTCTACAGAGGGTGGTGCGTTAAGCAAAGCACATCATTCTGACTGAGCTTCCTAACCTGCTGACCATCTGCTATAAGCGGTGCTGGGCCAAGGCCAGGAAGACCCCAGCCAACCCAACAGTGAAGTCTTCTCTCTGTTGAGGTCAGAGAAGTGCTTTTGCTCCCTGAAGGCGAATACAGAGAGGATGAAGAGAAGGTTCTTTCCGCAGGCCATTCAGACACTGAACCAGGGCAACTAAGACCACCTCACACACACATCATACATAGGACTTACACATTGTACATAGGACTCACACACACATCATACATTGGACTCACACATGACTTCTGCTCAGCTGCACAGCACTCTTTTATACATTCCTTAATATTTCAGATACTCTATATGACCTTATTGTTATATGTGAGCGGTCACTGATCCAAGCATTCCACTGCTAGTTGTAACGTGTATGACTATGTATGTGACATATGTGTATGTTTCGTTCATGACAGCCTGGTTCCGTCATGGTTCCATTCCTGATTGGTTAGTTTGTCACTGACAATTATTTTTTATATCTCAGATGAAAAAAAGCAGACTGAAGTATATTCACTTTAAGTGCACTTAGTACACTTCAATGCACTCATGATTAATGTACTAAAACTGTACTAACTTTGTACTTAGTATGCCATATGTATGTTTTATTACTAATAAAAAAATACTTAATTACAACTACATATATTTAACTGCACTATTTTGAGATGCCATTAAGTATATTTAAGTGCATCTTAAGTACACCTTCTACCAATTCTGTTTTTTAAAAAAATATATATTTTGTGTTTATCCACCTTTAAGATAGCTGTTAGTATACAAATAAAATATAATACACATATTTAAAATCGAATAATAGTATCTAAACAATGCACTGTAAATACACTCTAAGTATGTTAAACGTATCAATATATTTTAGTTGAAACAAATAATATTTTAGAAAATATTTAAAATGTCTCAAAATAGTACAATTAAGTATATTTTAATAGCACTATGATATTTATTTGGCATACTAAGTACATAGTACACATAAATAGTACACTTGTTTTTAGCCTGAGTAACTCTTGTGGAACAATGGATACTTAAGAGTACTAAAAGTATATTTAAACTATGTAATTAAATCAATTTTCTTTTGAATATACTTTTAGTACTCTTAAGTGTACTTCTTTTTCACAATGTTACAACCCCTGGTCATAATAGCCATTTTTTTATGTCTGTTGGCGGCCATGCTGTTGTGTCTTTTCTATGTTCCTTTGTGTGCAGGTCTATGACTGACAACTAGGGGGAGCCTTGCAGTACAAAAGATCATCAAGCGGCCATCCCTTACAGAAAATAAGTATACTTAAAGTTAATTTTATTAAATAAACTTGAGTAAAGTTAAAGTATATTTTCCAAGTATACTTTATGTAGTTACTATACTAATATCATTGTACTAGTAGTACGCTTGCATATGTACTATTTTAATACTTCTTGGGACTAAATTGGCCCACTTTCTAGTTTACGAAAGTATACTTTTATGTACATTTTAAGTGTAAGAGTAGTATACTTCAAGTTCACAACTAGTCTACATCTTATGTGCTGCATCTACACTAAAAGTAAACTTATGGGTTTAATATTAGTTTACTAGTTTAGTTCATCTTCAAAAGTATACATGTAAGTTTCCTTTATATGAACTTATCATAATACTTTAACATTTATTTACTTACTAGTGGACACACATAAAATTAACAAGACATACTCAGATTAAGAAACATATTTGTATCTTTATCTTTATAAATACAATTTCCAAACAAGTGTTGTACTGGATGCCTTTTTTTTGTGCAGGACAAGAACACTTACTAATACTTTTCTTAAGTATATCTCAACCAAAGATGAAGTACAAGTAAAGGCCAAATATACTTAGACTGTTCTATATACTTGTTATACTCAAGTACACTTAAGTATAACTGTGGTTAGTATATCACTGAGAAGTACATAAAAAGTAAACTGAAAGCATACTCATTTATTTTTAGTTTAAAATGAAGTATACTAATGGAACACTTGAATAAACTTCTTTTTTGTAAGGGATTTTGGGAGACGTTCAGGGTTCTCTCCTTTGACCTGACCTAGAAGAACTTATTTCGGTGTCTCTGAAGCCACGGTTCCATCTTGTTACTCATTTGTAGAAAATAAACAAATGAGTTGTAAACAGTGTCCGGTGTTTGGTCTGGCAGAGGTCAGGGGAGAGAACCCACTCTCCCGATCGGTGCCTGGCGCGGTACGGTGCATGCCGGTTAGTTTTTTTGTCCGACTTGAGTCGGCGCCACAATGACATACGACGTTAACATCTCGCGAGGCGGCTGCACTTCACACACAGTCGCTGCTGTTGCTCTCCACGAACTGCGTGAGCCGAGAGACGGCTTGATGACGACAGAGCTTAATCCTCATTGGTTAGAAGCTCCACGGACACCTGACGTTTAAATCTTTTCGCTGTAAAATATATATAAAACATATATCTCCTCTAAAAAATAAACTTATTCAGACGTGCGGGGTCCGTGGTTGGTGTGGAGCTAGACTCTGTGACTACGGTAGACTCTTCAATTCCTCCCAGTGGAGCCGGAAGAGGGAGGAGGACAGATGAGGAACAAGTCCCTTATGTTCAAATTACAGTTTATTTTTATTTATACTGTAATCGCATTACTGTACATCTGCACTCCCGGACACTATTGACACTTTACTGGACATCTTATGTCAGCACTCATAGACACTATTGACACTTTGTTATATGTCCTGTACATCTGCACTCCTGGACACTATTTAACACTTTGCTGTACAGCCTGTACATTTGCACTCATAGACACTATTGACACTTTGTTATATGTCCTGTACATCAGCACTCCTGGACACAATTTAACACTTTGCTGTACAGCCTGTACATTTGCACTCATAGACACTATTGACACTTTGTTATATGTCCTGTACATCTGCACTCCTGGACACTATTTAACACTTTGCTGTACAGCCTGTACATTTGCACTCCTGGACACTATTTAACACTATTTAACATTTACTTAAGTACAATCTTTGCACATTTATTTATTTTTTAATAAATATCCCAGTACTGTCATATATCTACTGATACCCGTTTTTCTCTTACACATTACCTAATTTATTACTGCACTACCTTTTTACCTTCAGTCAGGGTGTATTCTTGTATATATTCTTTTTGACTACTGGAGTTCTTTATTCTTCTTTATTTATACAGTGTTATATACCTTATTGTTTTTTGCTCTGTTGTGTACTTTGTTTTGTACAGTGTAACTGCTACTGGCTGCTAAATTTCCTTCGGGATCAATAAAGTATCTATCTATCTATCTATCTATCTATCTATCTATCTATCTATCTATCTATCTATCTATCTATCTATCTAAAACTCTTTAAAGACCCAATATTTACACTATCATATCTAGTAGCAGGACAGTTCAGTTTCATACAGTATTCAACATATTTCTATTTTCATAACTAGTATTTCAGATCATGAAGAAGCTCAAATGCTGTAGATTCATACTCTGTTCTTCTAGAGTGTTCCGAACTGCTTATGATTTGTAACTGTCTTTAAAAGTACTACATCACTAGGATGTGGATCTATTTTTCTTTTTAATTCTTTTCTTTCTTTCTACTATTTTTCTATTGCGTCTAGTTCATCAGCTATAAAGAGAGCAAACACTGCGAGAGCCGCCGTTGTTCACGTCCGAGTTGAGGGTCTCCTCCCCCAACTGCGTCAGGCTGCTCTCGCTGACCACCAAGGCCAGGTGCAGCTGTGTCTCGAACAAGCCTAATTTCTGTTACGGCCTGACCCGAGACCAGGGGTGTGTCTCAAAACCTAGTGAGCTCCTACATAGGCAGCATTTGACTTCATAGTATGCGCTCCTGACATGTAGAATGTCCCAATTCTTACATACCTTAAACATGCTGTCTACTGAGGAACCTTATTTAGACCTGATTTTAAGGAAGCATCGAACGCTTCCTCAGCCGCTAAGACAATCTCATGAAGCAACACAGGCTAATCTACGAGCAGTGAAGTGGTTTTAAAATGTGAGTTATTTTGATTTTCTCTGGAGTTTTAATGTGTTTCTGGTCATATAATCACACAAAACAGTATTTTATTATCAACTCTGTAACGAGTCCTTCACCATTTAGCAGTTTTATACTCGATGCATTAGCATTTATGCTAGCAGATTTTTAAGACTTGGCTATTGTTTTGGATGCCGGCCGGTAGCTTAGCAACCAGCTAAACCTCCGGTGGCGTGCTGCAGTGGGCGGGAACAAGCCGTGACGCAGTCTCTCTCTAACTAGAGCGTCTCAGTAATCTGTTTTATGAGGAGAGATGAGGAGAGAACGCTGCTACTTACACAGCTGCTACCTAGACAGCCTACTTAGACACAGGTTTATGTGGATAGATCACTGACTTTGTGCCTGACCAACTGCTCACTGCTGTATTTGATTGCATCTAGCCCTCCTGGACACAGGTGTATATAGAAAGCTTGTAGATTTATAGAAGTCTTATTCATTAAATCCACAGATTTCAATACACAGTTACTAAATTAGAGAAATTTCGTATGTATTTTATTTCCCATTGGGTCAGAGAAGTCTTGATATTTGATATTTCGGGCTTGATCAGCTCCTGAAGCCGCTCCAGCCTCCTGGTTCCAGCGACTCGACTGAGCACAGACTTGTGACAAGGCGAAATGCGCTGCTCTCAGGTGAGCTATTTTTTTCTCCACCAGCACTTATGGCAACGCTTGCCATTCAGAGCCGCTCGCGTTCAGTTCCGCAGTGCAGCTACAGTTCCGGACATCTTCGCCCGAGCCGAGAATTGAGACCCGCGGAACAGGATGACATTCAGGCACCCACGTGGAACTAATTTTCTGGCCGTTTAGCTTTTCCTTGGCGAGTCGCCGTCGATAGCGCTCAATACCGGCGAGCGGCCTCTCTTAAAAACGACCGCCAAAGAGTGCGATTTGAGGGGCCGCTGCCATCTGCATACCTAAAGCAGGGGACCAGCGGCGGGGGAAATCAAAAAAAAAAAAAACACTCCTCACCTTCGTAATAGATTTTGAATCCGTGGGCGCTCACAGCGAAGTCGCTGGTAAGGCGGAGGGAGAAAATAGAGCCCGTGCTCGTAACTGGCGCCGGCACCTGGAATCCTGTTAACCTGTGGAGGAAAGAAAGAGAAGAGAAAGAGAAGAGAGAGAGAGAGAGAGAGAGAGAGAGATTCCAGTCAGACAAACAGGGAAATGAATCAAGCCAAATGAACTGCGGAGACTGTTTGAGTTGCTGACACTACATAAATGAATTTTTTATATAACTTTATTTTGAGGTTACAAAGAATGTCAGTGCACTCTATTTGACTTTGAAAAGAAATGTGTGACAATTCAATTAAGTTCAAACGATTCATCTGATAGGTGGGGCCACAGATTACCCCCCCTTCCCACCTTACAATATACACACTGTAAAATGTTAGCAGAGCAATGTTCTTAGTTGTTTTTGTTTTATGCCTAGAAACGTATTATTCCAACTTTAATGAACTCTAAATGTTAAGGCAAGTTGTTGAAACTGTTCAAAAATTTAAAACACCACATGTTTTTTAGTGTACCACCAAAAACTAACATACGCAATGCGTATTGAAGGTCTAACAAGATATAAATAACGAATAATGATTTTTTATATATATATATATATATATATATATATATATATATATATATGTGGCGGCTGTATGTAGTCTGGTATTTAGTCTGTTCTCTGTAGGCTAGGTACTGTACCTACACTGTATCTAATCTTATATTTTGTTGTCTTCTTTCTAGATATCAGCACTGGCCCTTGTTTGTGGCAGTGTTTGAGTGTTTGAGTACTTGGACTTAAACCTGTTTGTACTAGATAAAGATACATACACTGACCAAATAATAAGCCTTTTTGTAAGTCGCTCTGGATAAGAGCGTCTGCTAAATGCCCTAAACGGTGTAGTGGTTAGTACGGTGGTGTAGTGGTTAGTATGGTGGTGTAGTGTTAGTATGGTGGTGTAGTGGTTAGTACGGTGGTGTAGTGGTTAGTATGGTGGTGTAGTGGTTAGTACGGTGGTGTAGTGGTTAGTATGGTGGTGTAGTGGTTAGTACGGTGGTGTAGTGGTTAGTATGGTGGTGTAGTGGTTAGTACTGTGGTGTAGTGGTTAGTATGGTGGTGTAGTGGTTAGTACTGTGGTGTAGTGGTTAGTATCGTGGTGTAGTGGTTAGTATGGTGGTGTAGTGGTGTAGTGGTTAGTATGGTGGTGTAGTGGTTAGTACAGTGGTGTAGTGGTAAGTACGGTGGTGTAGTAGTTTGTACGGTGGTGTAGTGGTTAGTACGGTGGTGTAGTGGCTAGTACGCTGGTGTAGTGGTTAGTATGGTGGTGTAGTGGTTAGTACGGTGGTGTAGTGGCTAGTACGCTGGTGTAGTAGTTTGTACGGTGGTGTAGTGGCTAGTACGCTGGTGTAGTAGTTTGTACGGTGGTGTAGTGGTTAGTACGGTGGTGTAGTGGTAAGTACGGTGGTGTAGTGGTTAGTATGGTGGTGTAGTGGTTAATACGGTGGTGTAGTGGTTAGTACGGTGGTGTAGTGGTTAGTATGGTGGTGTAGTGGTTAGTACGGTGGTGTAGTGGTTAGTATGGTGGTGTAGTGATTAGTACGGTGGTGTAGTGGTCAGTATGGTGGTGTAGTGGTTAGTACGGTGGTGTAGTGGTTAGTACGGTGGTGTAGTGCTTAGTACGGTGGTGTAGTGGTTAGTATGATGGTGTAGTGATTAGTACGGTGGTGTAGTAGTTAGTATGGTGGTGTAGTGGTTAGTACGGTGGTGTAGTGGTTAATACAGTGGTGTAATGGTTAGTTTGGTGGTGTAGTGGTTAGTACGGTGGTGTAGTAGTTAGTATGGTGGTGTAGTGGTTAGTACGGTGGTGTAGTAGTTAGTATGGTGGTGTAGTGGTTAGTACGGTGGTGTAGTGGTTAATACGGTGGTGTAGTGGTTAGTATGGTGGTGTAGTGGTAAGTACGGTGGTGTAGTGGTTAGTAAGGTGGTGTAGTGGTTAGTATAGTGGTGTAGTGGTTAGTAAGGTGGTGTAGTGGTTAGTACGGTGGTGTAGTGGTTAGTAAGGTGGTGTAGTGGTTAGTATAGTGGTGTAGTGGTTAGTAAGGTGGTGTAGTGGTTAGTACGGTGGTGTAGTGGTTAGTAAGGTGGTGTAGTGGTTAGTATGGTGGTGTAGTGGTTAGTACGGTGGTGTAGTGGTTAGTATGGTGGTGTAGTGGTAAGTACGGTGGTGTAGTGGTTAGTAAGGTGGTGTAGTGGTTAGTATGGTGGTGTAGTGGTTAGTACGGTGGTGTAGTGGTTAGTATGGTGGTGTAGTGGTAAGTACGGTGGTGTAGTGGTTAGTAAGGTGGTGTAGTGGTTAGTATGGTGGTGTAGTGGTTCGTACGGTGGTGTAGTGGTTAGTATGGTGGTGTAGTGGTTAGTATGGTGGTGTAGTGGTTAGTATGGTGGTGTAGTGGTTAGTATGGTGGTGTAGTGGTTAGTATGGTGATGTAGTGGTTAGTATGGTGGTGTAGTGGTTAGTACGGTGGTGTAGTGGTTAGTATGGTGGTGTAGTGGTTAGTATGGTGGTGTAGTGGTTAGTACGGTGGTGTAGTAGTTAGTATAGTGGTGTAGTGGTTAGTATGGTGGTGTAGTGGTCAGTATGGTGGTGTAGTGGTTAGTACGTTGGTGTAGTGGTTAGTATGGTGGTGTAGTGGTTAGTATGGTGGTGTAGTGGTTAGTAAGGTGGTGTAGTGGTTAGTATGGTGGTGTAGTGGTTAGTATGGTGGTGTAGTGGTTAGTATGGTGGTGTAGTGGTCAGCACTGTTGCCTCACAGTAAGATGATCTGGGTTGGATTCCCGGTCCGGGTGGTTCTGTGTGTGCATGTCCTCCCCGTGCTTGAGTGGGTTTCCTCCCACAGTCCAAACACATGCAGTCAGGTTGTTCGCTCACTCTAAATTGCCGGTAGGTGTGAGTGCATGAGTGAATGTTGGCCATGCGATGGACTGGCAAACTGTCCATTGAGAACCCCGCCTTCGCCCGATGACGCTGGGATTGGCTCCAGCCCCCCCATGACCCCAACTAGCGGGATAAAGCGGCAGATAATGGATGGATGGATGGAGATGATGGAGAAGATTTTTTTTTTTTTTTTTTTTTTTAAATTAATTAATTAATTTATTTTTACAGTGTAGGTCTGTTTGTATGTTGAAAGCATATCATTTTAACACAATCATTTGAATTTAATTGAATTGTGGCATACATTTCTTTTTTAATATTCTTTATTGTTGTGTCAGCTCTACCATACAGAAGCACTTCGAATTTCCACAACTACAGACTGTAGTTCTTCTGGGTGTGGCTAAAATAAGGACCCGCCACAGGGACGTGAAAACACAGGACAGCAAGTTTCAATTCAAAACATGAAACTAATGATCATTGTAGTTTGACCTTAGTTCTTATAATAATCTATTATTATAATATAAATTTGACCTTGAGTTGCACATAGATCCACCACAGGCACAGATCTCCATATCTCCAGATCTCTCTATCTGTGCACAGCTGACTGAGGAGGCTAATAAATACATAGCAGGAGTATACGCGAGAGATACCGATATGAAGTTTCTACAGTAATAGGCTGTTGAAAGTCCTTTGGCCTGAATAGAAAGAAAGCCTGGCTGCGGGTGCTTGACAGAGCGGTTAGCGTCCTGTCATCCAAACAAACTGGGCCTAATCTTGTCTTATTCATTCCCATCATGCATGACAATCACAGCTCTCCAGGGCTCTTTCCCGCCGAGCCGTCGCCATTACAATGTGGCGCGGAACGCAAAAGGGCCAATTCTCAATTTCACATCAAAACCCATCCTCGCCCCGCGTTCCATTTGAACCGGTTCAGAGGTCTCTGAAGTTTGATTTAAGCTAACAGAAACATCAAACGGCGCATGTAATATCTGAATATTCACGGCATGACATTAGAATAGAAGTTCACGGAAATTCATCATCAGCACTTTTTAGAGACGTTGAGCACTTCAAGCTGAACATCGGTGCGCTACATCAGGGCCAGGCTCGGATGGAATGATCACAATAGAAACATGAAAGACGATCTCGGGCAACAAGAACCTGCCATAACAAACAATTTCACATCAAACAACTCTATATGTATTGAGTCAGCTGTAGAACGTCCGCAGTGGAACGTCTTTATACACCCAGCTTCTATCACTGTAGGAAGGCTGCCACGCTCTATTCTTCTCCTTTTAGATCCTTTGGGACTGAAATGAAATGTTACACCAATCCAGCAGTGTAAGCATGGGCGTAGGTTTGCATATGGACGGCGGGGACATGTCTCCACCAATATTTAGGGAGGACAGAATTGTCCCTACCAACATTAGCCTCAATTTCTTCACTGTCCAAAGAGAAACATGTTGATTTGATTCTCTTGATATTAAAAGTCTACATCATTCATGCTACCCATTTCTCCCAGTGAACCTAACCAACCACCAATGTCCATGTCCACCAGCCTATCACCTATATCAATTCAGTTTGTATATATACACTACTGTGTCAAAGTCTTGGGCACCACCGGATATGATTAGAACAGATGTAAATAATCATACATACAATACAAAGTAACATGAATATCTTATTGTGAGAGAAGTAGATCATATCTTGAGCTCCAGTTTGAAGAAGTGTAGTTCCAGATTTCTCCTGGACGCCCCAGACATTGTATGAATGTGTTTAGTTCCTTCAGCTGCAATCTTGATTTAGCTTAATGAAGTACTGAGCAGTCAAAGCAGGTATTAGATGAGAACTGTAAATAATACTTGGAGAAGCTTGGAAAGAGTTAAATAAACACACTGACGTATTTAAAAGCACTACTTAGTCTATTAATACTGTCTGAATATTTAAATAATATTCTGTCAGGAAAAATAACTTTTTTACATATAATAATGTGCCCAAGTGCCAAAAACCATTACACAGAGCTGTGTATATATATATATATTGTCTCTGGCCATATATAACTTTTGTGTATAACTTTTTTTTTTCTACATCATTTGAACACAACAGCTGCTGTTTACGTTGTCTCAGAATTTTCTGATGAATGGACCAATAGAAATGCTTTAGAATCACTTAGGAAAAACTCTGGTTCCATTGGCTTGCATTAAAAGTAAGTCCAGTTTTTGTGTTTTGGTGATACTCGCTGATGTTACTAATTTTACAGATGTTATAAACTGTCCTGGATGAGTCTGAGTCACATACACTAACAAACTGCCAGACGGACGATGTTTTCTTTTCGCACATGCGGTAAACGTCGTAAACTGTTCTCGTGAGGCCGCTACTTTAGTCAGTGTGTTGAAAATTAAAGGGTGTGTGTTTCCACCTAGTGGTTCAGATAGGAATTGCAGGGAGCTGGCCGGAGGGCTCCTCTTCCTGGATGAAACACTAGCTGGAAATACAGAAATTAGGCTCATTTGTTTAACACCATCGATTCGCTCTCGGGATCGGCTAAATTGGAGAAATATCGCTGATCTCATATTTTGATTAAAAATCATCTGATACCGATACATGGCCGATCGATCCTTCCATCTCTAATTAATACTGTTTAAATATTTAAATATTGTAAGTTTTAAATACTTAAATAAGTGTTTTGCTGAGTTAATAAAAGCTTCCCTCCTGGAAAAGCAGCTTTTTATATATAATAAAGTCCCCAAGTGTCTAAAACGTTCACACAGTCCTGTGTTCGTCCAGTTTCTTAGCGAGGCGCTGCCATTGACTTGTTTTTGCATACTGAGTGGTTTTTATGTTTCGTGCCTTTCCGTGTTTGACCCAAATATGTCTCTCGTTTGAATTTCCCTTTTGTACTTTGGTGTTTTGGACTGTTTGGTCACTCCGGCTTTGACCCCTGCATGTTTACTCACTTTGTGTACGGATTGTCCGTGAATCTGATCGTGCTGTTGACCCTGCCCTGGTTCTTGACCATCCCTTTGGGTTGCCCTTTAGTAAATATATCTCATTTGCCATTTCCTCTTCGCGAGCGTCTGCTCAGTTCACCTTTCCTGACCAAAGCAGCTGCTATTTACATCGACTGGAAATGCTTCCAAAATGACTGGAAAGGAATTCTGGTTCCATTGACTTGCATTAAAAAAGTACAGTAGGTTGTTGTCCTCTCCTGTAAGGGTGGCGTGTTGTAGATCTTTGGAGTGAAGTCATAATAAGGAGTTACACTTTCCCAGCAGAGTGTCGAACAAGACTCAGCAGATGGTGCGCAAAACCTGAAGCGAACACGTCAGCGGATTTATTTAGCTCCTGCATCGTTGTCGTATTCTCTGGGAAATGGTATGACAGAGCTCTGGCCTATAGGGGTGGACCTGCTCAGCAAATCTCCCAGAAATTTCATTCATTTTGAATGGAGCTCCGAACACAGAGGGCGCCGAGCTACAATCCCTCGCATGTGTTCAGGGTCAGAGGTGCTGCCATTTCATTTCTGGGGCCACTTACACCTTTAGGCAATGCTAGCATTTGATTGGCTGGGGGCTCACGTCATGATGTGCAATAAACTGCCAGATGAAGAGGAGCGAGAGCTGATCAGCGTCCTAAAAGTAAGTTATCAGAGATGTCGGTCCATATACCTCAAACACGGATTATAAATTGTAGTCTTTCCTGCTTACTGCTCTTTTTTTTATCACCCATGGTGCTATTTGTCGTCACGTTTTGTAATTTGTATCATGGCACCAAATAAGAAAAGAGACCCTTAGTCAGTATTAGATGGTAAGCTAACTAGACACATTGATTTAAAATATAAAACCTGCTACCGAACGTCACAGCCTTTCCTCTATTAAAAATAATCATTATAGTTTGGAATTATAAGGAAGCATCAGTCATCAGGATGTTGAGCTAGTCTAAGCTTTGAATATCAAAATTACTATTACTATGTTATCTTTTTTTAAATCCAAACAAGTTGGTTTTATAAGATCATATACATGCAATATCTGTTTGCCCTCTAAAATAAAATGGGTTTAATCATGTGTTGTATGTGTCTTATCCATCAATGCACACTCCCTCCCTATTTGCTGGTTCTAAAGGTTTTTGAAAGTTAGTATTGTTAGTTTTTGGAACCATTGTAGTTATTGAAGTTGATGCAAAACTGAATACCATATTCAGTTGAGGCACCAATGCAATTACAGTGAAAACTGTATTGTATTTAAAGCAAAATTCCATTTAAATGTCATCACTAATATTGTTTTACAATTACAGCAAAATTCCATTTTAAATGTCATCACTAATATTGTTTCACAATTACAGCGAAATTCCATTTTAAATGTCATCACTAATATTGTTTCACAATTACAGCGAAATTCCATTTTAAATGTCATCACTAATATTGTTTCACAATTACAGTGAAATTCCATTTTAAATGTCATCACTAATATTGTTTTACAATTACAGCAAAATTCCATTTTAAATGTCATCACTAATAATGTTGGTTTACAATTACAGCAAAATTCCATTTAAATGTCATCACTAATATTGTTTTACAATTACAGCAAAATTCCATTTAAATGTCATCACTAGTATTGTTTCACAATTACAGCAAAATTCCATTTTAAATGTCATCACTAGTATTGTTTCACAATTACAGCAAAATTCCATTTAAATGTCATCACTAATATTGTTTAACAATTACAGCAAAATTCCATTTTAAATGTCATCACTAGTATTGTTTCACAATTATAGCAAAATTCCATTTAAATGTCATCACTAATATTGTTTTACAATTACAGCAAAATTCCATTTTAAATGTCATCACTAATATTGTTTTACAATTACAGCAAAATTCCATTTTAAATGTCATCACTAGTATTGTTTCACAATTACAGCAAAATTCCATTTTAAATGTCATCACTAGTATTGTTTCACAATTACAGCGAAATTCCATTTTAAATGTCATCACCAGTATTACATCACAATTACAGCGAAATTCCATTTGTGATACAACACTGTATCACAAATGTCATCACCAGTATTACATCACAATTACAGCGAAATTCCATTTTTAAATTCCATCACTAGTCTTGTATCACAATTACAGCAAAATTCCATTTTAATGCCATTACCAGTGTTGAATCACAATTACAGCAAAATTCCATTTTAAATGTGTTGTATCACAATTACCAGTGTTGTATCACAATTACAGCAAAATTCCATTTAAATGCCATCACCAGTGTTGTATCACAATTACAGCAAAATTCCATTTAAATGCCATCTCCAGTGTTGTATCACAATTACAACAAGACTGTTTCCATATGAAGTTGCCGTATTACACCATAATTATTATGAAAAATCTGTTATGAAGGGAAACACCAGGATTATAGTGCAATAATGAGCTAGGATGTGACAAACATGGCAGGATAAACATGTACATAATACAATTAGTGTTCAGCTGCACAATAAACACTGATAAAATAAACACTATAATAGCTTCTAGTACAGAAACAAGGAGATGAGCAGCTTTATGATAAACACTTTTATTCAATCACTTTTATTCAATCACTGCGCTGGACGCACCTTAAAAATAATAACGTCAGCCCTCATATCTACCTGACACTAGTGGACAGATGAACAAATGACCATGGCCCAGTTAAAGAATTTAAGACAAAATAATGAAATGTCACCAGCGGTTCAGTAGAAAATAGCTGTTCTTAGAATCAGTAGGCCGTGCGCTTGCCGGAGGGAAGTATTCACTAAGACAAGACCAGAGTTTAGTTTACTGTTAAAGCCAACAGTATATTTTACTCCATGTATTATTGACGGTGACAGTGAGTCTGATGAATGTAACATCAGGTGAGTCGCGCGGTTTACACTATACAGTGATGAGTTGATGAACGATCTGAGATTCAAAAACATGAAATCAAATAAACAAACACAACAAATGCATTTTATCACTCAGAGTAACAAACCTCCTGGCTCAGAACTGTTTACCTGGCTCTATCTATCTATCTCACTTTCCCTCTCTCTCTCTCTCCCTCTCTCTTATTATATATATATATATATATATATATATATATATATATATATATATATATATATATATATATATATATATATATATAAACTTATCTATCTATCTATCTATCTTAATATATATATAAACTTATCTATCTATCTATCTATCTCACTTCCCCCTCTCTCTGTCCCTCTCTTTATATATATATATATATATATATATATATATATATATATATATATATATATATATATATATATATATATATATATATAAACCTATCAATCTATCAATCTATCTATCTCTCGCTCCCTCTATATATATATAAATATATCAATCTATCTATCTATCTATCTATCTCTCGCTCCCTCTATATATATATAAATATATCATATTTATACCCCAGGGAAACAGGAAGTGATGAATTACTAATCGAATGTTTCTAGATATTCTGATCAACTTTATAAACTAGTAGAAATGACAGAAACACTTCAATTACATTTATTTTCTAGGAATTGTTAGGGGTGCCAATAATTTGAGTTAAAGGTTACATTCAGTGTGAGACTATGCTTCTGCAATAAAAACTGAATTTACTTTTGGGCTTTTAACACGTCTTAACGAGGGGTGCCAGTAACTGCGGAGGGCGCTGTATCATCTGTGAACTATATTTAGTCTGATTATGTAAAGAAACTTTTGTTCTTTGGGAGTTTTGTTGTTTTTCATCTTTCACCGACTTCTTGTCCATGTCCTGTTTTTTACATTTCATTGTTTCAGCCCTCCCCCAGACTTCCATTCTTTCAACAACAGTCAGCAGCTCTTGGCAACCCACCAACAACGACTTAACAACAAGACAGTTAAGCATGACAACACCTTAGCAACCACCCAGTAGATCTTGGCAACCACCTAGCAACACATTAGCAACTGCCTAGCAACACCTTAACAATCACCTGGTAAACCTTGGAAACCATCCAACACCATAGAAACCACCCAGTAACACCTTAGCACATTGGCAGCCACCTGAAAGTGGGCGGAGCTTTACCGCATGATAAACTGCAGCCTCAGTGAATCTAACGCTACTTTTATTGTGGGTGCGTCTGCACTGGTCCATACATGTGGAGTCTGATTCCTGCACCGAGTGCTGGGACAGACCACAAACCTGGACCGGCTGGGCCCCCTGCGGACTGGGATCGGCTTATAAGAGCTCTCTCCTGGTGCTCCAGGTGAT
>CM038727.1:30394668-30642168 GCA_021613375.1 Megaleporinus macrocephalus
CACACGGAAACAACACACGGGCGACTTCAAACACAGCCTATCCTGAGACTGTACTCCGACTTTAATCAGGCATTTCAGACCCAGTTAATACCCGATTCCCTCCTCTGCCTCATGAAATTGGAGCCTTTTCCAGGCGCTCCGAATCGGAGAGATGGCGGCGAGGCACGAGAGCGGCGGTAGGGTTTAGGCCGAGAGGGATTTGGTCAAATTTAATTCAGCCCCTCTGAACAGCCGGACGGAAACGCAGTAGAGTAATTCTGCTACACCTGATTAGGTACGGGAGTATTTGGAATTACACTGACAGAGCAAAAGTTTTTTTTTTTTTTCACCCTTTTTCTGAAGACTCTGTTGGGAAGGTAAATTAAGCTGAGCCGATAATGCCCTGGCGCATTCCTGCGACAGTCTTGCTTAATTACATCCTGTTGAAGAAGAGCGCAACATGAAAATAATCACCGCTACCTCCCGAATGCCCACCATGAGAACCTTGGGGGAAATTAGATACTGGGTAGGGGGGGTGCTCTCTAGCCCTGGAGACTCTTTGAGATTTCATTATCTCACTGAAAATGACTGGCATTTTCAGAGAAAACAGTCTTTATGTTTATATTCATCTTTAATGTATAAAGACATATATATATATATATATATATATATATATATATATATATATATATATATATATATATATATATATATTTATATACTGTCCAATGAAAAACTCCAAAATTACAACTTTACAGGAGAGACCAAAAACGTACCTTACTTTCAATGGAAGTCAATGGAACCAGAATTTTTTCCAAGCTATTTTGGAGCATTTCTATTGGTCCATTCATCATAAAATTTTCACCCAATGTAAATGACCATTGACATGTTCAAATGATGTAGAATATATATATATATATATATATATATATATATATATATATATATACTTTGTTCTGCAAAATATATCAATATGTTATTCATATATGCTATATGAAATTAATAGATAGTAACAGCTAATTATATCGATGCTGTCCAAAGAAAAACTCCAAAAACTCCAACTCCAATCTCCATTTTGTCCATTTTTATTTTTCTACATCATTTCAACACGACAGCTGCCATTTACATTGTATGAATTTCATGGTTAATGGACCAATAGAAATGCTCCAAAATAGCCTGGAAAAAAGCCTGGTTCCATTGACTTCCATTCAAAGTAAAGAAAGTTTTTGGCCGCTCCTGTAAGGTTGCCATTTTGGATATACTTGTTTGTCTTTGCACAGCTACGATATATAAAATGATCAGTTATTAATAATGTTCTATCAACATTTGTTAATGCCAAGATGTTTTTTGTATTTAAATGTTTTTCATTTGAATATTTTATTCATATGTGAAAATACCAAAAACACAAAACATAACAAATTTTTGTTTGTGGGTGGAGCGTTATTTATTTATTTTTTTGTATTTTAGAGTAGTATCTAAGACTGCATCCCTGTCCCTCATGGCCACATGGTAAATATGTCCCAAAAACTGAGAATCAGTGTGTAGCATTAAGAATTATCACTATCCAAACATTTATTTTTGGTGATTAAGAAACATTTGTGTTTTATAATAATGGTATTGATTCAAAGTTATTTGCTGGTCATATACAGGCTAGAAATTTTGAGTTAAAGCTATAACTGTCACCACCGAAACAGCCACTACTGAAAGATCAGGCAAAGTTTTGGTATAATTAAATAATTAAAGGTAGGGTCAGGGAGCTTTAGTTTAGCCACGCCCCTGTATTTTAGAGTAGGATCTGAGGCTGCATCCCTGTCCCTCATGGCCACATAGTAAATTTGTCTTAAAATCTGAGAATCAGTGTGTAACATTAAGAATTATCAGTACCCAAACACTTATTTTTGGTGATTAAGTAAACTTTTTGAGTTTTAATAAAAAAATAGATGTTGTTAAGGAAATGCTTTAAAGCTGTTTAGCTCAAAATTAGCTAAAACTGTGACTAATGAAACAACTACTACTGAAACATCTGGTGAAGTTTTGGAGGGGTTATGGTGGAGTTTGGTGGTGCTAGTCATAAAACTGGTCAATCATTTGTTTTAATAATATGAAAATAGCATCTCTGTCCAATAAAAAACAATGGAACCAGAATTTTTTCCAAGCTATTTTGGAGCATTTCTATTGGTCCATTCATTGATTTAAGATACTACCGCTCAACCGTCAGACATCGACTTCCCATAGAGTCCCATATATCTTTGGACACACCCAAACCTCATGGTTCTGTTTAGCGTACAGCTTCCAAACTGCTTGTACTCACTCAGGGTACATCCCCAAGCTCTAATCCACAAGCTCTAACACCCATCCACACTCCTCTATTTGTTATTTATTCATCCCTTGTTCCTTCCATAGAGTCCCATTCATTTTCAAGCCCACAAAAACATCATAGTTTTATTTGGGTGGTGGATCATTCTGAACACTGCAGTGACACTGACGTGGCTGTGCTGTGTTAGTGTGTGTGTGTTGTTCTGGCACGAGTGGATCAGACACATTTAAACACTGTGTGTCCCCTCACGGACCACTAGGGGTCGCACAGACCACAACAATAGCAAAGCAAACCTCAGAGATACGTTGGGTTTTGGTTTTGTTGGAGAATATGCAGTCATGTGCATGTGAATTGTGCCTGGACGTGTTTGCGGAAACCCTGAGTGGAAACATTCCCAGAGAGTGAACCGGAAGATTCCTATTATTCACTGCTGGGAGTCCTGATGAAGTTTCCAATCTTTATGCTGCACCACACGTCCATGTCCATGGCAAAGCGCTGCCCCAGTATAGGAGCGACAGCACTACCAGCCAATGCTGGAGGCAGGTCGTTCATCAAGTGCCATCTAACGGGGCCAGCCAGCCTCGGGATTCCATGTCCATGTCCGATGGCGTGTGAGAAAAACGATGCCGGGCTGATGACAGTGTACATGCTGAATGTCAAGTGGAATGTCCTGCGCCTGCGAAACATCAACGGCGGAGGACAGCGACATGATGGACTACAGCTTTCGCGTGTGACTGAAACAAGCAATCCTCTGCTATCTGGGCTATTCCAGAGACGCCGCTGCTCATCCAGTCCTTTCCAGTTTCATGGGCTGCGATGACAGGACAGAAGGATTGAGAAGACCCAGGACAAGACAAGGCCAATTACTCCACCACACGCAGCACGGATCTGACCCCACTCTGTTATCCAATTAGCGTGATATGCTCTGAGGGGTTAGTAAATAAGACTGTTTGACCAGCCGGGCTTTGTTCGATGTCGCCGTGTTTTTGGCCGATGATGGTCGCTATTAGTCTCTTCCCGTCTACCAGAGGTCACCGCTTATGTCAGCCTTGGCGAGCATTATAAAGCTTTCTAAACTCTCAAGGAAAGAAGAAGACAAACGAAAGGCAATTAGATCGCTCGGCGTCGCCCTACAGTCATCTCTCGCCAAGCCGTTTCCTAGCCAGCCTTATTAAAGGTGGCACAAGGAGACGTATTGAAATTCTGGACATGGCCATCCTAGCAGGTAGGTGAGAGGACAAAATGAGATTTCTCACTTCTCGCTCACCTCTTACTCTTTATCTCTTCCAGTAAATGGGATATTTGAGAAACGCGTGTCATATATACATATATATGCACCGCAGCAAACGCTGATCCTCCACTTTCCTTCTCGTTCGCAGAAACTGCTCAACTGGCCTGGCCACGCTCTGACCTCAAACACCAGGAGGTGACGCTGGCAACAATCCCACCTATTCAGCCTAATGAGGAAGTGTCGCCCTTTTGTTTTGGTTCGGATCCCTACAAAACACATTTACGGTTCGCCTTAGACATGAAACACAACCTCAACCTGTTTCTTCAGGAACATTCGTGGAATATAGACTGACCAGCCAATTCATGAAGTCCACCTCCTTGTAGCTACACTCGTAGTAGATAGTTTTGGTGGGGTTTGGTGGTTAAAAATAGCATCTCTGTCCAATAAAAAACAAGTATGTTCAAAATAGCTACTATACAGGAGAGGCCAAAGTTTCTTTACTTTTTATGTAAGTCAATGGAACCAGAATTTCTTCCAAGCTATTTTGGAGTACTTCTATTGGTCCATCTATCGATTTAAGATACTATTGCTCAACCATCAGACATCGATTGCTGTGTTACTTTAACCCGTACTCATTTGTCTTTTTTTTTATCCCTCGTTCCTCCCATAGAGTCCCATATATCTTTGGACACACCCAAACCTCATGGTTCCGTTTAACGTACAGCTTCCAAACTGCTTGTACTCACTCAGGGTACACCCCCAAGCTCTAATCCACAAGTTCTAACACACTCCTTTATTTGTTGTTTAACACTGTAAGGCAACAATCCCGCCTATTCAGCCTAATGAGGAAGCGTCGCCCCTTTTGTTTTGATTAGGGTCCCTATAAAACGATACATAAAACACAACCATCACCTGTTTCTTCTGGAACATTCGTGGAATATAGACTGACCAGCCAATTCATGAAGTCCACCTCCTTGTATCTACACTCGTTTACCGCATAGGACAACGTTCTAGTTCTACACTAGTCCAGCTGGTTCCCTGTTTGTACTTTGTTACCATGATCTTCAATGGGCACGACCCCCACCATAGAGCAGGTATTATGTGGATGGTGAATCATTCTCTGTGGAGGTGTGTCAGACACCAGAGTGTCATTGTCACTGCAGTGCTGAGAATGACCCACCTCCCTAATAGTACCTGCTCTGTGGTGGTCCTGTGGGGGTCCTGATCATTGAAGAACAGGGTAATAAAGTATACAGAGAATCAGATGAACTACAGTCTGTATGTGTAGCTCCTATATGGTCAGTGGAGCTTGATACTAAACACATGATGCCTCAAAATCATTGTTATACTGGATAAAACACATAAAACCACAATTTGACATTTAGTTTATAAGGTTCATTAGATGTGTGATGCTGGTGTGAGTGCATGAGATACAGCAGTGCTGCTGGAGTTATTAAACACTGTGTCCACTCACTGTCCACTCTATTAGACACTCCTAACTTGCTGGTCCACCTTGTAGACATAAATTCAGAGATGATAGCTCATGAGTTGCCCCTCAATAACACTAGTGGTGGCTGATGCCAGTTGACTAGTCAATTTGTTGACTGCACTGCTCAAAGATGACACTTTAAGCTTGATGCCAACCGATCATGTGATTATTATGGTGATTATGATGTTTACTGAAGACTAGTTGGAAAGGTCACACCATGCTCTACTGACCTGTGGAGTTAGGCTTCGTTCTAACTTTGTTTTTTGCCGTCAGAATGAAGAGGGAGACCAGTTCAGAGCTTAAGCTCTATGCTCTATGCTCTCACACCCTGGTCTACCATGGTCTCAATCGGGTCTCCAACTGCATTGTCCCTTTATAGGCCAGCCCTCCTGCTTCTTCAGCCCACTACACCTGGCCAAGTCATTACCTCCCAGGTGGAGTGGTTCTCAAATAGAAGTTCTAACGATAAGCTGCAGGGTCTTGTTCTCAAGCCTAGCCATAAATGCCCCACATGCCCGGGGGTCACAAAGCCCTGACCTTCCCGTGAGCTGCAGCAATCAGGAAGCCCACATGTAAGCATACATTTTTACCAGATGCTATATTCACACCACTATGTCAAGGATCAGATTCTGAGTGTATGGGCAAAGCCGCCTAGGGTGCGCCTAAGTAGGATACGCATTCATGAAGGTCCATGTCTCTGATTCCCTGAAGGCTGGCAATACGTTCCAGAGCTCCAACACTCTGCTGACCTGTAGAGTTTGGCCTCGTCATGGGTGATAGTTCCAGAGGTTCCACTTCTGTGGTCCTGTGGATGCTGACTCAATTACTCATCACATAACTGTTGACTTAAAACAATCTGAAGCCCTGCAAACCCTCATTGTCCACTCTATTAGACACTCCCACCTTGTTGGTCCACCATGTAGATGTAAAGTCAGAGACAGTAGCTCCTCTGCTGCTACACAGTTCTCAAGTCCTTCCTCAGTGGGCACAGGACGCCGCCCATAGGACGCTCTTGGCTGGATGTTGCTGGTTGGTGGACTATTGTTGCAATCTACTCACACCAGATCGCAACACACACTAACACACCACCAAATTTACTTCCATAGAGCTCATTCAGTCTCACAACAGCTGCTACACAAAAAGCATATCTGTGGTTGGAGAGCGAAGAAGACAGTTAAGCCTTTGGGACACAGTGATTTGTGTATTGACTTTCTTCTTCCTTCCAGACCTGAATACCTATCACAGGGCGGCCTGCTAAACGCTGCTGTTACTGGGCGTGCGCCCGGAGGCCTCTGGAGGCAAATCAGAAGCGCGGTGGACGCCGGCATGGCGGTGGAAATGAAAACCGTTAGCCGGTGAATGGTTTGAGGTCTGTATGTATGAAGGCATTAGGAACATGCACACGTAGACGCTTCACACTCCTTTCAGTCGTCCTAATCTTAGGGCTGCACATTTTCTCCGAGGCACTTCCTCTGGCCACTTCCTTTGGACATCGTGTACCACCTGCATATACTTTGGCCACAGTATGCACCTCTCTGTTCTGGACTCTACCTTTTCCAGCTCGGTCCAAATGCAGCCCAACAGTGGACATCTTGGAGCCGTCGAAGCGACAAACATACTGTATAACCCCGCGGACGTTAAGGTGAGGCTACGGTGATAGATGCATTACATGGTACGTGCCAGGCCTACGAAGCAGCAGGTCTTTGAAAAGGGCTTGGATTGACAGGTCCTTTGAAACATTTCTTGGAACACTCGCACCGGGGAAGGTCAGGTGTGCCTTTGTAACTTTTAAAGGCTTATGATGGTTAGGCGGGAGCTCGTGCTAGAACGCCATCTTTCATTTGGAGCTAAAAACTAGAAGCCAGATTCTGTAGATGACGCCTGAGCTTTGGGACCACCTACTCGCCTACCAGTTTAGGGCAGCCATTAGAAGTTGAAGCTATTACAGCTAGAGTTCTGCCCAAAAAATAAATGTGTACAATTTTTTCCCAACCCAACCTCAAACGCAGACAATCAGTCAAAACATATTTCAGTCTGCTTCGTCTTCCGTTTCATTGTATCCCATCGGTTAGCACAGCGCAAATTAGCCTCAGCAAACAGCACAACACAAAACTACAAATGCGGCGTTTATTATTGTGTGAAATAAAAAGAAATGAGCACTGTGCACTGAAAGGCTGAGAAGCAGCCAGCGTTAGTGCAACTGGTGACACGTTTTAGGCACTTGGGGACATTATTAAATTCAAAAAGCTGTTTTTTACAGACAGAAAGCTTTTATTTACTCAGCAAAACAGTTCATATTTGAAATATTTAAACAGTATTAATACAGTAAGTAGGGCTTTTACATACGTCAGTGTGTTTATTTAACCCTTTCCAAGCTTCTCCTTGTGGAAACAACCCAGTATTATTTACAGTTCTCATCTAATACCTGCTTTGACTGCTCAGTACTTCATTAAGATAATTCAAGATTGCTGCTGAAGGAACTGAATACATTTATACAATGTCTGGGGCGTCCAGGAGAAATCTGGAACTACACTTTGTTCTACAAACTGGAGCTCAAGATATGATCTACTTCTTTCACAATAAGATATTTATGATACTTTGTATTGTATGTATGATTATTTACATCTGTTCTAATCATATCTGGTGTTCTTACTGGTGAAAATAGTTTAATACTAAAATAAAGGCTTTTAAACAATCAGCTTAGGTGCACAAGACTTCTATATATATATATATAAATAAATAACGATCAGCCAAAACACACTGTCCAGTATATCAGCTCCACTGACCATATAGGAGCTACACTTGTAGACTGTAGTTCATCTGTTTCTCTGTATACCCCCGCGGGACCACCACACAGCAGGTGTTATTAGGGTGGTGAATTATGCTCAGCACAGCAGTGACACTGACAGGGTGCTGGTGTGTGAAGGCTGATTTATGCTTCCTCTACGTGTGGAAATGTCTGCGTACGTTCTAAGCAATATAACCGTCACTGCCACATACTGCTCGCCGTCAGCTCCGTTTACATGGTTGTTGAGCAGCACTTCCAGTAGAGGGCAGTTTGGAGTAAATCAAACATGGCAGCGGTGGGGGAGTACATAGTTTTGTATTGAAATTAATAAATGGGCTAAAAACGACTGTTTGTCTCTGTGCAGCGGTGAAGTTAAACAGCGAACCAACTTGCAATCTTCAAAAAGCCCTGCAGTGTTCATAAAGAAGTGGTTGCATCTTGTACTGCCCCCACGAGTGTTGAGTTTGTAAAGCTTCTATAAATTCTATGAAACTGCTGATTTCTAAGTTCTTTAAATCAAGGATGAGAATTATTTGCTTCAGTTATGCCTTTATTCTGATTTCAAACTGGAAGTAGTGTTTGTGAAGTAGTAAACTGATTTTAAGTATGATTAAAGATGGTGGGGATGGGGGGGGCACAGGATATGTCTTGGTCGGTCGACTACATCAGATTTTGCTAAGCTATTCCTTAAAGGCTGGGACTAGACTAACTGACTAACTGACTAAATAACTAACCAACTGACTGACTGACTGAATAACCGACTAACTGACTAATTAACTGACTACAGAACTGACTTTGTAACTAACTGATTATAACTAACCAACTGACTAAATAAGTAATTAACTGACTAAATAACTAACTGACTGACTAACTGCCTAACTAACTAACTAACTAACTGTCTAAACATCTAACTAGTAACTGGAATGACTGACTGACAGAATAACCGACTGACTAAATAACTAACTGACTAATTAACTAACTAACTGACTAACTGAATATGTAACTAACTAACTAACACATTAAATAACCAACTGACTAAATAACTGACTAATTAACTAACTAACTGACTAACTAAATATGTAACTAACTAACTAACTAACAAACACATTAAATAACTAACTGACTAACTAACTGACTAAATAAGTAACTAACCAATTGACTAACTGGCTAAATAAATATAATTGACTGACTAGTTGACTAACTAACTAACTAACTGACTAAATAACTAACTTACTGGCTGACTGACTTACTAAACAACTAACTAACCAAATAAATAACTGACTGGCTGACTAACTGGCTGACTGCCTAAATAACTAACTGACTGACTGACTAATTAACTGACTGACTAAATAACTTACTGACTAACTGGCTAATTAACTGACTGACTGACTAAATAACAAACTGACTGACTGACTAATTAACTAACTGACTGACTAACTGGCTAATTAACTGACTGACTAAATAACTTACTGATTAACTGGCAAATTAACTCACTGACTAATTAACTAACTGACTTAGTGACTAATTAACTAACTGACTGACTAACAGGCTAATTAACGAACTGACTGACTAATTAACTGACTGACTGACAAATTAACTAACTGACTGACTAACAGGCTAATTAATGAACTGACTGACTAACTGGCTAATTAACTGACAGACTGATTAAAAAACTAACTGACTGACTAATTAACTAACTGACTGACTAACAGGCTAATTAACTAACTGACTGACTAACTGGCTAATTAATTTACTGACTGACTAATTAACTCATTGACTGACTGACTAATTAACTAACTGACTGACTAACTGGCAAGTTAACTGACTGACTAATTAACTAACTGACTGACTGACTAATTAACTAACTGACTGACTAACAGGCTAATTAACGAACTGACTGACTAATTAACTAACTGACTGACTGACAAATTAACTAACTGACTGACTAACAGGCTAATTAATGAACTGACTGACTAACTGGCTAATTAACTGACAGACTGACTAAAAAACTAACTGACTGACTAATTAACTAACTGACTGACTAACAGGCTAATTAACTTACTGACTGACTAACTGGCTAATTAATTTACTGACTGACTAATTAACTCATTGACTGACTGACTAATTAACTAACTGACTGACTAACTGGCTGATTAACTGACTGACTAAGAAACGAACTGACTGACTGACTATGTGGCCTTATGCTTTCCAACATCAAATACCGTCTCAGTATAATGTACACTCTCTCAGTCTGAGCTTCTGGCCCTTCGGCAAAGCTGTCATTTTGCTGACACATGCTGAAATATACGACTGGCCCCGGAATGAGTCAAATCTGGAGTCACAACAGAACGATGCAGTTGCAATCCGAGTAGCACTGGAGCATGTAATTAGCTGGAGTTACCACGAAGGCCGCTCTCTTTTCCGCCACCAAAACAATAGGACGTGATTAATTCTCTCGTTTCGCTTTGACACATTATGAGATATTACGCTTGCCAGAGTATGACATTTAGTTTTAATAACTATTGTGGGTCAAAATGCGCCATCAATTAATTAAATCTCTGCATTCTCGCAGCAAAAGTAACACAATTAACAAACTGTCACTCATTAAAGCAAGCAGAAGGTGGCTTCAGACCTGATTGGAGGCGCGAGTCAAGTCTCACAGGCCGAAGTTCTCAGCGAACCCAACCTGTAACTGTCCTTCTGGAATCTTTCCTGGAGTTCGGGGGCAGTCTGAGCAAAGTTCCGCCCGATGTGGATGGAATGCTATTTTGGGATGGCACGTTACGAGACAGGGAGGAATGACGAATGGCAATGTCAGAGAGCTACTGGATAAGCAACGTGTCAGGAGCATCTGTCTAAATTGCTCTGATAAATGGATTGTTCCTGAACAGTAGGCGGAATAGAGGGTCACTGGCTGAAAGATAAATATTTCTCTTTCTTCTCGCTCGCTATTACTTAACGATTTCTGAGAGAGTGGAGAGAGTTCATATGGTAAAGGGCCTATGGAACCAGGTCTTCACTGCTTACAAGGGCAGCAGCAGTTTACTATGTATATTTGTACTTTGAAGAGATCTAAAGGGTTATTAATAATATATGGAGTATTGGCTCAAGGCAGATCTGTTGGTTTAATATACTGAAAAGCTTCACGCTGGAAAAAGTAATTGCCATATGAATAAAATATAGTACACCAACAAAATGACTTCTGTATGTACGTGGGTGGGGAGAGGTTGAGGGGGGTCTAGTATGATAATATTTGAGTCCATGAAAAAAAATGGTATTTGAGTCAACAATATATTTACATGTCTCAATATATAATTCAAGATTGATCATTAACAGAGTCTAGGGACTGTTTTATATTTATATATATATATATATAAACCAAAGAGATTGGTCCCTAGATTCTCCTAAATTGGCATCTCACTTAGGCCCACCCTATTTATATACTATTCCTCTGAATCCAGGGACCATTACTCTGGTTTTTGATATATATATATATATATATATATATATATATATATATATATATATATAGTCCCTAACAGAGTGTATATATATATATACTATATATACACTCTGTTAAGGACTTTATATATATATCAAAAACCAGAGTAATGGTCCCTGGATTCTCATAAATTGGCGCACCCTATATATATATATATATATATATAGAGAGAGAGAGAGAGAGAGAGAGAGAGAGAGAGAGAGAGAGAGAAATATATATACTCTGGTTTTTGATATATATATATATATATATATATATATATATATATATATATATATATATATATAGAGAGAGAGAGAGAGAGAGAGAGAGAGAGAGAGAGAGAGAGAGATGCCGGACCGCTGTTGTAGTCAACAGCAATTAGTCAACTTTGACATTTATTTACAGTCTTATTGAACATATGGAACCAACCAAAGAAAAACATGTATCTTTCTATGTCATTTCATCACAACAGCTGTCTCTTACGTTGTCAAAAATTAATGAGTAATGGACCAATAGAAATGCTCCAAATGTCATAGAATAAAACCTCTTTCCATTGACTTACAATGAAAGTTAAGAAAATTTCTCTCTTGTTAGGTTACAATTTAGAAAATACATATTTTTCTTTGAACATCAACAGTATTGACTGACTAAATAACTAACTGACTGACTGTATAGTTAACTAACTGACTGACTGACTAATTGACTGACTGACTAAATAACTAACTGACTGACCAACTAATTAACTAACTTACTGACTGACTAAATAATTAAATGACTGACTGACTAAATAACTAACTGACTGACTGACTAATTAACTAACTGACTGACTAAATATATAACTAACTGACTGACTAAATAATTAAATGACTGACTGACAAATTAACTAACTGACTGACTGACTAATTAACTAACTGACTGACTAAATAACTAACTGACTGACTGATTAAATAATTAACTGACTGACTAATTTACTGACTGACTGCCTAATTGACTGACTGACTAAATAAATAACTGACTGACTAAATAACTAACTGACTGACTGACTAATTAACTAATTGACTGACTGACAAATTAACTAATTGACTGACTGACTGACTAACTGGCTAATTAACTGACTGACTAAATAACGTACAGACTGACTGACTAAATAACTAACTGACTGACTGACTAATTAACTAATTGACTGACTGACTGACTAACTGGCTAATTAACTGACTGACTAAATAACTTACTGACTGACTGACTAATTAACTGACTTGTATTCTTGTATTCATATATCACATACATATTTCTCTTTGAACATCAACAGTATTGACCAGCGGTCACTAACATGCAGACCCAGACATTGTCCAGTGTGTACCCAAACTGATAATTTACTGAAAAGGAATTAATTCTACGGGCTTTGCCTCGCAGTAAACGTAAAAGTAGGCTGTCTATGTAGCAGCTGTGTAAGTATCAGCGTTCTCTCCTCATCTCTCCTCATAAAACAGATTACTGAGACGCTCTAGTTAGAGAGAGACTGCGTCACTGCTTGTTCCCGCCCACTGCAGCACGCCACCAGTGGTTTAGCTGGTTGCTAAGCTACCAGCCGGCATCCAAAACAATAGCCTGAGGCTTCAAAATCCGCTAGCATAAATGCTAATGTCTGGAGTATAAAAGTGTAAATGGTGAAGGACTCGTTACAGAGTTGATAATAAAATACTGTTTTGTGTGATTATATGACCAGAAACACATTAAAACTCCAGAGAGAATCAAAATAAATCACATTTTAAAACCACTTCACTGCTCGTAGATTAGCCTGTGTTGCATCATGGGATTGTCTTAGCGGCTGAGGAAGCGTTCAATGCTTCCTTTAAATCAGGTCTAAATAAGGTTCCTCAGTAGACAGTATGTTTAAGGTATGTAAGAATTGGGACAGTCTACATGCGGGAAGGGTGCATACTATGATGTAGTATGCTGCCTATGTAGGAGCTCACTAGGTTTTGAGACACACCCAAAAAAGACTAATTCACATTGAACATTATTATTATTAAGAACAATTATGGTTCCAGGATCACCAACAACCAAGACAACCAAGAGCTCACTCCTCTCACTACACAAGAGAAGGTGTGAGAGGAATACAAGGGTGAGAAAAGCATTGTTGTTTTAAGTAGCCCTTGTTTTAAGGAGGAAAACACATTTAAGTTCTAGAAATAATTAATTCAGTTCAGTAATTAAATCAATGAATATTGTTGAAATATATTAAACAGCATTTGTAATTTGTCTCTCAGTTGTTGATGCTATAAAATGCTGATAGAGCTACTAGGCTACTTCAGTATACAGGATACTAGGGCTGGGTATCGCCACTGATTTCCCGGATCAGTTCGATCCCAATTCAATTTGATTCGATTCAATTCAATATGGATTCATTTAGGGATATTTCAATTACAATCATATGTTTTGTTTGAATAAGAGAACTAATGTGGTAAAGGAACAAGTAACACTCAACCTACCATTACTAAAAACATTAGTGTTTATATGTTTATATACCATCATGGTTTCTAAATCCAAAATGTAGCCAGGGGTGGGTGGAATGCTAATTTTAAAGACCGATCTCGGGTTTATACGAATCGATATTGGATTATTCAAATGAAGATCGATTTGAATCAAAAAATCGTTTTTTTTTTTTAAACAAACCCCTACAGGATACGCCACTGAAATTATTGAGATTGTGACCGTCCAGACCTTGGCTTGAGAAAATTTTCAGACTATTGAACTGGACTATTGAATTCTAATTAAATACCCCTGCTATAGACCCTTAATACTAACACTGTCATATCAACTGACACAATGAGTTACTTGAGAGCTGTTTTCAAAAGCTGGTAGATGTTTTTATTCGCCAGTGATGACTTGCTTTGTGGGTTGGTCAAGGATAACATGTCCACCTCTTCACCAAACAGAAAGAGTAAAACATTTTTAAATGCCGTTATTTTTAAAAAAAATATCATTCACAGTTAGATCCTGTAGCCTTCAGTTAGAAACCTGGCATTAAAAGGTCTACTATCAATTACAGAGAGTGTAGCAGCCAGTTGATCTCGAATCATTCCACCCTGTCACATATCTCTTTGATAAAAAAAAAATTGACAAAAGCTATTTAAACTAGAAAAGTAAAGGATGGTTGCGCAGCTTAAGCAGTGCGAGGAACGGACAATGAATAAAACAACAAGCAGAGGAGTGCGGGCCATTGTGTTTAGGGACCTGCCCTGAGTGAGTACATGCAGTTTATAGGCTGGAGATTAAACGAAACCATGATTGTTTGTGTGGGTATGTCTGTCGACTAGTGCTTGGGGATCTGTCCTGAGTGAGTATATGCAGTTCATAGGGAGTTTGTCCACAAACATTTGGACATGATGCGTATTTATTCTCCGTGTTTTATGGGAGGACTGTTTCTTGAACACAGGTACAATTACTCCTCAAATCTTCAGTGGGCAATCATCATTAGTGGAGCAATTCCGTCCAGGATGATGCATAATGTTTGTCCGGAAAACCCTCTCGAACTCTCGCTGCTACACGAGCTACGCGCTGCCGACGAGGGCTGCTGCGAAAAGATGGATGTTCCGCGCTGTAATGATGCCGAAGGAGCCGAAGCAGAAGTTTTTGGCGAAGTGGACCAATTAGAGAAAGCCATTATGTACCATCTTGAAAGCAACAGGTGTCCCAAGGTCCTTGAGAGAAAACTTCCAGGAAAGTTGGCTCCGAGCAAGCGCCCGGAGAACAAAGCGCTCGTGGAGAGGATAACTTTCCCGACGACACACCGGGTAGAAGATAATGTGCTCTCAGGCTTTAATGGAGCTCCAGTTTTTTTTCATGCAGACAAGCGTGATTCGGGCTCTTCAGGGATTTGCCAGTTTAGCGCTACTTAACGCTGTTCTTCCGTCTTCGGCAGCGTCCGATCTTCACAGAGACGAGGCGCTCTTTTATCGTTCCCTGTTGTGTTCGTTCCTCGCCGCTCTCTTGAAATGAAAGGGCAATCAAACCGTGAGTAATGTCCACATTAGACCTCAGCAAGACTAGAAGCATCACTGCTGACATTGCCACTTCTGTACGCTGGAAGATTAATGCGTTAATAACTCGATAATGAACCGCCACGCCCGCTCTAAATGTGGAGAAACTATTGATTTATGTAAAGCTCGTAAAACTCTGAATTCCAGGGTAGATGAGGAAAACAAGCTCAGCTCCGAGGCCTGGAAGGTAAATTCCGTTATACTGGACTACAGTGGCCAGTCTCTTTCTTCCAGCACTGGATCATTAAACACTTGATTTCTTCTTCTAAAGAAATGGCCACTACTTTGATTGGCTAACTTGTACTCTATTTTGAAGTGTGGACACTCTGGAAGCCTGCTATGATTCATTTACTTCAGTAACTCTGTCTGTCTGCTGTAGTGATAGGGAGTCAATTCCAAAAGAGTCGATTCTTCGGCTCCAGGATGTCTGGATGTTGGAGTTGACTGCTGACCAGTGTTTGGAGTCAACTCTTTAACTGTCGGCTCCTGTGCTGAGAGGGGTTCTGGGTTCGGGTTGGACTGGGAGGAGTTTGGAATGTACTAGGAGAGGTTTGGGTTGAACTGGAAAGAGTTCTAGTTGTACAAGCATGGATTCTGGCTGTACTTGGACGAGTATGGGTTGTACTGGGAGGGGCTTTAGTTATATTGGAAAGAGTTTTGGTTGTACTATGAAGAATTTCACTTTTACTGGAGAGGAGTTAGGTTATACTGGGAGGAGTTTCGGTTGTACTGAGAGGGGTTTTAGTTATACTTAAAAGGAGTTTTGGGTTGTACTATGAAGAATTTCACTTTTACTGGAAAGGAGTTAGGTTATACTGGGAGGAGATTGGGTTATACAGAGAGTGGGTTTGTTGTACTGGGAGAAGTTTGGGTTTTGTTGGGGGGCGTTTGGGTCGTACTGTGAGAACTGGATTCTATTTGTTTTAATGTGTCTTTGGTGTGATTACAACTGCTTTACCTCCTAATACTCAATACTCAACCAGGCAGTGTGTAGATGACCCTCGACCCTGTATAACTCATTCATATCTGAGTAGTAGTTTACAAGCCAACAACATAAAGGAAAGGCCGGTCTCTTGGGGTTAGTCTTGGCCTGACTTGGACCCTAGACTGATTGCTGTACTTCTGGTTCTTCTCGTACTGCCTGAGGAGCTGCCTGACTCGGTCAGCGGCTTCAGACGACGCTACAGTCTTGGGAATGACTGTGATATTTTAAATATTCCAGCCGTGTCCGATGGTACAAGTATACGGGCTGCACATATGGAATAAATGACCTGAGAAATTGGAAAAAGTTTAAGTTCCTCTCTCAGACAAACTCCCCACCTTAAATGGGGAACACGTATCAGAATGTAGCTGCTGCTATATTTAAGGTGGAATGGTGAATTCAGCCTTGTAGAAACTATGGACCACAAGGAACTGAACAGACTTTGGGACACATTTACACTATCAGTGACACTGACATGGTTTAGGTGTGTGTTGTGCTGGTGTTTAAACACTGTGTCCACTCACTTTCCACTCTATTAGACACTCCTACTACTTGCTGGTCCACCTTGTAGATGTAAAGTCAGAGACAGTAGCTCATCTGCTGCTGCACAGTTTGTGTTCTCTAGTCCTTCATCAGTGTTGTCTGGATAGTTTTGGTTGGTGCACGATTCTCAGTCCAGCAGTGACACTCAGGTGTCTATTCCACTCATACCAGCACAACAACACTAACAGAATATTCCACCCCCCTAATAGTAGCTGCTCTGTGGTGGTCCTCTGGGGGTCCTGATCATTGAAGAACAGAGTAATAAAGTATACAGAGAATCAGATGAACTACAGTCTGTGAGTGGAGCTCCTATGTAGTCAGTGGAGCTGATACAGTGGACAGTGAGTGTAGATACAAGGAGGTGGTTTTAATTATATGGTTGATGTTTGGCTACAGCGCCCACTACTGTGCTCTTAAAAAATTCCACTTATTTATGAGTTTACTCAGCGAATCAAACTCTGGTTTCAAGTCTGGTGATAAAGAGCGCGTCCTGGTCGTCTGTTATTTCAACTCGGATTAATCTGACAGTCTCGCTTCCTTCGTTTAAGAGGCACCTGGTGCTGCTGAAACCCTTAAAAAGAAGCCTGAGTTCTATTTCGGCTTCCATCAGACGACTGCAAGAACCGGCACTCGAGTCCCTGTCACGCACTTACAGGCACAGCAAACGATCTGGCCCTGAGACGCGATGCCTCAGGATTCTAAAGGCCCTGCGACGTGCAACGAAAAGAACAAAACGTAGCTATTTTTGGGGGGGAATGAACAGATTTACAGGAATCATTATTTATTTCCCGACAATAATCCTGATTTCCAAGGCCTTTTAAATACAGGGATTAGAGAGGGGCCCACAAAGACTGTGCATCTCGCACATAACGGGCTCCGCCGGTCGCCTCTGAACGCTACCAGCACGCGGACGGAAAGCTGTGAAATCCCAGACTGATGTAATGGCGGCGTCTTCAATCACTCCGCTGCTTCCTTTTTTGAACGCGATGCCTTCTTCATTAGCGACAGGGGCTTGTTAACGCTCGCTCCGATACCGAACACGCAGGGCCTCTTCTAGCTCGGCTCATGGTTGGCACAAAGTCTTGTTGCAGTACGAGGCTTAACAGTAATTACATTGGCCTCTAATTAGGAGGAAGTTAGGACTGCGTGGAAGTGTGGGGGTTTTAAGCCTTCTGAGGATTTGGGTCTAGAGGAAGAGGCTTATTTGCTGCTGCTTCAAGAGACGGGCGTTCCGTCTCCGAGCGCCGCTAAGAGTTATTGTCAAGATGCAATTCGGGCAAACAATCAGATGAACTGTCGCCGCGTTTCGTCCAGCCAAGAAAACCGCAAAGAAAAAGTGTCTCCATTGCAGCTTTTGTGTCTCGGAGAAAGTGTGCTTAATTCAATATTTGGTCCCCGTAGGATAATTAGCATGCAAATCACTTAAAAGTACTGGAAAGGTTCAAAGGTTTGGAATCCTGTTGCAAATAAATGTAGGGAATGATTCTACTATCACTTTAGTGCCTCATAGAATCAGTAGGAAGCTAAATTGTTGGATATGTGTGGCTACAATGTCTATATTGACTGAGAAAACTATATACTATGGGTGTGTCTGAAACCCTAGTGAGTGTGTAAGTAGGCTGTCTAGGTAGCAGCTGTGTAAGTCTCCTCATCTCTCCTCATAAAACAGATTACTGAGACGCTCTAGTTAGAGAGAGACTGCGTCATGGCTTGTTCCCGCCCACTGCAGCACGCAACCTGTGGTTTAGCTGGTTGCTAAGCTACCAGATGGCATCCAATCAATAGCCTAAGGCTTAAAAATCCGCTAGCATGAATGCTAATGGCTCAGTATAAAACTGCAAAATGGTCAACGACTTGTTACAGAGTTGATAATAAAATACTGTTTTGTCATCCTGGGATTGTCTTAGCGGCTGAGGAAGCGTTCGATGCTTCCTTAAAATCAGGTCTAAATAAGGTTCCTCAGTAGACAGCATGTTTAAGGTCTGTAAGAATTGGGACAGACTACATGTCGGGAGTGCATACTATGAAGTAAAATGCTGCCTATATAGGAGCTCACTAGCTTTTGAGACACACCCAATATATCAGACATGGGACCAAGTCACTAAGTTGCAAGTAACAAGTAGGTCTCAAGTCTTGACAATCAAGTCCCAATCAAGTCCCAAGTCAATACAAGAGAGTCTTGAGTCAAGTCCCAAGTTAATACAAGCGAGTCTTGAGTCAAGTCCCAAGTCAATACAAGAGAGTCTCGAGTCAAGTCCCAAGTCAATATAAGAGAGTCTCGAGTCAAGTCCCAAGTCAATACAAGCGAGTCTCGAGTCAAGTCCCAAATCAATACAAGAGAGTCTTGAATCAAGTCCCAAGTCAATACAAGAGAGTCTCGAGTCAAGTCCCAAATCAATACAAGCGAGTCTTGAGTCAAGTCGCAAGTCAATACAAGCGAGTCTCGAGTCAAGTCCCAAGTCAATACAAGAGAGTCTTGAGTCAAGTCCCAAGTTAAAACAAGCGAGTCTTGAGTCAAGTCCCAAGTCAATACAAGAGTCTCGAGTCAAGTCCCAAGTCAATATAAGAGAGTCTCGAGTCAAGTCCCAAGTCAATACAAGTGAGTCTCGAGTCAAGTCCCAAATCAATACAAGCGAGTCTCGAGTCAAGTCCCAAGCCAATACAAGCGAGTCTCGAGTCAAGTCCCAAGTCAATACAAGTGAGTTTCGAGTCAAGTCTCAAGTCAATACAAGGAAGTCTTGAGTCAAGTCCCAAGTCAATACAAGCGAGTCTCGAGTCAAGTCGCAAGTCAATACAAGCGAGTCTCGAGTCAATTCCCAAGCCACTACAAGCGAGTCTCGAGTCAAGTCCCAAGTCAATACAAGCAAGTCTCGAGTCAAGTCCCAAATCAATACAAGCGAGTCTCGAGTCAAGTCCCAAGTCAATACAAGCGAGTCTCGAGTCAAGTCCCAAGTCAATACAAGCGAGTCTCAAGTCAAGTCCCAAGTCAATACAAGAGAGTCTTGAGTCATGTCCCAAGTCAATATAAGAGAGTCTCGAGTCAAGTCCCAAGTCAATACAAGAGAGTCTCGAGTCAAGTCCCAAGTCAATACAAGCGAGTCTCGAGTCAAGTCGCAAGTCAATACAAGCGAGTCTCGAGTCAAGTCCCAAGTAAATACAAGCGAGTCTCTAGTCAAGTCCCAAGTCAATACAAGCGAGTCTTGAGTCAAGTCCCAAGTCAATACAAGCGAGTCTCTAGTCAAGTCCCAAGTCAATACAAGCGAGTCTCGAGTCAAGTCCCAAGTCAATACAAGTGAGTTTCAGGTCAAGTCTCAAATCAATACAAGGAAGTCTTGAGTCAAGTCCCAAGTCAATACAAGCGAGTCTCGAGTCAATTCCCAAGCCAATATAAGCGAGTCTCGAGTCAAGTCCCAAGTCAATACAAGCGAGTCTCGAGTCAAGTCCCAAGTCAATACAAGCGAGTCTCGAGTCAATTCCCAAGCCAATACAAGAGAGTCTCAAGTCAAGTCCCAAGTCAATACAAGCGAGTCTCAAGTCAAGTCCCAAGTCAATACAAGCGAGTTTCAGGTCAAGTATCAAGTCAATACAAGGAAGTCTTGAGTCAAGTCCCAAGTCAATACAAGCGAGTCTCGAGTCAATTCCCAAGCCAATATAAGCGAGTCTCGAGTCAAGTCCCAAGTCAATACAAGCGAGTCTCGAGTCAAGTCCCAAGTCAATACAAGCGAGTCTCGAGTCAATTCCCAAGCCAATACAAGAGAGTCTCAAGTCAAGTCCCAAGTCAATACAAGCGAGTCTCAAGTCAAGTCCCAAGTCAATACAAGCGAGTCTCAAGTCAAGTCCCAATCAATACAAGAGAGTCTAAGTCAAGTCCCAAGTCAATACAAGCGAGTCTCAAGTCAAGTCCCAAGTCAATACAAGCGAGTCTCAAGTCAAGTCCCAATCAATACAAGAGAGTCTAAGTCAAGTCCCAAGTCAATACAAGCGAGTCTCGAGTCAAGTCCCAAGTCAATACAATCGAGTCTCGAGTCAAGTCCCAAGTCAATACAAGCGAGTCTCGAGTCAAGTCCCAAGTCAATACAATCGAGTCTCGAGTCAAGTCCCAAGTCAATACAAGGAAGTCTCGAGTCAAGTCCCAAGTCAATACAAGAGAGTCTCAAGTCAAGTCCCAAATCAATACAAGAGAGTCTCAAGTCAAGTCCCAAGTCTTAAACTTCAAGTCCTAGTGAAGTCACCAGATGTAACATCATTTCAGTATTTAACACAGTTGACGCAGTTGATTAGTAGTATAATAAACTGACATTAATATAACATTAATTAACATTAATTTTTAAAGTTTGTATTATAACAAAAATAACTTGCATATGAAATTAGATCATTTATTTATAACAGCTGTATTGATGGTGACAGTTTTAGCTTTATGGTCCCTTCAAAAATATTGTCACTGTCCAAAGAAAACATGCATCTCAATTTTGGTCGATTTTCAATTTTCTGCTTCATTTAAACGCAGCAGCTGTTGTTTACATTGTGTAAAAATTTGTTTACATTAAAAGTAAAGACAGTTTTTGGTCTCTCCTGTAAAATTATCATTATGAAAATACTTGATTTCAGCTAGTGTGGATTAAGGGGAACCTTAACACTGACCGATTTTATCAGCCTACTGATAAATCTGTCGAGCCTTATTACAAATAGATAAATAACAGCATTAACTGTTTATTAATTATTGAAGTAGTAATGTAGTTTCTGCTGAAAAGGACTAGTTAATGTCTAGTTCAAAATATTTTAATATATATTTATATTTTAACATATTTTAATTTGTTTTCTTTATACTTAAATGAGCAATACAAACACATGACTATTATAAATTATATACTTATACTTGTTACTTTTATAATTTTATAGTATGAAAAACATGCTTTAGTCAAATCACGCGGGTCCAGAAGTGGAGCGGCTCTGAATGCTGGGTGAGCGAGGGAGGATTTCTCCATGTGAAGAAAGGATAAGGGTGGAATTGGAGGATCAGGCTGTTGGCTGCACTCTCAGCTTCTGCAGCAACAGCCTGAAACCAGCATCAACACAGCAGGGGACCTCGACTCTCGCTGGCCATGAGGCCTAGCGATCGTTACAGCGGGCTGGTTTCCTCGCTACGGTCGTGGCCTGCGTTAAAGACACCATTGCCCGCGTTAGCATGTGTTCAACTCACGCCTCTCATCCTTTGGGGGGGATTTGAGGAAGCTTCCAGGTTTAGGGCGATGGTGAGTAGGCTGAGAGAACACTCAGAGCAGCGGAGTGAAACTACCAGCTCGCCAAAGAACGGTAACCAGGGGCCGCGTTCACGAAAACATGCACACATGCTGGACTTCTTCATCCAGCGAAACAAGTAGCCATGTTTGTGTGACTGTTTTAGACGACTGCAAATCCAGAAATTCTTTATACAATCTGGAGAAACATACTGTTACTGCCCAAAACAGAAAAGAGCAAAATACATTATATATATATATATATATATATATATATATATATATATTCTACCAGCCAAACATTATAGTACACTACCAGTCAAACGTTTTAGATACACTACCAGCCAAACGCTTTAGATACACTACCAGTCAAACGTTTTAGATACACTACCAGTCAAACGCTTTAGATACACTACCAGCCAAACGTTTTAGATACACTACCAGCCAAACGTTTTAGATACTCTACCAGCCAAACGTTTTAGATACACTACCAGTCAAACGTTTTAGGTCACTACCAGCCAAACGTTTTAGATACACTACCAGTCAAACGTTTTAGATACACTACCAGCCAAACGTTTTAGATACACTACCAGCCAAACGTTTTAGATACACTACCAGCCAAACGTTTTAGGTCACTACCAGTCAAACGTTTTAGATACACTACCAGCCAAACGTTTTAGATCACTACCAGTCAAACGTTTTAGATCACTACCAGCCAAACGTTTTAGATACACTACCAGCCAAACGTTTTAGATACACTACCAGCTAAACGTTTTAGTACACTAACAGTCAAACGTTTTAGATCACTACCAGTCAAACGTTTTAGATCACTACCAGTCAAACGTTTTAGATCACTACCAGTCAAACGTTTTAGTACACTACCAGTCAAACGTTTTAGATACACTACCAGTCAAACGTTTTAGTACACTACCAGTCAAACGTTTTAGTACACTACCAGCCAAACGCTTTAGATACACTACCAGTCAAACGTTTTAGATACACTACCAGTCAAACGCTTTAGATACACTACCAGCCAAACGTTTTAGATACACTACCAGCCAAACGTTTTAGATACTCTACCAGCCAAACGTTTTAGATACACTACCAGTCAAACGTTTTAGGTCACTACCAGCCAAACGTTTTAGATACACTACCAGTCAAACGTTTTAGATACACTACCAGCCAAACGTTTTAGATACACTACCAGCCAAACGTTTTAGATACACTACCAGCCAAACGTTTTAGGTCACTACCAGTCAAACGTTTTAGATACACTACCAGCCAAACGTTTTAGAAACACTACCAGCCAAACGTTTTAGATACACTACCAGCCAAACGTTTTAGATACACTACCAGCCAAACGTTTTAGATCACTACCAGCCAAACGTTTTAGATACACTACCAGCCAAACGTTTTAGATACACTACCAGCTAAACGTTTTAGTACACTAACAGTCAAACGTTTTAGATACACTACCAGCCAAACGTTTTAGATCACTACCAGCCAAACGTTTTAGATACACTACCAGCCAAACGTTTTAGATACACTACCAGCTAAACGTTTTAGTACACTAACAGTCAAACGTTTTAGATCACTACCAGTCAAACGTTTTAGATCACTACCAGTCAAACGTTTTAGATCACTACCAGTCAAACGTTTTAGTACACTACCAGTCAAACGTTTTAGATACACTACCAGTCAAACGTTTTAGTACACTACCAGTCAAACGTTTTAGTACACTACCAGTCGAAGTTTTAGTACACTACCAGTCGAAGTTTTAGTACACTACCAGTCAAACGTTTTAGTACACTACCAGTCGAAGTTTTAGTACACTACCAGTCGAAGTTTTAGTACACTACCAGTCACTACTAGTGCTTCTCCTTGTGGAAACAACCCAGTATTATTTACAGTTCTCATCTAATACCTGCTCTGACTGCTCAGTACTTCATTAAGCTAAATCAAGATTGCTGCTGAAGGAACTGAACACATTCATACAATGTCTGGGGCGTCCAGGAGAAATCTGGAACTACACTTTGTTCTTCAAACTGGAGCTCAAGATCTGATCTACTTCTCTCACAATAACATATTCATGTTACTTTGTATTGTATGTAGGATTTTTTACATCTATTCTAATGATATCTGGTGTTCTTACTGATGAACATACACTTATTGATAAGATAAAGGCTTTTAAGGCTCTTAAATATATATACAAGTTCAGTCCTCCACTGTTCACCAACACCAGGGTTCTAGTGAACTGTTGTACCAATCGAGCCAGTCTACTTAGCATGCTCTTATCACCAGCTTAGTGTTTCAAACGTCTTTTGGCAATTTTTCATGTTAATTCAGTTCAGACTCATTAGTAATCAGTAATCATTTTTCCTCTTCTGATAAGCTGATTATCAAAATCCTAAATATCATTTTAATGCTGGTAACATTATCTCATTAATACATTCATCATCTTCTTGTTCCATGCCACCTTAAACGGTGCTGTGGTTATGTTGTGGCGACCGCGGACAATTGCAACATTTAAGGTGGAACGGGAACTTTGACCAAGAAGCTCACAAATACAAAGGTGACTTTCAGAGAAAGAGTGTAAACACAGCACTATTTTAAGGTGGAACGAGAAAATTGGAACAACAAGCTGGCGAATAGGAATCTGACTTTAGCCTTGTAGTTTTAATACTGGTAGCAATTTGCTTTAAGATATTTTAAATATTCCTACATGCTGTTTTATGCACAAAGCTACTGATTAATAAGCGCTGTATTAACTCAGTAAGGTGGTGTTGATGATCAGATTAGTTGATCAGGTATGTGGGGAGCAGGTGAAGCGCTGTATTAACTCAGTAAGGTGGTGTTAATGATCAGATTAGTTGATCAGGTATGTATGAAGCAGGTGAAGAGCTGTATTAACTCAGTAAGGTGGTGTTAATGATCAGATTAGTTGATCAGGTATGTGGGAAGCAGGTGAAGCGCTGTATTAACTCAGTAAGGTGGTGTTAATGATCAGATTAGTTGATCAGGTATGTGGGAAGCAGGTGAAGCGCTGTATTAACTCAGTAAGGTGGTGTTAATGATCAGATTAGTTGGATCAGGTATGTATAAAGCAGGTGAAGCGCTGTATTAACTCAGTAAGGTGGTGTTAATGATCAGATTAGTTGATCAGGTATGTGGGAAGCAGGTGAAGCGCTGTATTAACTCAGTAAGGTGGTGTTAATGATCAGATTAGTTGGATCAGGTATGTGGGAAGCAGGTGAAGCGCTGTATTAACTCAGTAAGGTGGTGTTAATGATCAGATTAGTTGATCAGGTATGTGAGGAGCAGGTGAAGCGCTGTATTAACTCAGTAAGGTGGTGTTAATGATCAGATTAGTTGATCAGGTATGTATAAAGCAGGTGAAGCGCTGTATTAACTCAGTAAGGTGGTGTTAATGATCAGATTAGTTGGATCAGGTATGTGGGAAGCAGGTGAAGTGCTGTGTTAACTCAGTAAGGTGGCGTTAATGGTCAGATTATTTGATCAGGTATGTGGGAAGCAGGTGAAGCGCTGTATTAACTCAGTAAGGTGGTGTTGATGATCAGATTAGTTGGATCAGGTATGTGGGAAGCAGGTGAAGCGCTGTGTTAACTCAGTAAGGTGGCGTTAATGGTCAGATTAGTTGATCAGGTATGTGGGAAGCAGGTGAAGCGCTGTATTAACTCAGTAAGGTGGTGTTGATGATCAGATTAGTTGATCAGGTATGTGGGAAGCAGGTGAAGCGCTGTATTAACTCAGTAAGGTGGTGTTAATGATCAGATTAGTTGATCAGGTATGTGGGAAGCAGGTGAAGTGCTGTTTTAATCAGTAAGGTGGTGTTAATGGTCAGATTAGTTGATCAGGTATGTGGGAAGCAGGTGAAGTGCTGTATTAACTCAGTAAGGTGGTGTTAATGATCAGATTAACTGGATCAGGTATGTGGGAAGCAGTTGAAGCGCTGTATTAACTCAGTAAGGTGGTGTTAATGATCAGATTAGTTGATCAGGTATGTGGGAAGCAGGTGAAGCGCTGTATTAACTCAGTAAGGTGGTGTTAATGATCAGATTAGTTGGATCAGGTATGTGGGAAGCAGGTGAAACGCTGTATTAACTCAGTAAGGTGGTGTTGATGATCAGATTAGTTGATCAGGTATGTGGGGAGCAGGTGAAGCGCTGTACTAACTCAGTAAGGTGGTGTTAATGATCAGATTAGTTGATCAGGTATGTATAAAGCAGGTGAAGCGCTGTATTAACTCAGTAAGGTGGTGTTAATGATCAGATTAGTTGATCAGGTATGTGGGAAGCAGGTGAAGCGCTGTACTAACTCAGTAAGGTGGTGTTAATGATCAGATTAGTTGATCAGGTATGTGGGAAGCAGGTGAAGCGCTGTATTAACTCAGTAAGGTGGTGTTAATGATCAGATTAGTTGATCAGGTATGTGGGAAGCAGGTGAAGCGCTGTATTAACTCAGTAAGGTGGTGTTAATGATCAGATTAGTTGATCAGGTATGTGAGGAGCAGGTGAAGCGCTGTATTAACTCAGTAAGGTGGTGTTAATGATCAGATTAGTTGATCAGGTATGTGGGAAGCAGGTGAAGAGCTGTATTAACTCAGTAAGGTGGTGTTAATGATCAGATTAGTTGGATCAGGTATGTGGGAAGCAGGTGAAGCGCTGTGTTAACTCAGTAAGATGGTGTTAATGATCAGATTAGTTGATCAGGTATGTGGGAAGCAGGTGAAACGCTGTATTAACTCAGTAAGGTGGTGTTAATGATCAGATTAGTTGGATTAGGTATGTGGGAAGCAGGTGAAGCGCTGTATTAACTCAGTAAGGTGGTGTTGATGATCAGATTAGTTAGATCAGGTATGTGGGAAGCAGGTGAAGCGCTGTATTAACTCAGTAAGGTGGTGTTGATGATCAGATTAGTTAGATCAGGTATGTGGGAAGCAGGTGAAGCGCTGTATTAACTCAGTAAGGTGGTGTTGATGATCAGATTAGTTAGATCAGGTATGTGGGAAGCAGGTGAAGCGCTGTATTAACTCAGTAAGGTGGTGTTAATGGTCAGATTAGTTGATCAGGTATGTGGGAAGCAGGTGAAGCGCTGTATTAACTCAGTAAGGTGGTGTTAATTTCTGTCCCACCTATAAAAGGTCCACTAACCTATAAGATCAAGCCCCCCCCCCCCCTTATCCATCACCCTGATACTGATGTTTTGCTTATTAATGAATATCTTCAATAAAACTTTCTTAGAAGTTTCATAATTCCATTTTGAAAACATTCCTTTGGAAGCCCTTCCTTCGGAAAGCTTTCAAGAATTCGCCCCCAGGTGGTCAGCAGAACCGTGAGCCCCCATGACTCACGCCATTATGGCGCAGCAGACGACCCATTTGGCTGGAACAGGTTTCGAGCACATGCTGGACGCTATGTCGTCCAATACTGATCCTCGGGAAGGCCGCTGCGATAAGAGGACGCAGTGAAGGAATGGCGGTTCCGGCGGAAGAGGCACGTACCTTGTTCTGAAGTTGGCGGGGTGCGGATGCCCGTCGTATAAAGATAAAAAGTCATATTCCTCCTCCACAGCGAAGGACTGAAAAACTATATGAATTCTGTTCCTCTCCTCAGCCACAATAACCCACGTACAGTTCGCTCCGTTCGGGTACCCCTGCGGATATCCTGGGCTTTCTATGGTCCCGTTCCTTCCTTTTAACGTCCCACCACACGTATAAATGAAACCTGAAACAAGAGGAGAGAGAGAAACCGATTGGGTCATTGCCCACACAACAACATCAGTCACTTTCCACAGCAGCCCAATACCGGTCATACATTGGCTACGTTTACATGCAGCCTGATAATCCGTTAATAATCCGGAATCCGGAATCAGAATAGAATATGTCCATGTACGAATAGACTAGTCCGATTGAGGTCATTCCGATTATAATTTCTATCCGATTGAAGGAGGTGGGTAAATAATCAGTTTAATAGAAGAATAATAGCCGTGTAAACATCTGTATCTGATTACATTCCCAAACTGAAAGTTTAAATACGTTCTGCGTATGTACTGTAGCTTCATAGAGGACGTTTCAACTGGTCTTATAGAGACAAAGTTCATGTTTAAAACCTTAAAAGTTTTAAAAATAGATTTAAAAATAGATTTAAAAATAGCTAGCAGGATGGATGGCTGTAAAGCAATAACCATCTACTTATACCAGTATATGAGCAAAGGAACGACGGTAGGTTTACACAAACTATAGAGCAAATTAAAAACAGACAGAAAAGATAAAGTTCATGATTCAAACCTTAAAAGATTTAAAATTAGATTTAAAAATAGATTTAAATATAGCTAACAGGATGGATGGCTGTAAAGCAATAACCAGCTGTTCATACCAGTATATGAGCAAAGGAACGACGGTGGGTTTACACAAACTATAGAGCAAATTAAAACAGACGGAAGAGACAAAGTTCATGATTCAAACCTTAAAAGATTTAAAAGTAGATTTAAAAATAGCTAGCAGGATGGATGGCTGTAAAGCAATAACCAGCTGTTCATACCAGTATATGAGCAAAGGAACGACGGTGGGTTTACACAAACTATAGAGCAAATTAAAAACAGATGAAAGACACAAAATTCATGCTTCAAACCTTAAAAGATTTAAAAGTAGATTTAAAAATAGCTAACAGGATGGATGGCTATAAAGCAATAACCAGCTGTTCATACTAGTATATGAGCAAAGGAATGACGGTGGGTTTACATGAACTATAGAGCAAATTAAAAACAGATGGAAGAGACAAAGTCCATGATTTAAACCTTAAAAAATTTAAAAATAGATTTAAAATTAGCTAGCAGGATGGATGGCTCTAAAGCAATAACCATCTACTCATACCAGTATATGAGCAAAGGAACACTGGTGGGTTTATACAAACTATAAAGCAAATTAGGAACAGATAGAAGAGACAAAGTCCACGATTTAAACCTTAAAAGATTTAAAAATAGATTTAAATTAGCTAGCTGGATGGGTTGCTGTAAAGCAATAATGAGATGTTCATACTAGTATATGAGCAAAGGAACGATGATGGGTTTACACGAACTATAGAGCAAATTAAAAACAGACAGAAGAGTCAAAGTTCATGATTCAAACCTTAAAAGATTTAAAAATAGATTTAAAAATAAGTTTGGATCCGATTACTTGTAATGTGCATGTAAATGGAGATTTTCATCAGAGTGTTGAGTAGGGTGAGCATATAAACACCTCAGTCTTAATCTAGAATCGGAATTCATTCAATCGGATTGGAGAAAATCTCTCTCTTCCACGGAACGTCCAGCGCATGCCTTCACTCCCTCGTTAGCTGTTTCTCTCCAGCTTTTTGGGTTGGAATAAAACAGCCAGCGTGTGCTTCTCAGGTGCTAACTGGAAAAAAGGAAAAGGAGTGCTTGCTGAGAAAGCTATTCCAACAACAATGACTGAGCGACAGTGGGCAGATGACGATACTTGGCAGTGCTGAGGGCTCCATTTCATGCTCTGTGATTTGAATGGAAATGAAAAGTTTTTGTTTTTTTAGTTCTCCTTCACAGTTCAGCAGCATGATGACAGCGGACGCGCACCTGGCAACCCATGAGAGGTACCGCCGGGGGGTGGCGGTTGTGGTGCCGGTGGGGGGTGGTTTATCAGGCAGTTGAGTAAATAGGCTGGCAAAGGCAACCAGCATTAATTGAGGTTTCCTATTTAACCCTATTCCGTTCCCTTAAGGAGTAATTAGCTTTTACAACTGCGGGAGACAGAGGCTTCTTTCTCTTCTCTCTCCTTTACTCTCCCCCTCCCTCGCTCCCCCCATCTCTCTCTCTCGCTGTGTTTCATTCTCTCGCTCGCTCTTTCCATTTCTCTAACTCTTTCATCCTCACCTCCCATCTCTCTTCCCTCTCCTCTCTTTCGGTCTCTCTCTCTCTCTCTCTCTCTGTCTCTACTCACATCTCTCTTCCCTCTCCTCTCTTTCGGTCTCTATCTCTCTCTCTCTCTCTCTCTCTCTCTTTCTTCCTCCCATCTCTCTTCCCTCTCCTCTCTTCCTGGTTCTCTCTCTCTCTCTGTCTCCCATCTCTCTCCCCTCTGCTCCCTTGCTCTCTCTCTCTCTCTCTCTCTCTCTCTTTCTCTCTCCCATCTCTCTTCCCTCTCCTCTCTTTCTGGCTCTCTCTCTATCTACTTCCAATCTCTTTTCCCTTATCTCTCTTTCCCTTTTTTACTCTTTTTTTCTCTCTGTCCCCCTCTTACTCTCTCTCCACCTCCCATCTCTTTCCTTTTTATATATCCCTCTTTCTTTCCCTCACCTCCCTTCACTCCTTTTCTCCTACCATTTTATATGCCTCTGTCTTTACTTTACCTCCCTTCATTCCCTTTTTCTCTTTCCCTTTTATATCCCTCTCTCTTTCCCGCATCTGCCTTCACTCCTTTTCTCTTTCCCTTTTTTATCCCTCTCTCTTTCCCTCACCTCCCTTTACTCCCTTTTTTTCTCTTTCCCTTTTATATCCCTTTCTCTCTCTTCCTTTCTCTGCCACCCTTCAATCTTTAATCTCTCTTTTTATTCTCTCACCCTTTTTCCTCCTTTTTCTTTCTCTCTCTCACTCTCTTTTCTACATTCTCGTTCTCTTTTCTTTTTCACTTGCACTTGATCCATAACCCATTTCTCTCTTTTGTCTTTCTCTCTCTCTTTATCCCTTTTCCGCTTTGTCCCTTTCTTTTCTCTTTTCTCTTTTTTTGTCTTGCTCTTTCATCTGATCTCTTTTCCTCCTCTTTTCTTTTCTTATTTCTCTCCTTTTTTCTGTTCCTTTCATCCTTTTCTTCCTATTTCATTTCTCTCTTCTTTTCTCCTTCTCTCTCTCCCACCGTATTATCAGTCGTTTTTTCTCGTTCCTCTTTTTCTCTCCTTTTCCTTTCTCTCTCTTTATCCTCTTACCTGTTTTTTCCTCATCTTTCTCTTATTTTTGTCTTCCTATTTAATTCCTCTATCCTTTTTATCTGTTTTTCCCCCTCTCCACCTCCTTTGACTCTTTGTTTCTCTCTTTTATTTCTCTCTCCTTCGTTGCTCTGTCTCCCTTTCCCTCTCTCTCTAAATCTCTCTCTTTTTCATCTTTCTTACTCTCCCACACTTTCTCTCTCTCTCCTATTGATCTGTTCCTCTCTCCATCTCTCATCTCTCTTTATTTCTCTTACATCACTCTTTCACTCTATTTTTTCTATCAGCCATGCTCCCTCTCCCTCTCTCTCTCTCTTCCCACCTCTTATCCCTTTTTTCTTCCCTATCTCTTTTTTCTCTTTCCCATTAATCCCCCCCTCTCTTTCTCTCTCTCTGTCTTTCCTCACTCTCTCTCTCTCGCCGCCTCCAATCTCACTCTATTTCCCCTTCACCTCTCACTTTCTCTCTCTGTCTAGTTTTCCCTCTGTCTTCGTCCAATAACACAGACAAGATGAGTTTGGGGGGTGGGAGGGGGTCCACGCTGACTCACAACCACCCACATCCCATCTTTTTCCTGACACACACACACAAACACACACACAGAGTGTTGGAAGTCTAACAGTGAATCATTTCATTTGTTCAATAGCACTTCTGTGATATAATCACATTTCCGGAGATGCAAATCTTTATTATCCAGCTTGAGCAGAACTGGCTACGAGCGAGACCTAAGCACAGGCATAGCCAGCACGGCACCAAAATAAATAAATAAATAAATAAATAAATAACAACCAAACAAACAAACTGACAACTCCATCAAAATAAGCATCCAAAGAAGCCATCTGAGGAATCCAATCATTTCATACTCAGCTCAGCGTGGGCGTCTACAAAGAGGCTATGTGGCGCCAAAGCATCCCTCCATCGGTCCAACAAGAGCTCGTCTGGAAGATCTGGAGAGATGGTCATTAACAGAACTGACCTTTCACCAGCACAATCTGACCAACAAGATGCAGCACTCCCTGAGCCAGCAGTAGAGGTTTGAATTCTGGGGGGTGGGTTTCACGTGTATGTTTCAAGAGAAGAGCTTCTAAAAGGTTCTTGGGTAAAAACAAAGGTGGAGTTTTTTGGAAGAGGCTATAAAATATTATAGAGGCTTGTTTCTGAGCTCGGCTCAGTTTGTAGACTATGCATTTTCGCTTCAGTAATGAATCTCAGTGGAAATGACAAGAGCAGCAGTAAACTGACATCAGCTTTACATGCGTTTGTTATTGTGGCAGCTGCACGGTGTTATTTATACAGGAACACGGCAGCCGCTCTGTCCGTTTCATTTCAGTGTGATCGTCTTTGTGGGGCGGAGGGAATCATTTTCACCATTGGCGTAGGAACCGGTGGGGATGGAGAGGGGACGTGTCCCATCCAATATTAAAAACAGGTAGATTTGTCCGACCCAAAAAATCAAACCACAGAAAAAGCAATTCATACACTGTGTTTGTTGGCTCTGGTTGTTAGGTGGTCTCTGGGTCTTCCACTTTGTTAAGACTCATATTGAGATGCCTATCCTGCAGTCAGCAGCTTCACTGACCCGAGCTCTCGCATCTCACCTTATTTATAATTTACTGTAATTCCACAAATGTCGTTCTACGTCACTACACATACAGTGATTGACTACCTCACCTACAGTGGAATCAGCTTATAGTTAATATTTAGGGGATAGGGTGGGCCTTGATTCATATTAGCAAATGTGCCACCCCCCAATGTCAGACCCGCTTCAGCCCATGATGGCCTAGACTGGTGCTGAGTGCCATGACGAACCATGCCATTGAACGGTTCCTCAGGGCTAATGTTTCTCAGCTCCAGGTCCTGGAGAACCCAACGCCCTTACCATTTTAACTTGGACTGAAGTTGAAGACCAGTTCTGCTCTTGCTGTATCAATCTGAGGATCTATTTTTTTGGCACCTTTGTGAAGAGTGTACTAAGCTCAGCCTTGTTAAACATCCCTCAAATTTAAGAGGTGCGAAATCCAATAATGCTTATAGCTGTGTCTTTACAGTGGCAGTCAATAGAACAGGCATTTAACCTTGATTAGCCGCCAAAGTAAAGAGCACACAGTGCTTTCAACCAGAGACAACTGAGGGTCTCGGTATTGGGACACATTCAGCAGAAAATGTTGGATCGGATATCTTGGGGGGATCAGTGTATACATCAGAACACGTTCTCATATATATATGATCGAGTGACACTATAATTTCTACTTTTGATGGCAACCCAATGATCTGGGGAATGTTTTCATGGCATTCTCTGGATCCACTCATCCAACTGATCTGGGTATGAATCCATGCTTGTAGATCACGTACATCCATACATACTGATTGTCCTCCCTGGGGCGGATGGGATCTTCCAGCAAGACATGTAACACGACTAGAAATGTCCCACCATTGGTTGGAAGAGCTGAGTAAGACTTCCACATAGACCCCTAATTCCCCAGACTTTAACCCAATTGAGAATCTGTGGTACCACCTGGATGGTGGTGTTGGCTCTATGGATCCTCCCCAACGCCCAGCATGGCTCCAGATACCTGTGATGAACTACCAGGGCCTGATTGACTTTCCCAGTCGGTCTAGCTGCCATCAGTACTGCACATGGTGGTCACTCTGGATATTAGCTGGTGGTCGTAATAATGTGACTCGACTGTGTATCTCTAAATTCCTTCAACTCAATGCTGGATGTCATTGTTCTGAACCACTGTGCTACACCAGGAATTTTCTTCTCTTTTCTTTTTCCAAGAACGAGCTATTATTATTATACGTTTGGAGCTCAAGCAGGACTCTCCTTTATTAACTTTAAAGCCATATGGGAATATATGAAAAATATACCATTTAGGACTAAAAGGGATGAGTCATGTCAATAATCGATACGGCTAAATGAATTACCCTTTTCCAGAGCGTTCCCGCATGCAGCAGAATAGCGCACCTTTATTCCGTTTACACTTCATACCAATATGTTTGGGTTAAAGTGGGATAATGTACAATCTGCCTAGCCACTTGTATTGGAGAAGCTTTAGATTAGTATTGATTGTGTGTGTCTGGGCTTTCATACAGTCGAGGCCTCAGGCCTTATGTATTTCCCCCTATAGGTCTTTCTTCCAGGCGCAAAAAGGGAAAATGCAATGCAATCCCTTGGAATTGCTTGGATTTCTACACTGATTATTAATAAAGCGTGGTCTGATCATTATCTAAACACAATCTCATAAAGCTAATAACACCCAAACCGTAGAGCACATTGAGTAACATCCACAGTGCAGGTGAACCCTTGAATTTAATAAGCTGTAGATCCTCCATTAGTAGACATGAGCTCCCACCAATGTTTTCTGTAGCTGGAAATAAGATTTGCACAAAGCTGAAAAGGAATTTTTAACATTCCTCTCTGCAAATATGACTCAGTTTGTCTGTATTTATGGCATGCCATGCTCTCACAGCCCTCTTTCAAGTATCTCAATATGGATATGTTGAGGACTCAGCCATCCCAAAACCCAAATCTTTTTTTTTGGTTTTACAACCAATTTTTAGTTAGCATACTTGCATATGCTTTAGGTTATAGTCTTGCTCCATCACTCAGCATCTCTTCAGCTTGAGGTCATGTACTGCTGCCTTTACGTTCTCCTTGAAATGGTTTTGATAGTCTTTCTTTTCCATAAGGATTGCAAGGTGTCCAGGCTCTGAGACAGTAAAGCAGGCACAAACCATAAAGCTCCCTCCACCATGCTTCACAGTTGGGTTGAGGTTTTGGTGTTGGTGTGTATTTGTGCTAAAACGTTCCTTTAGTGTGTCATCTGTCCATAGAACAATTTCCAAGAAGCTCTACCGGAAGCAGAGATGCCTCGATTGACTAGAGTGAGAGACTCGTGTCGATGTCGCACTTAAGTGGCCTAAAAAAAGACTTCAGATTTTACTTGAAACTCGCCCCTAATGACTCTCGACTCCACTTGGACATGTCCAAAATAACTCATGAACAGTAAGAGTCGGTCTGTTATCCAGGCACTGTGCACGAAAGTTATATAAAAAAGTTATTTAGTTGTGTGTGTGTATGTTGCCGTACTTTCATTTTGGTGATTTGGGATGCAGGCCCATGGCATGGCTTCGGCTAGAGTACCGTACGTGGTAGCGTTCGGCTACAGGGAGTTTACAGTTGTTGCACGTAACTGAAGGGCGGCATCGTGTAAAGAATGTGGGAAACAAATTAAGACACTGGAACCACGTCAAACTTCATAAGGCATCATCTGAAAACACACACCCGCACGGGTTTGTTTACTCTACCCTAGCCACTTAGTCGTCAATACAGCTAATATATAAAATATAGTTATTTTCCATCACCCGTTTGTTCTCCATAATTCGTCTTCATCAGGCCAGACTCAGTCGAAAGACACTCTTGAATTTGAGTTGTAAAGTGAGTTATATAATAATGTAACCAGTTGTTGTTCACTTTAAGTAAAAAAAATGCATTGAATTTAAACAAAGAAAAGTAAGCGCTGGAGTAAACAATACAGTTGTGTTTTGCAATATATATATATATATATATATAGACTTAGATTCTAGCCGACAGATTCATGACTTGACTTGGACTTGTATTTTGGGACTTGTGAACATCTCTAGTCGGAAGATCCAGGTGGTCATGGGTCAACAAAAGTAGGGCCGTATTATTATTATTTATGTATTTATTTATTTATTTTTGGAAAGCAGCAGATTCCTTAATGATGTCTTTCCATGAATTCTTGTTCAGTGGTTTTTACAGTTTGAAGAATCATCTGCAGGTCATAAGCTGGTAGCCTTGGGTTCTTGCCTATTGTCCTCTCGGAATGATCTAAACAGGGCACCCAATCCCAGCACAAGTCCTAAATTTATTAAATTTGTAGGTTCGATGAACAAGCAGGTCTTTAGCGATAGTTTTGTTTGGTAGAAGTCATCGCAGAGGTTCGCTTACTTTTTCCTGGCCTGCACTGTGGATGCTACTCAACGTGCTCAATTAAGGACATAAAAAGTACAGCTGTTTATGTGTTATTAGTTTAATTAGATTATTTTAATTAGCTTAGATTAGTTTAGGCCACATTTTTAAGGAATCAATGCAGAACTGCAGGTAATTCTAAACAAACTACCTACTTTTTCTGGCATCTGTAGATGATTCTGGTTACCCAACAGGGTTTTAAGCATGCATTTCATAAATTTACACTATACTTCGTATTGTTTCTAAAATATAATTAAAAATTAAATACAGAAAACAAAGGGCCACAGCAAGGAATGTTTTAAGGAAAAAGTCTAGCCATTCACTAACACCTCCTAAACCAGCAGCACATTTAACACTTGTATAGACTGAAAGTATTTATCCATCCATCCCTGCTTTATCTCAGTAGTTGGTTTCACAGAGGAGCTGGAACCAATTCCAGCGTCATCGGGCGAAGACAGGGTACACCATGGACAGGTTGCCAGTCTATCACATGTCCAACACACATTCAAACCTACAGCCAATTTAGAGTGAGCAGTCAACCTAACATGCATGTGTTTGTGGGAGGAGTACACGGAGGAAACCCACTCAAGCACGGGGAGAACACACACACTCCACACAGAACAACCCACCTAGACCGGGAATCCAACCCAGATCATCTTATTATACAGAAAGCATTATAATTTGGAACCAGTACCACCATTAAAAATGTCTTATGATAAAACATTTGTCGCAGCCTTAATATATATGATATACCATCACAGTCTAAATAGAGGACAATCTGAAGTGTAACCTCGTTCACCTCTATTCTGGGTCTCTAAGAATCCGATGAGCTCATATTTTCAGGAAGGCAGCTGTTCATGAGCACATTAAAGGGCCATTTCAACCAAAAAAAAAACCCAAATGTGTACCTACTAACCTGGCGTCTGAGAAGTCAGAAGTACACAGTGATTACTCTAAATAGCAGCATTTATGCTTTTCAGTAATGGTGACAGCATAACACAACACTTTAGCGCAAATCCTTAGAGCACCACAGAACCAAGTGCCGCACCACAGCAGCCGGCATGAATGGAGCTTTTCACATGCAAATCCAATTGCTGGGAAATGAAGTGTTCATGAAGGCTCACGTAGACGCTATGTTTGAGGCTCTTCAAGGAGTTTTGCCCGTGTGCACGCCTCACTGCAGGTGCCACTGATACGTGGCCCAGGTAATGAGGACGGTGGAGCTACAATGGCGTGAATCATTGTGACTGTTGGCTTAGGGCTAGGACAGAATCTTAAACGACAGGTGTCGCTAAACCATAAACAATCTAAATGCAGTGACATTCAATGTGTCATCATTGTCCACAAGCTTATAACAGACACCATAGGTTGTAAAAAATATTGAATACACTTGATATTTTCAATAGGACGCAGATCTGGACTGCAGTACGGTCAGTCAAGCACCCACGTTATATGTCTACAAAGCCATGCTGCTACGACAAGCCTGGAAATGTCCTATCAAAAGAACCATGGAAACCAAATCTGGTTCTCTTGACTTACATTAAAAGTAAAGGCTTTTGTCCTCTCCTGTAAAGTTGCCATTTTGGAGATATCTTGGAAAGTGATGATATGTCTCTCCAATATCTGTCTCCATGTCAATGGTACCTTTGAAAAGGGTCTAGCTGCAGCCAGGGGCTGGTTCCCAACCAATACAGCTGGAACAGTACCGCCCCCAACAGGCCAATATCGACAGCAGGAGTGTTTTGTAGTGATGCAAGAGAAAGTGTTAAGAGATTTTAATAGAGAAGGATGTATTGCAAATATAGATCGGCTGATATATCAGTCGGCCAATACATATCGGGCCGATATTTGCCACTATTTAAAATATATCGGCATTTAAGATTTTAGAACTGTTCGGCAGAATAACTAAATAACAGAATAACTTTGTAGTGAAAAATGACATTTATTATAACGCCATCTGCTGACCCTGACCTCCAAACATTAGCATCAACATCGGCTATAGAAAAACCCATATAAGTTGATCTCTAATTGAAAATTAGGTGAGTCAGCAGTTACTGTAGTGTTTTACAGTTAAACGTGTTAAACCCATGTTTAGGCACGGCAACACACAAGTCACTTTACTGGTTACTTCACTGTAGATTACATGTAGGTGTGTTGTGCGTTTGTGAGCACTGGGGCCACCTACTGTTCCAGAAACTATATAACACATACATCACAGTTACTTTGTTTTATAAATCAACAATTCTACAAAAAAGGGTAACGTGAATTCACCAAATCGAATATAAATATCAAATTAGCTGTGGTTTCCAGCCGTGCCCTACATGGGCTGAGATTTCTCCAGCTTCCCAGATATTTCAAAATGTTATGTACAGTAGATGGTGAAAGACCTAAATTCTTGACAGTCTTTTGTTAAGAAACGTTCTATTTGAACTGTTTGCCAATTCATAAAGTCATGGAAAGCAATAAAGTCATATTTATGTACTTCTTTTAGTTAAATAAATGTTAAAGAGAATAATTACTAATTACTGTTTTTACTACTTACTGCATTTCTCAAGATCTTTTCCAGAAATTGGGTTGTTTTCCAAAAACTGCTTTAAACAAAATACGTTTCCATTAACCTACATTGAAAGCTAAGCATGTTTTTGGCCTCTCAAGTAAAGTTACGATTATGTTCATGAAGGCTCACGTGACTTGCATGTTTGAGGCTCTTTGAGAAGTTTTGCCCATGTGCACAACTCACTGCAGGTGCCCCTGATATATGTCCCAAGTAGTAAGGATGGTGGAGCTACAATGGCATGAATTCATTGTGACTGTTGTTTTTGGTGGATCCCATGGAAATATGGTGCATTTAGACAACCCCCATCAAAGTACTCAAAGTGATTTGAAATACTTGTCCATTAACCTACATTGAAAGCTTAGGCCTCTACTGTGAAGGTACTATTTTGGGGATACTTCGTTCTCTACAGACACCAACGATGGCACCAGTTGGCAGCACAGAACTATCTGGATGGTGATGTGTCACAACCCCTAAACATGGCATTTGGAACATGGCACAGGACTAAACTGACCCTTTATTGTTCCGTTTTTCAGCCATTTGGTTTAGCTGCAGATCCTTTGCAGCCATTGTCTGCCTGGAACCCATACACATCATCAGACGCTGGGTTTCTGCCCTAGTGATGCCCTGCCAGGCCTTTGCTGCAGCTGTCTTCAGTTCCTGCTCATTTCGGAGGGCGTTTAACCTTCAGTTCTATCTTCAATATGTCAAACCCACGTTCAGTTGGATTGTGGTTATGTGATTGATATGGCCACTGTAGAACATTCTACTTCTTTGCCTTACAAAAGTTTTTAGAAAGACCTTTCAGGTCCAGTTTTGAAGCTTTGGGCTGAATCTGAGCTCTACACATCTCAAACTTCAACCTGCTGCAGTTACATCATCAATACATTCCTTATATTGATCAATTGTAGAGTTGTAGGTGTCAAATGAAGGTTTTTGCTTGAACATTTTCATAAAAGTCATTGACGTGACTGGACGGGCCCATGTGAGTCGATGTGGAGTCACCTTGTATCGAGTTGATTGATAAACATTTCATTCAATCTTGACATATCGTCGCTGTCCAAAGAAAAAATACAAGTATCTGCAAAATGGCTTTACTTTCAATGTAAGTCAATGGAACCAGATTCTCCATCCATCATCTTCAGCCACCATCCAACTAGTCAGGGTCATGGAGGGCTGGGGCCAATCCCAGCGTCATTGGGCAATGGCGAGTACACCATGGACAGGTTGCCAGTCCATCGCCATGTTCTCCGGTTTCCTCCCACAGTCCAAACACATGCATGTTAGGTTGATCACTTACTCTAAATTGCCCGTAGGTGTAAGAGTGTGTTGACCATGCGATGGACTGGTGACCTGTCCATGGTGTACCTCGCCCAATGACACTGGGATTGGCCTTGAGATTTCCTAGGAACTGATGTAGGTCATGGTAAATTAGCTGGGACGTCCAAGAAAAGGTCTTCTATGCCAATTTCTGGCTGTGCCCTGTGAGCACCGAACACTGAGGTATTTCATAAAGTGGTTTGGCACAAAGGGACTGTGAGCCCTTCCCTTTTACAGGAACCCAAAGCTGTGACGAGATTACAGCCGAGGAAAAAAACAAGCATGATGAAATCAACTCCTGCTTCAGTTATCAGTGCACAATCACAAAGAGGATTTTGCTCCTTTTGCTCCTCATTGATTTTTTTTTTTTTTTTTTTGCCTTCTGATCTGATGTGACTGTCATCAGCCTGTTCTTATCTGGGTTCATTTCCAACAGATCAGCAATTATTCATCTCATAATATCTTCACAGTATTGCCTAGTTCTTCTTATTCTGGACAGCGTAGAAGAAAAACATGTATGTCATTTTTTGTCGATTTTTCTTTTTCTGCTTCATTTGAACAAGACAGCTACCGTTTACATTGTGTAAAAAGTTTATGATGTATGTACCAATAGAAATGCTCCGAAATCACTTGGGAAAAATTCTGGTTCCATTGACTTACATTAAAAGGAAAGACAGTTTTTGCCCTCTACTGTAAAGTTGGACAGCGACGATACGTAGTTGGGAAATTACTTGAGCTCCTTTGACTGAGGAGCTTTAGACTAATGATTGTTGTACATGACTGATTCCATTGAATTAGTTCTCTGCTGCTGTCCTACAGTAATAATGATTAATTATTCAAAGCGTAGATATTAACAAGGGTTTATTAAGTTCTGATCGTTTTTTGAACCCAAGGCATTAATTAAAGTCAACCTGAAATCAAAATGAACCTTTCTTACCTTGTTAGGTTGTCCTCGGTTACAATTAACCACAATTAATTGTGTCATATCATTTGAACGTGTGGTTTCTCTGTAATGTAAAGATTTAGACCTACCCTTAAAGCCTGTCTGACGTTTGTTCACATCACTGTAAGCCTATAGTGATATACTATTCTAACCAATAATATCTTAGCATGTTCTTCTTGGGCTCCACCAACTCACAGCTGGAGATATTTGTGTATGGCTAATGGAGAGACATGCACAAAACCTTCTTCACTCTTTTCTTTCAATCACTTCAAAACATGTGTTTTGCAGCCAAGATACTTTTTTGTATTTTAATACAAATATTATGATTTTATGATTTTAACTGTTGTTCGCTAGACATGTACTAGTCTCGATGCTTTAGTATTAACAAAATTGTATGTTTGTTTAAATAAAATAAACCTAATTACTGTAATGTTTCTTTTAAGTCCAAATCAGTAAAAAGTCTGAAACCTGTTTTAAACCTTGACTTTCAACAAATTTACTACATCCATATAATCACATTTTACTAAATGCATGTACAAACACAATCAGACATGAATTAATACTAAGCTGCAATGAATCAATCAGAAGTTCCCAGAGTTAGTTACATTAATTAGTAGCAATTATTAGGTTACAATTTTATAAAATAATGATTCATGAGTCATGATTTATACAAATTGGGCCTAGAAAATGGAATTGGAATGAAAAATATATAGTCCTTAGTGTTTTACATTAACTTCTATAAAAAAAAAGAAAAGAAGAATTACTTTGGCAGTGACAGTATGTAAAGACCATTGGGAGGAGAGTATGGAACTGAAAAAAACCTGGACCTCTATTTGTAATCAAGACTTGTGGACTGAATGCTGGAAGTACACAGGTGTGATATCCCACCGGTGTTGTTGTGCCCTTGAACAAGACATTTAACCCCAGAGGAAACTGAGATGTGACACTGCACCAGCAGCTTGTTTGTCTAGAGAGAAAAAACAGTGCAGTGGAGTTGTAGTGTGTAACTGAGACAGGATGAAGAAAAAAAGAAGAGGCCTGTAAATCTAATAAATATATATATATATATACACTATATTGGTAAAAGTGTTCACTCATCCATCTAAATCATTGCATTCAGGCATTCCAATCACTTCCATGGCCAAATGCAGACTGTATAGCGCTACAGACCTCCAAACTTCATGTGGCCTTCAGATCAGCTCAAGAACAGAGCGTAGAGAGCTTCATGGAATGGGTTTCCATGGCTTAGCAGCTGCATCCAAGCCTTACATCATCAAGAGCAATGCAAAGCATCAGATGCAGTGGTGTAAGGCATGCCGCCACTGGACTCTAGAGCAGTGGAGACATGTTCTCTGGAGTGACCAAACACATTTTTTCGTCTGGCAATCCAATACACCAGCCTGGGTTCAATGGTTGCCAGAAGGAGGGGGGATTATGGGATGTGGGGTTGTTTTTCAGGAGTTGGGCTCGGACCCTTAGTTCCAGAGAAAGGAACTCTTAATGCTTCAGCAGACCAAGAAATATTGGACAACTTCATGCCCCCAAGTTTGGGGGAACACTTTGGGGAAGACCCCTTCCTGTTCCAACATGACTGCCCAACAGTGCACAAAGCAGCTCCATAAAGGCATGGAGGAGCGAGTTTGGTGTGGAAGAACTTGACAGTCCTGACCTCAACCTGATAGAACACCTTTGGGATGAATTAGGGTGGAGACTGCAAGCCAGACCTTCTCATCCAACATCAGTGTCTGACCTCACTAATGTACTTCTGGAAGAACGGTCAAACATTCCCATAAACACTCTCCTAAACCGTGTGGAGAGACTTCCCAGAAGAGTTGAAGCTGTTATAGCTGCAAAGGTTGGGCCAACATCATATTAAACCCTATGGATTAAGAATGGGACGCCACTCACCGCTTCATTTATAGTTAATATATATTAGTAACTTTACTAAAGAAGCCAAGGTGTTCTGTTAATGTAAGTAAGCTAAAGCAAATGTTGGAGCATTTCATAATGTACTCCTTTAACTCAAGCGGCATCATCATACCTCCTTATACCCCTTTTATGTTTTCCATTCGTTCTGTGCCGCAAGAGCTCTTCTTCTACCTGCAGTCGCTCTTCACGGCAGAGCTTTCCAATGTACTCCCAATGTAAAATCTTTAATCAGCCTCTCAGTGTAACTGGTATGTAGTAAAAAGCACTCCACAGCTGTGCCTTAATGGAACAGAATTCAAAGTTCCTGCAGCCTTCAAACACTTAGAATAAAAGAAAAAAGAGAAAGAAAAGAAAAAAGAAACCCCTGAAGAACCACTGCGACAAACAGAACACATGCACATTCCTCAAATCCATTTCATACAGCTTCATCATCAAAACTTCTCTGACCTTGTAACGATTCAAGCTTTACCACTCAGTTCACATTCAACATAAATGTTTCTAGAAGCATTTGCTCGGCCGGCAAAGGGTTAAAGATAACAACAACAACAACAACAACAACAACAAAACACAAAGCAGCTTTATATTTGCTCACTTGCTTTTTTAGAATAGCCCAATCTACTGATTACTTTCATGAATAATCATGTAATCCGAGTTTATTACAGTGGCCAAACAATAACAATGGGCTGAAATGAACAATATCAATTATGCATATACTTCCAGCACTGCAGGATGATTTGCTGAAGAAAGATAAACTAGGAAGCTTCATATGTATATTACTATAATATAAAACACTATAACTATAATAGGCCAGGGTGATGTATATCAGCAATGACCAACACGTGACCAGATGCTAATGGATGGATGGATAGGCAGATAGATAGATCCCCAAGGAAATTAAGGCATGCAGTAGCATAAATAAACAACACAATTAGTTAAATAGAGAACAAACAAAGCATAGATAGCTATACAACAGGTTTAAAACTTGGTAGAACTAACCCTAGAACGAACCCTAGACGTTTCCATCAGCTAATAAACAATCTACAGCCCTAAAGTGTAAGGTCCGAGTGAAATTGGTTGAGCATGTATTGACATAGTTGTGTACTCCATCAATTTGAGACGCAATAATGGCGCCCACTGCTTCAGAGTTTTAGGAACTGTCCTGAAATGGAAAGAGGAGACGTGATGACGCCCAACTATGGCGGCCAGTTGTGTTACGTCACAATATTTACGAACACGCAATTCTTTTCAGAAACACTGCAGTCCAGAGAAAAGATCTTAGCAGAAGCAGCGTCGTACGACCAAAGCTTTTGGGTCGCTGTTGGAGGACTGACCATCAGGGCTTCCTCCTCAACCATCACCAGCTAGTTCTCCTGTCCATTTGTGCCAACTGCTACACCCTCAACTACATCACTGTTCCATCCAGACCTACCAGCATTGAGATAGGATGGGACTGCTTCAGCTCACGCCCACTTTTCTTAAAGACTCAGTTAGAGACTGCCTCAGTCAGAGACTGCCTCAGTCAGACACTGCCTCTACCTGTGCAGCTTCTAAAGCTTTGCCATCCAGATTTCAAACTGAGACTCTATTCTTTGGTATTTAGACTATATTTAGATATTTAAACTATAAATACCCTTTTTCTAGCTTATTAAACTATAAACACTCGACTAGGGGAGGACAGCTCTCCCCTTGTGAGTCTTGGTTCCTCCCAAGGTTTCTTCCTTAAGTCTGAGGGAGTCGCCACTGTTGCCTCTGGCTTGCTCACTGAGGGACATATATGTTGTAACTGTCTGTTTTCCAAACTTCTGTAAAGCTGCTTTGTGACAACATTGTTGTAAAAAGTGCTACACAAATAAACTTTAATTTGATTTAATTTAAAAATTAAATTAAATCAGCAGGTGAATGAGGTGGTAGGGGGACAAGGGACTCCCCCCGCTGCTGATAACCTCCTATACACTGTAGAACATCATGACACACTAATAATAACTGATCTGACTGTAGCTGAGCTTGCTGAAGGTCGGCTCGCGTTCTTGTCCACCTCAGCGTGACTGCAGATCTGGCGCCAAGAGCAGCAGATACTTTAGGATGATGTATTTGGATATGTGAGCGGAGATTGTATGCCTGGAGTGTGGAGGGGCTACGGATCGCTACAGTTGGCTCTCCAGCTCTCTTCTCTTCTTTGATCATTTAAAGATGTCGCCACAATCTTTTACTATCTATACATACGGGGTATAGATAGTGAGTAACTTTTTTTTTCTTGTTTGAGATGTAAACAAGGCCAAATGTTTTAGCTCACTACCAGTCAAACGTTTTAGATCAATACCAGCCAAACGTTTTAGATACACTACCAGTCAAACGTTTTAGATCAATACCAGTCAAACGTTTTAGATCAATACCATTCAAATGTTTTAGATCAATACCAGTCAAACGTTTTACATACACTACCAGCCAAATGTTTTAGATACACTACCAGCCAAACGTTTTAGATACACTACCAGCCAAACGTTTTAGATACACTACCAGTCAAACGTTTTAGATCAATACCAGTCAAACGTTTTAGATCAATACCAGTCAAACGTTTTAGATACACTACCAGTCAAATGTTTTAGATCAATACCAGTCAAACGTTTTAGACACACTACCAGTCAAACGTTTTAGATCAATACCAGCCAAACGTTTTAGATCAATACCATTCAAACGTTTTAGATCAATACCAGTCAAACGTTTTACATACACTACCAGCCAAATGTTTTAGATACACTACCAGCCAAACGTTTTAGATACACTATCAGCCAAACGTTTTAGATACACTACCAGTCAAACGTTTTAGATCAATACCAGTCAAACGTTTTAGATACACTACCAGTCAAATGTTTTAGATCAATACCAGTCAAACGTTTTAGATACACTACCAGTCAAATGTTTTAGATCAATACCAGTCAAACGTTTTAGATACACTACCAGTCAAACGTTTTAGTACACTACCAGCCAAACGTTTTAGATACACTACCAGCCAAACGTTTTAGATACACTACCGGTCAAACGTTTTAGTACACTACCAGCCAAACGTTTTAGATACACTACCAGTCAAACGTTTTAGTACACTACCAGTCAAACGTTTAAGATCAATACCAGTCAAACGTTTTAGATCAATACCAGTCAAACGTTTTAGATACACTACCAGTCAAACGTTTTAGTACACTACCAGTCAAACGTTTTAGATCAATACCAGTCAAACGTTTTAGATACACTACCAATCAGAAGTTTTAGATACACTACCAGTCAAACATTTTAGATACACTACCAGTCAAACGTTTTAGTACACTACCAGTCAAACGTTTTAGATACACTACCAGTCAAACGTTTTAGATCAATACCAGTCAAACGTTTTAGAAACACTACCAGTCAAACGTTTTAGTACACTACCAGTCAAACGTTTTAGATACACTACCAGTCAAACGTTTTAGAAACACTACCAGTCCAACGTTTTAGTACACTACCAGTCAAACGTTTTAGTACACTACCAGTCAAACGTTTTAGATACACTACCAGTCAAACGTTTTAGATACACTACCAGTCAAAGGTTTTAGATCAATACCAGTCAAACGTTTTAGATACACTACCAGTCAAATGTTTTAGATCAATACCAGTCAAACGTTTTAGATACACTACCAGTCAAACGTTTTAGTACACTACCAGCCAAACGTCTTAGATCAATACCAGTCACACGTTTTAGATCAATACAAGTCAAACGTTTTAGATACACTACCAGTCAAACGTTTTAGATCAATACCAGTCAAACGTTTTAGATACACTACCAGTCAAACGTTTTAGATACACTACCAGCCAAACGTTTTAGTATACTACCAGTCAAACGTTTTAGATACACTACCAGCCAAACGTTTTAGATACACTACTAGCCAAACGTTTTAGATACACTACCAGCCAAAAGTTTTAGATACACTACCAGCCAAACATTTTAGATACACTACCAGTCAAACGTTTTAGTACACTACCATTTAAACGTTTTAGATACACTACCAGTCAAACGTTTTAGTACACTACCAGTCAAACGTTTTAGTACACTACCAGTCAAACGTTTTAGATACACTACCAGCCAAACGTTTTAGATACACTACTAGCCAAACGTTTTAGATACACTACCAGCCAAAAATTTTAGATACACTACCAGACAAACGTTTTAGATCACTACCAGTCAAACGTTTTAGATACACTACCAGCCAAACGTTTTAGATACACTACCAGCCAAACATTTTAATACACTACCAGTCAAACATTTTAGATACACTACCAGTCAAACGTTTTAGTACACTACCAGTCAAACGTTTTAGATCACTGTAAGTCCATTTTTTTATATGGTACTTCATTAATGGTAAAATAGTCATAAATACTTGGATAACACTTTGATCTGGAAAAAAACCCACTCAAGCACGGGTAGAACATGCAGACTCCACCACCGTGCCATCAGGATCACAATCAATTCTGATTAATTCTTTCAATTCTATCTAAACCTGAAGCAGCAGACCCTCCGATCAATACATCACAAGGCGCTGAAGTATTAATAAACCCCAAAGATGAGTCATTTTCTGTTTTTCTCCTCCACCAATCAGTGCGATTACACGCCAGCTCCCCAGGGTGACCGCTGACACCAGCGATGGCGGAGCATGGCGGCCATAAATCGTGAAGAGAAGCAGCTTTAACTGTGCGCGGGGCATGCCGGCTGGAGAAAATAGGTCAGTCATACGAATCGGCATCTAAACACATAAATCTCATCGGCGGAGGAACGTGGAGCCGGAGATGGAACCCAGCTGCTTCAGCTGTGCTTAAACAGATTCACCGCCGAAGCCTGATGGCCACTGTACCGGCCGTATGGGAGCGCCATCAACACTGATTTGTTTTCCACAGCAAAGCAGCAGGCCGAAGACAGCAATAGACCCCCGTCTTATTCTATCACGCGCACGCAGCTGGTCCGGGGGAAGGACAAAGAGCTGACAAACTCCAGATGCTCTGGGACTTGTACGTCCAAGAGGGTTTGTCCTGAGATTTGTCCCAGTGTAGCGTTTTCGATATGCAAGGCGGCGTACCGATCTGAGCCTGGCAGAACTGAAACACTAAGCACTTTCCAGACTGTGTAAAAACCAACTGCTGCCATAACCTGTAAGGACCTTTCTTGCAGTGACAGTTTGAAAAAAAAAAAAGGTGGTTTCTATGGACTATGTTGACAATTTTCCTCTTAATTTAAGTTTAGTTTGGCAGCCAAGACATCCAGTATACAGAAACATCATATCTACACTACCAGTCAAAAGTCTGGACACACCTAACTGAATATATATATATATATATATATATATATATATAGATACATACTACAGCTCAAAAGTTTAGGATCACTTTAGAATTTCATTTCATGCAATTTTCATGCAATTCACTAACAATACTGTCCATTTCACAATTAATGTAAGTGTATCAGATGATTTTTAAAGAATAAAATTGTTTGTATTAAAGTCTATTTTTGTATGGAGGCTTATTTTGCATATAGTCTATTATCAGTAATTCTCAGTCCTCTCTCTAAATCTCCTGGTACGACCACCAATCCAAGTTAAGGATGTTATTGGACTAATTGGTTGTTAGGACACTCTTGATCAATTGTGATCACAGCTGAAAAACATTCTACTAATAAGTGAGTATAAAAGGGAGAACAACATTCTAGGTTAGTTTAGTATCTGAAGATCAGCAGTTGATGGCTTGCTGACCGACTCACAATGACCAGAAAGAAACAACTTTCTTTAGAGACCCGTCAGTCCATTGTTGTGTTAAGGAAGAAGATACTCCATTAAAACAAGATCACATTTCACTGTGATCCCAAACTTTTGAGCTGTAGTGTATGTATTTTTGTTATTGTTTAGATGTTGATTGTCAAACTGTAAGTAGATAAAATAAAATGATATGTGTGTGTGTGTGTGTGTTAAGAATATTATAGGCCCTCTGAGAGGGCGTAGAGGGCCATGACGGTTCCCCACTGGTAGCACTTCAGCTCGCCTTGGAAAGGTATGTCTCTTTATCTTTATTCAAAAACATTGGAGATCACCAAACATACATGGGGAATGTGGGAATCCAAGCCCAGTAAAGGATGGAAATTCCCCAAGCAAAAAGCTAAACATACACACCAGTAGGGGTCGTGCCACATCAACATGGTCAGTAGCACCGATACGGGTTCCTCCGGCCAGCTACAGTGAATAACATGCTTTCTGAAATGGAGACAGTTTTAGAGGGGGGCTCTGAAAGTGGTGACGAGCAGAACCAACTTTGAAACATGAACAATCCATCCCTTCATTATCTTCTGCTTTAGCTTCTCCTGGTTGGATGGCAGGGCTGGCGCCAATCCAGTCCAAGCACCAATGGGGCGAGGACGGGGTACACCATGGACAGGTCGCCAGTCCATCACATGGCCAACACACACTCAATTAGAGTGACTGGTCAACCTAACATGTATGTGTTTGGACTGTGGGATGAAACCGGAGTACCCGGAGGAAACCCACTCAAGCACGGGGAGAACATACACACTCCACAGAACCACCCGGACTATCTTGCCGTGAGGCGACAGTGCTAACCAATACACCACCGTGCCGCTCCCTCCATATGATATGATGATAACGTTTATTCCTTCATCCCTCCTAATAGCACTAACCCACCGTGTCTCTGCTCATCGTCATCTAAGAAGCCATCCATACTGGTGAAGTGGTTTTCACTTTCAAGCTGGACTTGAGATACTTGAGAACGCTGCAAGAGCTCTCGTTCTAGGATTCATCCAACGTTGTTACTGTAGTTGTTTAAGTGGATCCAGTGATAAGTACTTCCAGCAAAAAAAAAAAAAAGAAAAATATTTTAATAACATATTGTTAAGTTTTACCTTTCACTATCCATATCTTACTTTTAGCATTAGACTACTGGGCACGGGACGGCTGACCTGGCTGCTACTGTAGGCTGCTCGTCCATCTCATGGTGCGTGGAGGTGTGAGAATAAACACACACGACAAGGTGGGCTTTATTCTGACTGTTTAGGTAAGACTTCAGTAGGGATATGCTGGGGACATACAATGAATCTACATAAGAGTGAACTAACACACTAGGGCGAGTTGAAACACCCACATATACACATACTAGTGAACACACACACTAGGAGGCAGTGAAACACCTACATATACACACACTAGGGGGCAGTAAACACCCACATATACACACACTACTGAACACACACTAGGGGGCAGTGAAATACCAACATATACAGATACTGGTGAACACACACACTAGAGGGCAGTGAAACACCCACATATACACATACTAGTGAACACACCCACTAGGGGGCAGTGAAACACCTACATATACACACACTACTAAACACACACTAGGGGGCAGTGAAACACCCACATATACACACACACTATTAAGCACATACACTAAGGGGGAAGTGAAACACCCACATATACACACACTAGGGGGCAGTGAAACATCCAAATATACACGCACTAGGGGGCAGTGAAACGTCCACATATACACACACACTAGTGAACACAAACACTGGGGGGCAGTGAAACACCCACATATACACACACACTAGTGAACACACCCACTAGGGAGCAGTGAAACACCCACATATACACACACTAGTGAACACACCCACTAGGGAGCAGTAAGCACACTTGCCCGGCGATGGCCAGCTCTATCCACAGTACCCGGGAAGCAGTTGGGCCTTAGGTGCCTTGTTCAAGGACTTTTCAGTCATGTTCTGTTGGTCCAGAGAATCGAACCAGCAACCTTCTGGACGCAAGAATGGATCCCCTACTAGAAAATATTAAAATATCGAATATTGAGATATTATGTTTGGTGATACTGTATCGATTCTCAAAAACATAGTATCGATACACAGACTGGCTGACAGTGAATCATTATGTGTTGTGTTTAAACCTCTGACCACTAGATGGCAGTGTTGTAATCCATTTTCAGCTCCGCTCCAACATTAACAAGCAGCACAAGGGCGCAATGCTATTGTAATCATTGAAAAACCTGTTCATACAGTGGTGTGTTTTAATAGTAGGATTTTAAAAATCGGTGTATATCACTTTGCTTGCAGTATCGCAATATATCGTGATATATTGAATCGTGACCCGATATGTATTGTATCGCCAGGTTCTTGCCAATACACAGCACTATGCTTATGGGTTTAAAGCTCAAATACTCAGGTATTTCTTATCTCCCGCCATGGAAAGACAGTAAAACTGTACAGGCAGGAATATGTACACAGTTATAGCATCCCGCTACTGGCTCATGTGGCCGTGAGAGCGCGGCAGGTGTGACCGTGCGGAGCAGCCGTGTGCAGACGCTCCCGGGAGACTCGGTTGTCTGTGGTGGGAGAGAGTTTTAAATAAGCTGCTGGGGTTCAGCCTGAGATGTATCTGTGTGATGCTTTATTGTGCTGTGCTGTGCTGTGCTGGACTGCGGGGTAGTGGTGGGCGGGGTGGGGGGTGTGAGCGCTCACCGTGAAATAGTGATGTGTGGCTGGAGGTGGCCACATTCAAGTTCACCACATTATATTACACTTTACTATCAAGACGAAGCACTCTGAGGGTCTAGTTTTATGGAAAAGTGATGTAGCTTCACGGCTTTTTAAGTTACACCCTACTTTGGCAAAGCTTTCCTGGCGGGCTGGCACTCCCACTCCCGTTAGTCACTATATGCACTAACCACTGCTGCTATACGAGGCCAAGGTCTGCCCTCTATTCACCAGCTTTGACGTTCTTTAATATTCAGGACCCCCACAGGGCCACTACAGAGCAGGTACTATTAGGGAGGTGAATCATTCTCAACACTGCAGAGACACTGAAGTGGTGGTGGTGTGTCAGTGTGTGTTGTGCTGGTGTGAGTGGATCAGACACAGCAGTGCTGCTGCTGCTGGAGGGTTTAAACACCTCAGTGTCACTGCTGGACTGAGAATTGTCCACCAACCAAAACTATCCAGACAGCAGTGTCCTGTGGGCGGCGTCCTGTGTCCACTGATGAAGAACCAGAGAACACAAACTGTGCAGCAGCAGATGAGCTACTGTCTCTGACTTTACAAGGTGGAGCAGCAAAGTAGTAGGAGTGTCTAATAGAGTGGACAGTGAGTGGACACAGTGTTTAAACACTCCACTCACACCAGCACAACACACACTAACACACCACCACCCAAATAATACCTGGTATGTGGTGGCCCTTTGGTGGTCCTCACAACTGAAGGTGTGAATAGGTGAGAGTGTGTGTGACGGGCCACCTGTCCATGGTGTACCTAGCCTTCACCTCCAGTGACCCCGACTAGCGGGATAAAGCAGAAGATAATGTATATATATATATATTTATATATATATATATATATATATATATATATATATATATATATATATATATATATATATATATACAGGGGTTGCACAATGATACTGAAACACCTGGTTTTAGACCACAATAATTGATTAGTATGGTGTAGGGCCTCCTTTTGCGGCCAGTACAGCGTCAGTTGGTCTTGAGAATGGCATATACAAGTCCTGCACAGTGCTCAGAGGGACTTTAAGCCATTCTTCTTGCAGGATAGTGATCAGGTCACTACATGATGCTGGTGGAGGAAAACGTTTCCTGACTCGCTCCTCCAAAACACCCCAAAGTGGCTCAATAATGTTTAGATCTGGTGACTGTGCAGGCCATGGGAGATGTTCAACTTCACTTTCATGTTCATCAAACCAGTCTTTCTCCAGACTTGCTGTGTGTATTGGTGCATTGTTATGCTGACATTACCCTGGATACCGTGGCTCCTGATACATCACAAAGACCTGCTGTCTTGGTCACAGATGCGCCAGAAAGATGTGCACCAACAATTTGTCCTCTTTTGAACTCTGGTATGTCCCATAATGTTGTGTTATTGCAATATTTTGAGCTAAACTGTCTCTTACCTGCTAACTGAACTTCACACTCTGCTCTTACTGGTGCAATGTGCACTTAATGAAGATTGGCCACCAGACTGGTCCAATTTAGTCGTGAAACCTCCCACACTACAATGACAGGTGTTACAGTTTCATTGTCCAACCCCTGTATATATATATATATATATATATATATATATATATATATATATATATATATATATATATATATATATATACTGTCAACAGCAAAGCCAGAGACCATCTGCAATCCTAAACCACGTCACCAAGAGTGAAGGAATCGTTCCCCAGATTAACCATGCACCTTCAAGTAGATCCAGGGCCTTCATGGGATCCAAAGCATCCCCCCAGAGTTCCCGAGTTTGGCACTGTTCGAGGCGACCGCTCATGCCGCGTGGGGCGTCAGCTGTTTCTGCCAGAGAGGAAATCCAGTATCGATCGGAGCCGAAGCTAGCAGGTGATTTAACCAACGGGGGTTCCCTATGAGAGGGAGCCGTGATCAAAGCAGAGCAGCTAGCCCTTTGAAGCCTGGGAAAAAAGGTCAAGCTACGGGCTTATCGCACCGCCATAGGGTAGCTAAACAACAGGGGCCGTGTGTATCAGGCACCTTGTTTACCTCCCACCTCTCGCCGCGGGCGCCGGTGCATTTGGATGCGTTTCACTCGGCTTTCAGACGCTCATTACTCTCCTTCAGCCCCTGTTAGGGACCGTGGACATCCGAGTGCCGAAGGGACATTTCGAGTATAGCGACCCTCGCTGAAAATCTATTAGGGAAAAAATGAAATGCAAGGTGCTTCATGGCAAGCCTGGTATTGACAAGCTGCTATATCTCTGGAGTGGGGCTGCCTCAATAACCTGATTAAACTCAGTTAATCAGTAGTAATTTGATTTAAAAAAACGATTGATTATAAAAATGATTGATTATAATGTACCTTGTTTGAAATTCTCTAAGCGCTCTCAGACTGTAAGAGGACCTGGTACTTTCTCCCATTGAAATAGGTTGTGTCAAGCATATACATATATATAGAAATGTAGAATTTAATTTCATGCAATTCACAAACAATATTGTCCATTTCACAATGAATGTAAGTGTATCAGATGATTTTTAAAGAATAAAAATGTTTGTATTAAAGTCTATTTTTGTATAGAGGCTTATTTTGCATATAGTCCTATTATCAGTAATTCTCAGTCCTCTGTCTAAATCTCCTGGTACGACCACCAATCCAAGTTAAGGATGTTATTGGACTAATTGGTTGTTAGGACACTCTTACTCAATTGTGATGCACAGCTGAAAAACATTCTACTAATAAGTGAGTATAAAAGGGAACAACATTCTAGGTTAGTTTAGTATCTGAAGTATCAGCAGTTGATGGCTTGCTGACCAACTCAAAATGACCAGAAATAAACAACTTTCTTTAGAGACCCGTCAGTCCATTGTTGTGTTAAGGAAGAAGATACTCCATTGAAAACAAGAACATTTCACTGTGATCACAAACTTTTAAGCAGTAGTGTATATATATATATATATATATATATATATATATATATATATATATATATATATATATATATATATATATATATATATATATATCAGCTATAACATTAAAACCACCTCCTTGTATCTACACACACTGTCCACTGTATCAGCTCCACTGACCATACAGGAGCTACACAGACTGTAGTTCATCTGATTCTCTGTATACTTTATTACCCTGTTCTTCAATGATCAGGACCCCCACAGGACCACCACAGAGCAGATATAACTTGGGTGGTGGGTCATTCTCAGCACTGCAGTGAAACTAACATGGTGGTGGTGTGTTAGTGTGTGTGTTGTGCTGGCTGTGTCCACTCACTGTCCATATTTGACACACCTACATTGCTGGTCCACCTAGTAGATGTAACCTCAGTGTTGCTGTCCAGTTTATGTTCTTCTAGTCCTTCATCAGTGGTCACAGGACGCTGTTGGTTGCTAGTTGGTGGACTATTGCAATGCTGAGAATGACCCACCTCCCTAATTCACAGTATTTGGCCACACCCACTTTCAAGTGTGTGTTTCTTCCGCCTTTGTGTTAGAACTTCCGCTCAGCTAACCAAAATGAATACAGTTACATTTGAGGAGACCAAAGAGACAGTAAGAAGTTCTAATGGGACAACACTGTCTCCTCTGAGGTTAATAACACAGTGGGTGGGTGATATGAGAAGGTGGTCTGAGGTTACTTATGGAGACATGTTTAATTACTCTGTACTCTCGGAAGGTGTAGATGGTTCGGTAATGAAAAACTATAAAAGTACTGAAGCGTATCAGTACCTGCACAGTGGGAAGGTGGGCGTGTCCTCCTACACACAGACGGTGAGTTTATATTTCTGAAAGCCGGTTAAACCCAAGTCCAGCCAGCTGCCCGAGCCCCTCTGCGTGGGTGTTAGTTAAAGTCCAGATAGCCTAGCGCGGTGGACACTGATCAGAAAACAGTTACTGAACTGATAGACTCACCAGCACCCGACACGTCTGCTTCCTCGGAGCTTCATAAGCGAGACAGTTCTCTGGATAAGGAGGCTCTGGTGCTGGTTCTCCTCCACAGAATGGTAAGAGCAGAAATACGGAGGTTTGGGGGGATGTTTTAAATTTAGAGCTTCAGTCATAGAAGCAGGCCCTCTTTTTTGGAAGGAGGCCCCCCCAACACTAGTAACAATGTTGTTCAAGCCAAGTTTTCATCTTCTTCCAATTACTGACTCCCTCTAACTGAACATATTATGCTAGTCACTTTATATGTTGTTATTAGTATCAATGTATCCGCGAGTTGTCCAGAGTTGTCATGCAAAATAGCATGAATAGTACCTGCTCTGTTGGGGGGTAAAAGGGTGAAAGGGGATAAACAATGTATTATGGTAAGCTGATGACAGGGACAATAGCTGTAGCTACAAGGAGATGGTTTTAATGTTATGCGTGATCGGTGTCTAATTTAATGTTGACACATGCAACAATAACAATTCTTTGTACATCTGGTACTTTGCAAAATAAAGATTCTTTTTTTCCCATGTTTTTTGAGTATTTATGACACTCATCAAACTTTTCCAACGTTATTCAAATGTAAACCGTGTGTCAAACCCAAGCGAATAAAACTGAGCGAATAATTACATCCATGCAGTTTACCTGACAAACCGCTGACAGTTGAATAAAAACTGAAAAGTCGTGGTGACATTAAAAAAAGATTTTTAAGAACAAATCAAAAACACAATAGACATTAGTCATGGCGGGAGATAAGAGACGGAGAGAAAGAGAGAGTGCTTTAATCATTAGAAATCCCCAAGCTCTCTCCAGGAACACTACCTCGCGCACCTTAATGCAGTTAATCAAACATTATCATGGCCAATTAACAAAATTTCCCGTCGAGCTCAGATGTGCTGTGATTCCGGCGTCGGCTCTGATCAGTTTAATACATAAAAACGCTTTCTGCCGGTTTGCTGCTGAACAGCCACGGCCGTCCAAGTCTGCCATCTGTTATTAAACTGGAGAGATGAGCCTGTATTGTGGAGCGGGAGCTTACTAGAAGAATAATGTGGAGAGCTTGAGTCCACAAAAGAGTTTAATGTATTCACACTGGTTGTCAGTGGGCTCTCAGGTGGGCTCCGTATTGCACTATCCACTGTAACCCTGCTTAACGGCACGTATTGTGGAATACAGCACTCAGGGGTCTTCATTAAGAGGCCATTAAAAGGCCACAGGAAGCTGAATTTCCTGCTTTATGTAATATGTGCAACAGTGGGCAGAAGTTAGAGACCACCTATTCACCTATTCATCAAACGGCCATTCATTGAATTTCAAGGTAGAACTATTTGTCATTTGTGTTTGCACACAGTTGAATTGACATATACAAACACCCACCTATACATATACTAGTGAACATACACACTAGGGGGCAGTAAGTACACTTGCCCAGAGCGATGGAGGAAGCAGGAAGCATGGTCATGGAGAGGGGTCATGCACATAGTCTGATGGGGCATCCCCAAAAGTTGGTAAAAATAATGAAAAGGTGTTATCGGTGCTATTTGGTGCTAGATTGTTGCATAGTTTTGTGGGACGGTGTATCTACCAGTGACAGAAACTGCATGGGTAGATATTTCAGCCAATGCTGAGGAGGGTTCCTCCCCTACGTGTATAAATAAACAAGCATTCAGAGCAGCCAATCAGAACAGAGGTTATTTCCAGGTTCAGTAAAAAAAAACCAGATGGTTTAATTCTAAGAAATGAAGAGAGGTTGAGGAATGGTTGAGAGGCTCAATGCTGCCTTTATTGTTGGATGTACTGTGATCTCTTCTGAGCGAGCCTACTCACGTACTGAAACATTGACTACAGATTTGCAAGTATATTTCTATGCTTTCCTAAGATGATGGAAGATGAGGCAGCACAACCAGGCTCATCAATGGAACGCGTCCCAGGGACTCTATTAGGACTCTGCTGTCAACCCAGTTCTAGCTTACAACCAAACAGAGGGGTCATGGACCATGGTACCAGGATCTCTAACTGAAACATTGACTACAGATTTGCATCATCGGAATCAAGTTTATTCCTATGGTTTCCAAAGATGATGGCAGATGAGGCAGCGCAACCAGGCTCATCAATGGAGCGCATCCCAGGGACTCTATTAGGACTCTACTGTCTACCTGGTACTAGCTTATTCCATACAGAGCCATACAGAGGGGTCATGCACCATGGTACCATGATCTCCTCTGAGCGAGCCTACACTCTTACTGAAACATTCACTTCAGACTTGCTTTTTTCAGAGTAAAGTATACTCCTATGTATTCCTGAAATGACTGCAGATGAGGCAACACAACCAGGCTTATGCACCATGGTACCAGGATCTCTTCTGAGCGAGCCTACATGCTTAGTGGAACATTGACTAAAGATTTGCATCATCAGAATCAAGTATATTCCTATGCTTTCCTAAGATGATGGCAGATGAGGCAGCGCAACCAGGCTCATCAATGGAGCGCATCCCAGGGACTCTATTAGGACTCTACTGTCTACCTGGTACTAACTTATGCCATACAGAGCCATACAGAGGGGTCACGTAGCATGGTACCATGATCTCTTCTGAGCGAGCCTACACACTTACTAAACGTTCACTACAGACTTGCTTTATCGAAATAAAGTATATTCCTATGCTTTCCTAAGATGATGGCAGATGAGGCAGCACAACCAGGCTCATCAATGGAACGCGTCCCAGGGACTCTATTAGGACTCTACTGTCTACTTGGTACTAGCTTATTCCATACAGAGCCATACAGCCATACAGAGGGGTCACGCACCATGGTACCATGATCTCTTCTGAGCGAGGCTACATGCTAACTGAAACATTGACTACAGATTTGCATCATCGGAATCAAGTATATTCCTATGCTTTCCTAAGATGATGGCTGATGAGGCAGCACAACCAGGCTTATCAATGGAACGTTCCCCAGAGACTCTACTGTCTACCTGCTACTAGTTTGTTCCATACAGAGCCCTACAGCCATACAGAGGGGTCATGCACCATGGTACCATGATCTCTTCTGAGCGAGCCTACACTCTTACTGAAACGATCACTATAGACTTGCTCTATCGGAATAAAGTATACTCCTATGTATTCCTGAAATGATGGCAGATGAGGCAGCACAACCAGGCTCATCAATGGAGTGCGTCCCAGGGACTATATTAGGACTCTACTGTCTACCCGGTACTAGCTTATTCCATACAGAGCCATACAGCCATACAGAGGGGTCACGCACCATGGTACCATGATCTCCTCTGAGCGAGCCTACACTCTTACTGAAACGTTCACTTCAGACTTGCTTTTTTCGGAGTAAAGTATACTCCTATGTATTTCTGAAATGATTGCAGATGAGGCAACACAACCAGGCTTATCAATGGAGCGCGTCCCAGGGACTCTATTAGGACTCTGCTGTCTACCTGGTTCTAGCTTGTTCCATACAAACAAACAGAGGGGTCATGCACCATGGTACCATGATCTCTTCTGAGCGAGCCTACATGCTAACTTAAACATTGACTGCAGATTTGCATAATCAGAATCAAGTATATTCCTATGCTTTCCTAAGATGATGGCAGATGAGGCAGCGTGACCAGGCTCATCAATGGAGCGCATCCTAGGGACTCTATTAGGACTCTACTGTCTACCTGGTACTAACTTATTCCATACAGAGCCATACAGAGGGTTCACGCACCATAGTACCATGATCTCTTCTGAGCGAGCCTACACACTTACTAAACGTTCACTACAGACTTGCTTTATCGAAATAAAGTATATTCCTATGCTTTCCTAAGATGATGGCAGATGAGGCAGCACAACCAGGCTCATCAATGGAGCACGTCCCAGGGACTCTATTAGGACTCTACTGTCTTCTTGGTACTAGCTTATTCCATACAGAGCCATACAGCCATACAGAGGGGTCACGCACTATGGTACCAGGATCTCCTCTGAGCGAGCCTACACTCTATACTGAAACGATCACTATAGACTACAGATTTGCATCATCGGAATCAAGTATATACTTATGCTTTCCTAAGATGATGGCAGATGAGGCAGCACAACCAGGCTTATCAATGGAACGTTCCCCAGAGACTCTACTGTCTACCTGCTACTAGTTTGTTCCCTACAGAGCCATACAGAGGGGTCACGCACCATGGTCCCATGATCTCCTCTGAGCGAGCCTACACTCTTACTGAAACGATCACTATAGACTTGCTCTATCGGAATAAAGTATATTCCTATGTATTCCTATGTATAAGTATGTTCCTATTCATGTTTTTATGTTCAAAATAGGTGTTCGTGTCTAACAAAATGATAAAAACCTGCACATTTTTAGAACACACACCAAAGTAGCTCCCGTTATGCCTCAGCGCGAAAGAGTTAACCAAACAGAGGCTTTCAGCTCAGGCAAACTGCAATGTGCACCGAGTTGATGGGCAAAGTACAGCCTGTAATGGTGAAAATAGATGGAAAACAAAAGAATAGATGTTAACAAATAACCCATACAAGAGCACGTGTACTGGTGCTGCGCATTCATCTTCCTTGGAACAGACTGCTCGCATGCAGTCCATTGGCAGACCTATCATGCCGTAATGTACTGCTTCGGGCTGTAAGCCACGCGCTCCATAATACACCCGAGCAACGTGCCATAACTTCCATTTATCATTTAGATACATGTTTATACCGTACTTTTAATATTTATTCCAGTTATTCAATTAAGAACGAATAATGAGTTGAACAAGAATGCTCATCCAGGCCCATCACTTATATTTAAAGCCCCATTCAAAATAACGCCACCCCGCCAGGCTAATTAGGGGGTTATAATTACAACTGTGCAATTACTCCACAATAATGGAGAAAGAGCGTAATTCCAGCCTCGCCGGAGTGAAAGTACACTGGTTGGAGAGGTTCGAAATTTGAGGAAATGTTTTCGCAGAGCAATTGGTGCCTCGGAAAAAGGCCAAAAACGAAAATAAACGCAGGCCACTGATTGCCCCCACCGATTTCATCGACGGAGCTAATCTCAGCCAATCATCATTACGAACCAGACCTGACACGTGAGCAACCTTTCAAGCCAATTACCTTTGATGAGATCGGAGAGGTTTATGACAGATCGTGCTGTCAATTACGCCTCTTTACCGCTTGCCACGACTGATTAAGCCGCTGAGTGCTCTTGCCCTGCTCCGAGAAGAGTTTCAAAACGATCCCACACAGCACTTAAGAGTACCAGACCACTCCCCGCTCTAATGACTGAACATTTTGCCAAAGGGGCCGTCGCAGCAGCTGGTTCAAAGTCTGGAAGACATGCTCATGCAGGGAGTTTAACATGTTTCAGGTGTTTAGAGCAATAGCGAGCAACAAAACCTGTAAATAACACTCGTGACCCAGTTCCCGTTGCACAGGCCTCGTGTGGCTTTTGAAAAAATGATAAAATCATACACATGGGCTTCATTATGTTCCTTATTTTACTTATTTTTAGAACACTACCAGTCAAACATTCTAGAACACTACCAGTCAAACATTCTAGAACACTACCAGTCAAACATTCTAGAACACTACCAGTCAAACGTTTTAGATACACTACCAGTCAAACGTTTTAGTACACTACCAGTCAAACATTCTAGAACACTACCAATCAAACATTCTAGAACACTACCAGTCAAACGTTTTAGATACACTACCAGTCAAACATTCTAGAACACTACCAGTCAAACATTCTAGAACACTACCAGTCAAACGTTTTAGATACACTACCAGTCAAACGTTTTAGATACACTACCAGTCAAACGTTTTAGAACACTACCAGTCAAACGTTTTAGATACACTACCAGCCAAACGTTTTAGTACACTACCAATCAAACGTTTTAGATACACTACCAGTCAAACGTTTTAGATACACTACCAGTCAAACCTTTTAGATACACTACCAGCCAAACGTTTTAGTACACTACCAGTCCAACGTTTTAGATCACTACCAGTCAAACATTTTAGTACACTACCAGTCAAACGTTTTAGATACACTACCAGTCAAACGTTTTAGATCACTACCAGTCAAACGTTTTAGATACACTACCAGTCAAACGTTTTAGATCACTACCAGTCAAACGTTTTAGTACACTACCAGTCCAACGTTTTAGTACACTACCAGTCCAACATTTTAGATCACTACCAGTCAAACATTTTAGTACACTACCAGTCAAACGTTTTAGATACACTACCAGTCCAACGTTTTAGATCACTACCAGTCAAACATTTTAGTACACTACCAGTCAAACGTTTTAGATACACTACCAGTCAAACGTTTTAGATACACTACCAGTCAAACGTTTTAGATACACTACCAGTCAAACGTTTTAGATCACTACCAGTCAAACGTTTTAGTACACTACCAGCCAAACGTTTTAGATACACTACCAGACAAACGTTTTAGTACACTACCAGTCAATAGTACTATACTTAATATAATACTATAATATAATATAATGTATTTAATATAATATTCAAGAAATCTAGCAGCTATTTAACATACCCCACCTGTAGAATATGTGACAATTTTACATTACGACTTAAAGCCACATTGGAACTCGTGAACTCGAACACAGTGGCAGTTCACAATCAAACTAGGCAACGATTGACCTTGTGTTCAGCTGGTGCAGCTGGCTGCCTGCTGGACTGTGTTTCCCGACAGCGCTGTTGAACAACCACTGTGGTAAACATGATGATATATATAGAGAGAGAGAGAGAGAGAAAGAGTGTTCAAAGTGATAGTCTCTCTACCATTTCACTATAACGGTCACGTCAAGGACGCTGTGAAATGCCATTGCAGAAGTCTTCCCCTCCGAAATCTTGCCAAGCTAAAACAACGTCTGGCGCTGACCTCCCACGTGTAGCCTCGTTTTCACAAGGTACCTGGAGAAGCCCACATAACCTACGCTCTCCTCTCATTAAAATAATGATGGCGCTGTTTTACGACACGGCTGTAATAATCTTGTCATCATGCCCTTTCCTTTTAAGTAATGTGTCGAGTTTACTCTGAAAGGTCATGCGCGCACTCCACCCCGTTGCGTGGAGTTTATCTCTCGGACGAATGGGGCCCCGGTCTCCGTCCCGTCTCCGCCAATGGGTCCGTAATGAACAGTCGGGGAAGCGCATAAGGCACCCCGGTAGTTCATTAGAATAGGGCCCTGTTTATAGGCCGGCTGTGCGATATATCATTAGTTAATCATTATGCGATAGTGAACTCACAGTGGGCTGCGGGATGCAAATGAGCGCTCTAACTAATCATCCGCCTGGACCGGCCTCAAACCTTGCCGGGTTGCTGCTGTTTTGAAGAATCCGGGCGCTCACGTGCTCCAACAGCCGCGAATAATTTCAGCGTTAATGTAGGCCAATCGGACACTTAAACGGACACTCCAGCGTTTTCCAGCCTAATCTCTGTCTGCCGCATCTGTAGCCACGCTTGATTACAGCGGGTGATCAGAACAGCAAAATCCATCAACCGAAACCACGCAGATAATAGAAGCCAGTGAGCAATCGCTGAATTCTGGCGGCTAACATTGATGCAACACACAAAAACAGCCTGAAATCATTTGCTTGTTAAGATCCGATACGTCTCGTCTGGGTTCAAGTCTCTACTGCTTTGGCTGAAGCACTCGTCTTCCACTGGCTGTGTTCCTTGTTTTTTGAATAGATCTGCATCCAAAAAGCAACTCCATTATCATTCCATCGCTTTTTCCAAGTTATGGTGTTTGGTACAACATCAGTACCCACCTGAACCAGCACTAAACCTTAAACCAGCATAGCATGAACGTTGGTCTTTGCTCTGAACCCACATCTTTACATTTTCTCTTCAGCCCAGCTAGCTATCCTCACCTTATCCAGCCACCAATCCAATCATCTCCATGGTCACAGGTGTATAAAGCCAAGCAGCTAGTCATGCAGACTGCTTCTATACACATTAGTGAAAGAGTGGTTCACTCTTAGGAGCTCAGTGAACTCCAGCGTGGTACCGTGATAGGATGCCACCTGTGCAACAAGTCCAGTGGTGAAGTTCCACAGTGGACTGTCAGTGGTGTTCTAACAAAGTGGAAGTGATTGAGAACGACAGCAACTCAGACACCAAGTGGTAGAACATGTACAATGACAGAGCGGGTCAGCGGATGCTGAGGAGCATAGTGCACAGAGGTCACCAACTTTCTGCAGAGTCAATCACTACAGACCTCCAAACTTCATGTGGAGTTCAGATCAGCTCAAGAACAGAGCGTAGAGAGCTTCATGGAATGGGTCTCCATGGCCGAGCAGCTGCATACAAGCCTTACATTACCAGCGCAATGCAAAGTGTCAGATGCAGTGGTGTAAAGCATACCAACACTGGACTCTAGAGCAGTGAAGACATGTTCTCTGGAGTGACCAATCACACTTCTCCGTCTGGGTTTGGCGGTTGCCAGGAGAACAGAGCTTGTCTGACTGCATTGGGCTGAGTGTTCAGGAGTTGGGCTTGGCCCCTTAGCTCCAGTGAAAGGAACTCTTAATGCACAACCCTATTTTACCATGCACACCCTGAGATTTTATTTTTTACATCGTTGCAATAGATTTATTTAATCAAATCAATTAAAATTATGATTTAAGGTCAAAAAACAGATTTTTAATGAACACTTGTAACATTAAATTATAAAATAAACTGATTTCAATACATTTAACGAAGAGACACTCAGCAGTACATTTGGGAGGATTCCTGATGGGCCGGTTCATGTCAATCTCAGGTTTGGGCTGGTTGGAAGGGAAAAATAATGTTGACACTTATCTGTTACTTATCTAATCCTACTCTTCCAGTCATTCTCCATTCAACTGTCTATTCATTCTCTATTCATCTGACAGTACACTTACATCACAGTAGATTCAGTGGGTTCTACCATCTGAGGGAATTCTCCCCTCCCGAATGTTTAAGTTGGTTGGGGCCATAATTTTAATTCTGAATTGTTTTAATTTCAATTTATTGCTTATGTACAAATGTAAATACGTATTCATTGATTCACTTTTTTGACCTTTTAAATCAATATCTGATTTAAATTAGAATGAAACATGTTTATGTAAAGTGCTTATGTATAGATTTGTGAATATGTGTATGTATGTATGTATATGTATGTATAACTAATTTGATTAATTTTTCTTTGTATGGTTATTTATTATTATTATTATTATTATTATTATTATTATTATTAATATTTTTTTGTTGTTTTATTTATTTATATATATTTTTATAGAATATTTTTTGTTTGTTTGGGTTTTTTGTCGGTTTTGTTTGGGAAAAAAAGTGAAGTGCTTTCTGTTAACTTACCTACATATTGAAAACTTACTGAAACATATTTTTAAAAATTCTGTTTCATTTATTCAAATTCCTCCTCCATGGAAAAAGTGGGCCAGATTTGGGCATGAAACTCCGGGGCTAAAAAAGGGGCCCACTTCGGCCCTGTCTTTAGCCATTTACTACTCTGCTTGTTTCACAAATCCAACTGATTTCCGAAGTTACTTTAGTCTTAAGTTACTGCGATCATCCCAAATAACTGTGTATAGGTGATTATGTAATAACTCCAATAGCCATTTAAAAACTTACTATCAAAAACCTATAAATACAATGCTTTAACCACACCCTGCTCTGCAGCGAATCCAATTAAAACCACTAATTATGCTCTCTTTGTAAAGAAGCATGCAGCTGGTCAGTGTCCCTTAAGAACATCCACAACAAGCTTTCTGTGATACCTACAGAGAGTTTAAAGTAGTCTGTCCTTTTCTAAGTACATGCAAACGCACTGGAAGTGTTATCTGTGGTAACTGACAGAGCGGTACAGATAGAGATAAGGCTGAAAAAAGATGCACAGCGTGGGTCAGAAGTGACCCGACTGAGATTTCATGTTCTATATCTTTGCAGCAAATTCACTTCATTATTCAAGCTTCCAGGAATTCCTCACAAATCACAATTATTTTTTTTTAATAAGAATAATTTTTGTATCACTGCCTTTTAACACACAACAGGGGGCAGAGTTAACCCTTATGGGTTCACTATGGAGTTTGATGGGAACTATGGACATTTGGAAACATTTGCAGTCAGGAACATATTTAAAAAGACTATTTTTGCCGATGAAGTAAATCAATAAAAATTAAAATAATGATTTAAGATTTTAACAAGATTTTAAATGAACACTTGGAACATTAAATAATGAAATAAACCAAGTTCAATAGATAAACCAAGGAGATACTTAGCAGTACATACAATGACATAGGAATTGAATACAGAGCAAGTTTGAGCCATGTTGTTGTTGTTAATCGTCCACTGTACGCAACTATTGAAGTGCAAGCCAGAGGTGGTCTAATGAGCTGATTAGCTATTTTGCTTGCTGGCTGTGTTTGATAAATGTTTTTATACTCGTACGGTATTATAGCTACACAGTAAATACATCAACATTACTCAGCACGGCCCTCTAAACATCTTAAAAATAGTTTAGGTCTCAATGATACACTTTACTTTAATGATTTAAGGTCAAAAAACAAGATTTTTTATAAACACTTGGAACATTATATAATGAAATAAACTGATTTCAACAGATGCGGTTGTGCATTAGAAGGGGTTTGCTTAGCTTGTGCATCAAAGGGTTAATTGTCCACTGTATGCAACTATTGAAGTGCAAGCCAGAGGTGGTCAAATATGCTGACTTTACTTGCTGGCTGTGTTTGATTATTTTAATACTCGTACAGTATTATAGCTATGCAATTACTACACCAACATTACTCAGTACTGCCCTCTGAACATCTTAAACCTATTTGACGTCTCAATGATACATTTTACTGCTTTCACATACTCCGCACACTCACCACTAGGGCTGCAGCTATTGATTATTTTAGTAATCGAATATTCTATTGATTATTCCATAGATTAATTGAGTAATCGGATAATTTTTTTTTTTAATTAAAGAGCAATAGTAAATATATAAGATAAGACAGGTTTCCTAACCTTTTATTGCTTGAATTGCATATAGTACAGTTTTAAAGAAAACATTTTAATACTTTCTATTATTGAAATGTATTACTAGACCTATATATCATACTATAAGTTCACAAGACTGGCTACTACACTTGCTGACCCACTTACTGCAAACAAACTAAACTGAATATTCTTGCTGTATTAGATTTTTTTTTTTCATTTTAGGCTCCAAATTGCTACAAACACCACCTGATATTTAGTTTACTGTGTATTTTATGCATCACTGTGAGAGAAGAGGGTGTGTGAGGGGTGTATGTTATTGCGAGTGTGTGTAACCATAACATACAGGCTTTACTAGCCTTCATCTCAACTCACCATTACACTGATTTAAGCTAAATGTTATTGTTACTGTGTGGATTGTACGTGTAGACTGACTGTTTCTGCTCAGATGCTTAGACAGTGATGTGGTGCTCGGCTAGGGGGTTACCATAAAACTCAGACTCACTATCAGTTCGCTGGGAAAGCTCAGTTGCTTGCTTTCTGAAGTTAGCTTGTTATTATAATTCTCCGTTCCACCTTAAATGGTATAGAAGTTACATTCCAGCACCTGTAACTGCTGCATCGTTTAAGGTGGAAAGGCGGAATTTACATAAGAAGCTAACTTCAGCCTCTTTCTTCAGGTTTAAGCTCAGTAACGGCTCCCTCGGCTAGTTCGGTTCTACAGTAGACTTTAGACACTGTGTATGGTTTTCTGTGGTCCGTCTCTTCTGTTCTCCTCTCCTTATTCTCTCTCTCTTTCTCTATTTTACAATGTACACCATCAAATCACTTCTTCTTCAGGTCACCTGGCAACACCGTAAGAAGAAGTTCATTTCAGCCCTACTCACCACACCCACTTAACACTCTGCTTGTTGCACAAATCTAACAAAACAGTATATCTGTGCATACAGATATACAGAGATACTCATCAATACATACAATAACATAGGAAATGAATACGGGTCCATGTTGGGGTTTTTGTTTAGCTTGTGCATCAAAGGGTTAACCATATAAATTCAGGGGTCCACCGTTGTATTAAATGTGTAATATACTGCCACCACAATATGTTTGAATATACTAATATATCTTGCAAATATAGATATATGGGGGTGGAACTGTACTAAGTACTATTGTGTGCTAATGAGAGGGGAAGAATTCAGTTGTGCATAAGAAACTAGAGTGAAATAACGAGGCTAGACCTCGTCTTGGACTCAGATGCCTGGCACATTTATTATTCACACGGTCTGTAGATTGTACAGTGTGTTACGCCGCATGTTTTCCAGGACAAAAGAGTAAAATGAGTAAAATGAATGGACTACCATGCCTCGCGTACGCAGCTATCACTAACGCAGCACACTGTTAACCCGCTGAGCTCCCTCAGGCCTCGTAAGCCTTGAAACGCCACCTCTTACATTTAGATTTTAATGATTTATTGCGCTGCCTTCACATGTTTGCGTTGGAAAGGCCTGGTAGCAGTCCGAGGCTGATTGGGACATGAAGCCATGCGAACGCTGCCACTGTGACAGCACTGTTGGTGAAAATGAATGGTTATCACTGGAGATTGTTTATCACAGTGTAGAGTGTTTGTTTAAGGTGGAGACAAGGCAGGAGGACACTCTGTACTCTTTTATTACTGTTATAATATGTTGGGCTTCCACAATGAGATGTTTGGTGTCCATCGCGCTCCAAGAACTCAACATCCGGTTGGCTGAAAAAGTTAGGAAAACTGAACTCTCACCGCTGCGGTCTGTGGAACGTTGTGGCTTGCAGTGGTTGAACTTTCCATTGATGCCTGATTGAAAACAATGGAATATCCAGTTGGCCGGCATTCGTCTACCACAAACATGTGAATGCGCCAATACTCATAGCTCCTAGCATCAAAATGATTCACGTTTTTCTATCCATATCACATGTTTCTATCCTGATATAGATATTTACAATTTATAAGAAGATATATATATTTTTTTTTTCACAACCGCAGACTCAAGCCTGCCAGTACGCAGGGTAACTTGAATGTAAAGAACAGAACAGCTGCTGGTTACACATTTTTAATTATTCAGAAGATATTGTTGTGGAGATATAAGATCATATCTAGATAATACAAAGACAATGGGACTCCTAACACCCACCTGGAAGACTTGGTGGACCATTAAAACTGTCCCTATCAGATAAACAGCACTTTCGTCTATGAGATATAGGAGAACATCAAGCTCCACCTTTAGACCTGACAACACCCCCAGGTGTTTCGGTCCATCCCTCCACTGTGAGAAGACCCCTCAGTGTTATGGGGGACTGAAAGGATGGGTAGCTGCTCAAGAAGCTCCTCACTGAGAAAAGAAGGAGATACAGACACATCAAACAAAGAAGCCGCTGCTGTTCTTAGAACGGTGGACTCACCAGCCTAGGGTCCAGAACCTCAACATCACTGAACATGTTTTGGGTTATTTGTCTGGTGTGAAGCAGAGCCAGCTTCTAACTGTGAAGGTGTGATAGTACATTTTACGGGTCTCCCATAAAATTGGACTGAAACTTTACAACTACACAAGTAACCAGTAAAGTGATGGTTGCAAATAAACAACAAATAGAGGAGTGTGGGTCAGTATGTCTGTGGATTCGGGGTTGTGGGTCTGCTCTGAGTGAATACAGGCAGTTTGGTGGCTTTAGGTTGAACGAAACCGTAATGTTTAGGGTTTTGGCCCAAAATGAATGGGATCCTATGGGAGGAACAAGGGAGGAATAAACAACAAATAAAGGAGTGCAGGTCAGTATGTCTGTTGATTAGAGTTTGGTGATCTGCCTTAAAAGAGTACATGCAGTTTAGAGGCTGTGGGCTAAATGAAACCATGAGGTTTGGGTGTGGCCGAAAATGAATGGGACTCTATGGGGAGAAAAGAGGGATGGGAAAAAAATGACAAACAGACGAGTGCGGGTCAAACCAACACTACAGTCGTGTTCGGGGGTCTACCCTGAGTCAGTGTATGTGAAACGGTGTCTGTTGGTCGAGCAGAAGTTCAGTAGACTGGCGGGCACTTTTCCATCCCATTCATTCTCTATGGGGAAACATTCCGGAAAAGAAATGTGTAGTTTTTCAGAATCCGTGCATCCAATCAAAAATCTGTATACAAGCCCGAATCACACAATCAGACTGAAAAATCTGGAGTTGAAATTTGGAAACTGTGGGACGAGCTACGCTGCCAATATCTGACATAACCATAATTATGCAATTCAATCAATCAATCAACCTTTATTTTCAATCAAAAGTACTATTTTATTATATATATATATATATATATATATATATATATATATATATATATATATATATATATATATATAATAAAAATAACTTAAATATAGGAACATTAGAAAAGTAAAAAAAATATGTAAACAGAGTGACAAGAAGACCGTGATGAATCATAAAAGACTATGGCAACAAAATAAGCAAATAAAATAAAGAATAAGAAAGGAATAAATAAATAAATAGCTAAACAGGACATGTATAAATAAAGTAAATAGAACCAAAAGTAAGATTTTAATAAAAAAGAGTGAATAATAAAAACAAGACATACTGAAAAAAACACAGGGGTAATAACTCTAAAATAGTAAAAGAAATAATATTAATGCAAAACAATGAATAGTAAAATAAGAATAAAAAATTAATTAATACAAATAATAAAAATAAATAATGAAATAAATAAATACAATAATAAAATTAAAAAATTTAAAAGTACAGATTAAAAAAGTAAAAAATGTAAAAACTATAAATCTAAAAACATGATAAGAGAACAAAAAGCTCAGTTGAAACAGTCACAGGCTGTCTGAAGGTAGTCAGAAACTAAAAGTTTAAAATGATTGAGTGATCCCAGCGAATTCCATTATGACATATGAGTTACTATATAACACAAACTGAATGTGTAGCAAAATGACAATAACTCTACCTGCGTCAGGGTTAAACTCTCTAATAAAGCACAGTGATGGTGAATTAAACAGCACAATCAGTGTCCTGTCCTTCAGCCGAGTGAGCACAGTGGCTCCTGTCTCCGCTCGCTCTCGGTAATAACAGTGCAGCGGAGAACCGAGACATGAGGCGTGATGACCAGCCGCTACCGAGAACCAGCAAACAAATCACAGCTCAACTGCCAACCAGTGCGATTTCACACACTTCATTTACTCTCAATGAGTCAGTGATTAGAATAGCAGACTGAGACAAAGTGATACAGAGAATGTCTGCACGCTGCAACCTGCTCTACACACCACTCAGCGGGCCTTTTCATACATACACAATAGAAGAGTCAATGAGGGAGACGGAGACATGACCTGTGCATATATAACTATATGTATATGATAAATTCCACAGATTCGGTTCAAATGCATAGTTGAAAATGTATTTTGGATTTTTAGTTGAAATCCTGGACTTTAGATTAAAGTCCTTTAGCTTTAAATGATGCTGTAACTTAATTATGTTTATTATATTAAAACAAATGTTTTAGTAGTGACTGTTTCAGTAGTGACCACTTGGGCTTGTTTTGAGGAGAACTCAAAAATGGCTATAATTTGTCCCACATAGTTTATAAGTCTGTTGGGACGTTTTTTTGGAACTTGGTCCAGTAATGTTTAGGTCTCAAATGAAAAACCAACATTATATCCATCCATCCATCCATTATCTTCAGCGTTATCCCGCTACTCAGGGTCACGGGAGCCAATCCCAGCATCATTGGGTGAAGGTGGAATACACCATGGACGCCAGTCACCCTCAAAACTACAGGCATTTTTTACATTTAACTTCTTTCTTGGCATTAGAATAAAGAGAGGGAGACCAGTTCAGAGCATAAGCCTTATTTTAAAAACACCGTGGTACAGACGTTCAGAGAGTTCTCAAACCCTGGTCTAACATGATCTGAACATGGTCCACCACAAAACCAGCAGACGCCCCTATTTAAGTCCAGCTGACAACAGGTCAACCAGCCTTGACCCGTCTGGCTAGATCGCTATCTCCTAGGCTTGGGACTAGCTCTTGGGCCTCCTACCATAAACCCAGCAGGATCTGCTGAGCCATAAACCCTAAACCCTGGCCTTGCTGCAATCTCTATGGCATTCAGTGGACCTATCTGTTAACATTCGCTTTTAACAGACACCATGGTGATCTGGTGATCAATCAACCTAACATGCATGTCTTAGGACTGCAGGAGGAAATCCATTAAAGCAGCTGAGAGAACATGCAAACTCCACACAGAACGGCCCAGAATTGAACCTAGATCATCTTACTATACCAGAGGTCACTAATAGGCGGGTGGCGGTCCGGATCCAGATCCAGACGTTGTCCATTGCGGATCCAAATCGATAAACTACTGAGAATGATTTCATTTTGACAGTGTTTATTTTAAGCACTACAACTTTTCCTGTCTTTACGGTATACAGGCTTTGCGGTGCAGTGAACTCACAGACCAATCACGTGAGTTGTAGGATCACCAAAAGCGCTTCTCAGCCAATCAGATCTGTGCAGACTCGGAAGTATGACGCGTACACAGGCGAGGTACGAAGCGAGAAGCAGCAGATGGAGAATAAAGTCGGACTATAAAGCGAGTCAGAGAAAGGCTAATTGCAGTTGCACATTTCAACCAGAGAGGTCTCCAAATCTCAGAATCTTACCTACTGCAGCTTTAAGTACTGACCATATTAATGACATAGTTCACAATAATGATAACCTATCATCGTACCGCCTCAAAGTTGAATGCTGTTGGAGGACTGACCATCAGGGCCTTCTCCCCACCCATCACCAGCCAGCTCTCCTGTCGATTTGTGTCAACTGCTACACCCTCAGTTACATCACTGTAGACCATCCAGATCTACCAGCATTGAGATAGGATGGGACTGTTTCAGCTCACGCCCACTTTACATAAAGACTCAGTCAGAGACTGCCTCAGTCAGAGACTGCCTCAGTCAGAGACTGCCTCAGTCAGAGACTGCCTCTACCTGTGCAGCTTCTAAAGCTTTGCTATCCAGATTTCAAACTGAGACTCTTTTCTTTGGTATTTAGTTTAAACTGTAAATACTGTTTGATCAGAGGAGGACGGGTCTCCTCTTGTGAGTCTGGTTCCTCCCAAGGTTTCTTCCTCCAGTCTGAGGGAGGTGTTCTCGCCACTGTTGCCTCTGGCTTGCTCACTAAGAGATATATGTTGTAACTGTCTTTTTTTAAAACTCTGTAAAGCTGCTTTGAGAATATATTGTTGTAAAAAGCGCTATAGAAATAAACTTGACTTGATTTGACATAACTACCAAAAAAAGGTGTGATCACACGTAAGATCATATTTCAACACAAACAAGCTTTAGCAGTGACAATATTCTGATTTCAGGACTTGGGACTTACTTCAAACCAGTGGGATCTAACTTCTCATCCTTTGGCCATGAGGGCCAGGGATGCAGTCTCAACTAGGGCTCCACCCACAGAATGAAACTACTTTTGTAGCAATTCTATATTTAACTCACTTTGACTTCAAAAGAAATCAAAACAATCAAAATTATATTCACAAGTGGGGCTGGGACGGACACCTCCCAACAGAAAGTACCCTGTAAGTGATGATAATGTAGATATTCAGCCTATTTCAGAAATGTAAGGGGCTTGTAGGCAGGCTTCATGCGCTAAGTGGCTTTACTTGAGGAACCGAAACTCAAAGGCAGGGGTCAGAAAACAGACAGGGGTCAGTAAGCAGTGCAGGTCACATCAGTCCAGAGAAATCCATCACACGCAATGTAGGAGACAAAGCAAGGACTAAGGCTGGAAACCAAAAGAAAGCATGGCTCTGGGTCAGACCAAAGCCTACATACATATACACTAGGGGTGTAAGAAAATATTGAAATATCGGATATCGCAATATTATGTTTGGTGATACTGTATTGATTCTCAAACACACAGTATCGATACACAGATTCCTGGCAGACAGTGAATCAGTGTATGTAGTGTTTAAACCTCTGACCACTAGATGGCAGTGTTGTAATCCATTGTCAGCTCCACTCCAACATTAACAAGCAGCACAAGGGCGCAGTGCTATTGTAAGCATTGACAAAGCTGTTCATTTAGTGGTGTGTTTTAACAGTAGGATTTGAAAAATCACAATATATCACTTTGCTTGCAGTATTACAATATATCATGATATATTGAACATATTGTGACCGCTGTATCACGATACGTATTGTATCACCATGTTCTTACTATGGATGCACCGATACCACTTTTTCCTTACCGATACCAATACCGATACCAGCTTTTCAGGTATCTGCCGATACAGAGTACCGATACCGATACCAACCCTGACTTAACCCTCTACTGCACACATTTTGATGGTCCATGATAAAAATTATTTCACAGTATTTCTTGATTCATTTTGGGACATTTTATTGACAAAACAGATTTTTTAGCCATGGACCCCTCCTTCTTCCTTTTCTCCTCATATTGTTGGGAAATCAGTCAGAGTGTACTGGAGAGGCAGTATTGTGACACATTTTCCATCAAGGGGTCTGGGAAGAACTACTATGATCTTCAGACAGTATCTTGAATGTCTATAAAAACATATAAAAATTAAGTTGCCAATTCAAGTTTGAAAAAAAGGATGACTACCATTTGCTATCTGATCCCCTATTTTGTATGCTGTCTGCTATATAAAATTAAAACCCTATATTTTCACGTCTGCTCCAACCTTTTTCTCTGTTACACTCCTCCTCACCATCATTGCTCTCTGTCTCACTGTCAGATGGGATTTGCCTAACATACTGATCTGCTCTTTTCTTTCATAGAACAACCATGTATCCATTTGTCCCTGAAAATGTGTTAAAATATGTAAAATAAATTTAAAAAATAAATTAAAAAAATATATTTATAGCTTGTATTGTGCACAAAATGTGATCATATATGTGACAACATCCAAATACAATGTCAGCAAAGACATTCCTGAAAAATACCCCTTATCGCACAACGTTGCCCTGAGGCAACGAAAAGAAAAACTGACTTTCTGTACATGCAAAATAAAAAAACCTTCATAGGCTTCTCTACACCTTCAAACACACATATATTTTTTAATAGAGTTCATTTTATTTTTAATAAGATTACTAAACCAAATTATTTTACCTTCTTCTCACACCATGTGCTCCTGTGACCATGTGTCAGAAAAGGAAGTCCCGCCTTCAAATGGTGCTTGATAGTGACGTCAACATCTTATTGGACTATTCTTTTATACTTTTTTGAACATTCTGATTGATTGCAATCATTCAAAGAAACATATACTTGACATTGGGCTTAAGAAAAATGCCGTAGCCTGAAGGCAACGCTGTGCAGTAGAGGGTTTAATGCTTGATATATGGCTATAAATCCTGATATTTCTAGTGTTCCACTTTTTATATGTTGCATTTTGTGCTAGCTTGCTTCTTTGTGCCTGAATGGATGAACTCGCTGTGTTTTTTGACGTAGTTTTGCTTTAAATGCTTAATTTAATTTGACGTATTGAAGTCTTTGCATTTTTGCTGCTGCCCGTCTCAACCGAGGAATACTCCCACACCCTGGACATGCTGTTGGCTTCAGTCAAGCACCATTTAGTGGTGCACATGCGCGTCAATAAGCTTCATGGTATCGGCCCTCTCTATTGCCGATACCGATACTGTGTCTAAGTGCCAGTATCAGCGCCGATAGCGATACAGTATTGGTATCGGTGCAACACTAGTTCTTACTAATACACAGCCCTAATATACACACAAAATAATGTCCATTATGTGTGGACACTGAAGTGGAGAACAGCCCATGTGCTGACTCGCCAGACTTCATGGTGGAACTCTGATGGTCCAAATAGAGTCCCCCTTGAAGAGGGAGACATTGTGACCATGACTCTATCAATTAATGCCTTTCGATTGAAGTCTCATTGAGTAAAATATCAAAAAATGTTAGTATGATACTAAAACCTTAGAGATATATTAAAGATCCAGTGATCCAGTGAAAAATATGACATACCTATGATAAAACAGATCTGAGAACTGTGTGGGCATGGCTAACGAGCAGCTTGATTGACAGCTGTCTGTCCAACACTCCTAACCAGCTCCGCACCCTCATACAGAACTAACATCACGATCCAGATCACTAAATGGGTGAAATATGTAAATATATAAACAGCCAGCTTTGTGTGGGCGGGGCCAGAGAGACGTCAGCCTTGTGATTGGTTAGGAAATGCTTACAGGACTTTAGCCAAGATCAGGGTCACACAGTTTACATGGAAATGAGAGAAATATGGTGAAATATAGCAATTGTTTAATTAATGTTGGGACAGTATTCATAAGACTTACTTTATGTATATAGAGACCCAGAGGAACAAGATCAACTTAGATAGAAACCAGATCTAGGCCTCCTGGGGCTTTAAATAGATCATGATAGATCACAACTAATGCTGGACGATGTGTTATATAGTTGTGTATATTACTGTTATATAGTGCATATATATGTTATATAGTGTATTTGAGCTCACTTGCTAGAAGTATTCACATTCATTACTCAGGTAGAAGTATTGATACTAGGGTTTAAAAATACTTCTGTAGAAGTTGAAGTATCAACTCAAGCTTTTTACTCCAGTAAAAGTGTAAAAGTACTGTTTTCAGATCTACTTAAAGTATAAAAGTAAAAGTAATGAAAGAGAAAAAATGCCATTAAGAACAAAGGCTTACACCACAGGGGTCTATAGTGCACTAGCCCATCTCCCCAAAAACCCCATTCTTTTAAAAGCCATAGCCATAATGACTATAATGTTATATTAAAATGTTAATGTTGATAAATTTGGGATGCGCTAGGCTTCCTGTTTCAGCCGCATATACGCCCATTAAACATGAATGTAGTTTAGTACAATGTAAATATATTAAAGAAGCATATTTGTGTACTACTGAGCATTAACATGTGTTTCATGGAGCAGAAGATATGATGACTAGTTGTCTATAAGTATTGTAATGAAGTCAAACTTCAAAGTCATGTTATCAATAATCTTTACTGGAATGTAAATGTACATGAATGAAAACAAGCTGAAATGAAATAGGAGTAACGAGATAAAGTATATAAGTAAGGTAACAAAGTATTTGTACTTCGTTACTTGACACTTCTGTCTACATGTAGCCTGGTACTGGGTTCTTAGGGAGTGATGGAGCTCCATCCAAGGTACCCACCTGGTACCAGCACCAGTACTGGGTTGATATCACCAGAAAACACAGGAGCAGATATCGGAGGGAAAGAAACGAATGAATGTGTGTTTTTTGATTCTTTGAGCGTTAAACCCTTCAGACGTCTGGTTCCTATCATCACCACTGTAGACGATCAGAGTGGTTTGGCTCTTGGACTCGGCAATGTTCCAAGAGCCAAATCACTCTCAATAATTTTCTTGACATATTAAACATAACAATGCTGAAAAAATGAGTGAAATCACTGAAGCCCCCTTTAGAACAATAATAATAATAAGTTTGAGAGGGGTAGCAAAGCCGGGGGGCAGGAGTTGGGGGTTGTGGGGGGTTGCCGACTGGTAGTGAAAAAAGCTTTGCCCAAGCAACGAGGCAAAACACAGCATTGTTTAAGTCATTACGAGACGTGTAAGATATTTTGGGTTCATTATAAAAACTGCGTTGGGATAAATTAAGACTATGGCCGCCACAGTCTAGGTAATTAATGGGAAACGCCGGAATCTCTCCTGAAATAGGCCTCACTCACACTCACTGCTGTGAGCTGTACATTACTTCTTGTGGGGTAGCAGGGTGTTCGAGTAGTTTCAACAGGATGACCTACTTTAAGATGCTCATCTTGCGTGAAATGGATCAGTTAAAAAAAGCTTCTTTTCAAGCGCAGAGGTTTGAAATGAAGAAATATTTGCTCACTGTCGGAAAAGAGGAAGAGCTGTTGTCCTGTCCTGCATCTCTTCCCAATGCCTTTGGGATGAGTTGGAGTGATGCTGATGGCGTGATCCAGAACGAATCATCCAACATCAGTACCTGACCTCACTGATTCTCACGAGGCTGCTATCAAACCCTTACGGCAATGTTCCAAGAGCTAGAGTTAAGCCATACCAGAAGAGTAGAGGCTGTTACTGCAGCATAGAGGGAGGGAACTCCTTATTAAAACCTTTAATTTTAGAAGAAATGCTGGATCGACAGGTGTCTACAGACTTTTGGACATATACTGATATTGATATATCCATGTATAGCATTGTGTAACATCCAAGTTATATCATTTCCTGTTAAAACAACTACTAAGTGTAAATTATTATTCTGAAATAAGGGGAAAAACAATAGTTTCTAAAAAAGTCTGTAGAAAATTATGAAACGATATATATGTGTGTGTATATATATATATATATATATATATACACACCTCCAAAATTAAGTCTTAGAAGTTGAAAGTTTTGGTGGTCCACTAGGTCTTCCATGTGGTTGCTATTATATTAGCATATTAATATACTTTCACTTCCCATTTCAAAAACAAGATCTAAAGACGTTTTGGACTAGGAGTTATGGTGGTCTCTGACTTTTGCACAGCTCTCTTTATTTTAGAGGTTGCTCTACGGTTATGTGATGAAAGTCGAGTCGTCAGTGACTAATCGCTGGGTTACTAACATTACTAGCCTTTAAGGAACCGGAGCTATGAACCCTGGCCTCTTGCAAATTTGCATCCCACTTGGGCGCACCATAGGCGTCCTTGCTAGATTGCAAGAAACAGAGTGCCATAACTCTGCAACAATAAGAGCAACTGACGTCAAGCTTTTCAGGATTATAGGACATTATGTTCTCTCTCCAGCTGCACATGGCTTTTCATTGCAGTCTTAGAAGTTGCATTTTCTTCTTTTCACAATCCAAGCAATCCAAATTTCCCTTCCTCTCAAAAATGAAAGCTCTAGGCGCTGGTGGGGAAAGTTTTGGTGGTCCACTAGGTCTTCCATGTGGTTGCTATTTTATTCGTATATTATTATACTTTCACTTCCCATTTCATAAAAGTGATCTGTAGGCCTTTTGGACTAGGAGTTATGGTGGTCTCTGACTTTTGCACAGCTCTCTTTATTTTAGAGGTTGCTCTACTGTTATGTGATGAAAGTCGAGTCGACAGTGACTAATTGCTGGGTTACTAACATTACTAGCCTTTAAGGAACCGGAGATATGAATCCTGGCCTCTTGCAAATTTGCATCCCACTTGGGCGCACCGTAGGCGGCCTTGCCAGGATGCAAGAAACAGAGTTCCATAACTCTGCAACAATAAGAGCAACCGACGTCAAGCTTTTCAGGATTATAGGGCATTATGTTCTCTCTCCAGCTGCACTTGGCTTTTCACTGCAGTTCTCAGAAAACCAGAGATAATGAGCTTCAATATCTGATCTTTGAAGCCAAACTTCACTCCAACGAGCCTTGGATCGCATTGCCAGCCCAGAGATACAGACCTTGTTATCACAACACCTCTGGCCTGTTATGAGGTGTCCACGTTGTTAGTGCAGTAATCACATGATCAGCGACTAGCCAACGCCAATATATAGCCACTGGTATATATAGAGGCAAAAGTAGTGAGGGAAGCAGCAAAGATATAACAAAAGAAGAGTGTACCCTTAAACTTTGGTGCCGCTGCTCATTTAGCACAGTTAGGGTGCCACGAAATAGACCAGACCAATCATCAGCGCTCAGCTGTGTCACTGCGAGCTGGCAGATCAGCTTTTCCTTGCCGAGATAATGAAAGCTTCCAGGTTATTTATACAGAGCAGCGTCTGAGCTCACACTGAGGGCGAGGGGGGAAAACGAGGCTATCATTAAAAATCCTAAAAAAAAAAAAACCCTAAAAAACAAACCAGCTCCAGCAAGAGCGAACACAACAAAGGGAACGGCCAATCGATGGAATCAAAGCCGATGAAAGGTTATTTCGCCGGTCTCTCTCTTTTAGCCACCGCCCGGGTCTTGAAGCGAGAGCACTTCTTATTAAAAATGTATCGGCGGAGCCTCGGAGTCAGTCGCGCCGTCGTTTGTTTAGCCAAGGACAATACTTGAAACTACTTCAAAGTCCTCTCCGCCATGCCTGTGGCCCCCCTCTCATCAGCGGGATGCTCTTCAAAGGAGAAGAATCAACACATTTTTATTTATTTTATTGTTTATTTTATTTATTTAACCTTCGCTTTAATAGGGAAATGCCACAGACGGCGTAAGCAACCCCTTTCGCAGGAGGGCCCTTACTTAAAACACAAGCTAAACCAAAAACGACGTCTAGTTCGCCAAAGCTGGGTTTAGCTCGAAAAATGACATTCAGCTCGTACAAACGAGTAGGTGTATCTAAAAACCTCGTTAATTCTTTGAAACTACATCAAAGTGGTCTTTCATCAGAGCGAAAACTCTTCAAAGCAGGAATGCTTATTGATTTTAATGTTATCTTAGCTGTTTAACTTTAGTAGGAGAATCCCACACACCGTCCAGCCGGGCTTGCAAAACAGCTCTTGCTCTTACACTGCGCTAAAACAAAGGGACGTTTAGTTTACAGGCATTGATTCACAAAATTGTCTACAAATAGCCAGACGTTCCTAATTAGTGGATCCTGGTGCGCCAGTTGAAAAACACTACCTAACAACATAGGACTCTCTGGAACAGCTGCTAAGGAGCTCACGTTACCCAACGCCTAGAACAGTGTCAAGCCCTCCAAACATCAGGCAGTAAAGCAATGAAACTGGGTTCTCCAGTACCAATACCTTTGGGATGACCGAGTCAGAACTCATCATCTAACATCAGTACCTTACCCCAAAGCAATGTTTCAACATCAAGCCTTGCCAGAATGGTAGAGGCTGCTAATGCAGGAGTCGCTGACCATAATCATAAATCATAATTTCTTAATTATATGACACAAATTTGGTAAATAATACCTCCTGTATGTTTATAACCTTCAGTGCACCCGTATGAAATTATTTGAATTTCTTTTTAAGTCTAAAAATGTCAGACAGTACAACCGTCCAAACACAAATATTAAATCATATTAAATGATATATGGTATGATTTTATGTTTAAATACTTCTAAAATGAAATAAAAATCAATTTGCCGATAAAACTTTTTCTGCTTTCCTCAAATGTTAGACGGCACAAACAAAAGCAAAGGACTTTTATTTTGCCAATACACCGCCTTAGTAGCCACTACACCACCGTGCTAACCACTACACCAACATACTAACCAGTACACCACCATACTAACTACTACACCACCATACTAACCACTGCACCATCTTACTAACCACTACACCACTGTACTAACCACTACACCACCATACTAACCACTACACCACCGTACTAACCACTACACCACCATACTAACCACTACACCATCATACTAACCACTACACCACTGTACTAACCACTACACCATCTTACTAACCACTACACCACTGTACTAACCACTACACCATCTTACTAACCACTACACCACCGTACTAACCACTACACCACCATACTAACCACTGCACCATCGTACTAACCACTACACCACCGTACTAACCACTACACCATCATACTAACCACTACACCACTGTACTAACCACTACACCATCTTACTAACCACTACACCACCGTACTAACCACTACACCACCATACTAACCACTGCACCATCGTACTAACCACTACACCACCGTACTAACCACTACACCATCATACTAACCACTACACCACTGTACTAACCACTACACCATCTTACTAACCACTACACCACCGTACTAACCACTACACCACCATACTAACCACTGCACCATCTTACTAACCACTACACCACCGTACTAACCACTACACCACCGTACTAACCACTACACCACCGTACTAACCACTACACCACCATACTAATCACTACACCACCATACTAACAACTACACCACCAAACTAACCACTACAGCACCGTACTAACCACTACAGCACCGTACTAACCACTACACCACCGTATTAACCACTACACCACCGTACTAACCACTACACCATCATACTAACCACTACACCACTGTACTAACCACTACACCATCTTACTAACCACTACACCACCGTACTAACCACTACACCACCATACTAACCACTGCACCATCTTACTAACCACTACACCACCGTACTAACCACTACACCACCGTACTAACCACTACACCACCGTACTAACCACTACACCACCATACTAATCACTACACCACCATACTAACAACTACACCACCAAACTAACCACTACAGCACCGTACTAACCACTACAGCACCGTACTAACCACTACACCACCGTATTAACCACTACACCACCATACTAACCACTACACCACCATACTAATCACTACACCACCATACTAACCACTACACCACTTTACTAACCACTACACCACCGTGCTAACCACTACACCACCAAACTAACCACTACAGCACCGTACTAACCACTACACCACCATACTAACGACTACACCACCGTACTAGCCACCAAATTATATATATATATATATATATATATATATATATATATATATATATATATATATATATATATATATATATATATATATAAAGTTTATGGTTTCTACAGGTGTCTAAGTAGATGTTGGTAAAAGAGTAAATTAGTCAGATAAGTCTTAATAATAATAAAAACTAATCTTAATAATTTATAATTAATACAATGTTTGATCATTGAAGATTCCATGAACCGACAGGACATGACTAAAATGCCCCTGATTAAGGCACCTTACCACTGACTGTTCCCCAGGTACTGTGGTAGAGCTGCCCACCGTTCCGGGCAAGTGTTCTTGTGCCCCTTAGTATATCTGTTCACAGTGTGTGTACATATATGAGTGTTTCACTGCACAGATGGGTTCAATGTGAGGTTCTTAAATTTCCCTCTGGGATCAATAAATTATCTAAAATGAAAGAGCCAATATATCTAAAACCTTATTTGTCACCGGCCTGTCTACAAACTTATGGACATATAGTGTAGCTGGAAAATGGCATTGAGCTGGTAAATCCAGTGTTGAACTAAGAATATAAAAAAGCAATGTGAAATATTTGTATTTACTTTAAAGTCAGCTCTGCTACGCCTGATGCCTGCGGGGCTAGTCTTCAAAGAAGAAGAGTCAACAAATGTTTATTGATTTTATTATTTCTTTTATTTAACCTTCGCTATAACAAAGAAACCCCACGGACTCCAAATATCTCTTATAAAGAAGCTCTATACGAGCCAAAGCAAATATTTAGTTTGATATATATATATATATATATACAGAACTGAAATACACAAGAGTCTTATAGGAAATTAATTAGTAGGTGTGTACTAATGGTAAAGAGGTGTATTCACACTATACTGTAGGCATTGGAGGGGTCTAGGTCATAATCGATTAATCTTTTTTTTTTTTTTGACTAGTCGATTAATCTAATTACTAATTTTGTAAGTGTGTTAGGATTTGTTAGCAATAGATGATTTTGTATATATAACAAGGAAAACGCATGGCCATCCTAGACATAAGTTTGTAGACTATATATTTTGGCAGAGAGTGGTTTGAGAAGCAGCAACGTGTGTTTAAAGCTGCTGCGGTATCTAGAACAGTCTTAGGTTCTACACTGGACGATTAAGAAACGGTTAGCAATGCGTAGTCAAGTGACTCTACTGAAAGAAACATGTTAAAATTTCATTTACGCTCAACGTTAAAGCCTTCTGTCCGTTCTCTGCATTCGTTTTGTGCATACATTCGTTTTCAGAAAGCTTATGGATATGGACGGGATGGAGCAATACCGTTGGAGACCATGGGGACAGTGCAGGACACGACCACTTCCATACAAACACGATGAATAAGAAACAGTGGGACTTTCTGAAGACACTTTTTGGACTATATAAAGACCTACGAACTCAGCTACCACCACCATGTTTGATTTACTCCAAACTGCTCAGCAACCATGTCAACGGAGCTGACGCAGAGAAGTGTGAGGGCAGTGTTGGATCTTATTTTAAAAACAAACACATTATAGTGTCTGTTCGAAATGTATGGCCAGGAGAGTGCGAGAACGTCCTGGCTTTGTTATCCCCAGCAGTGGGGGACCTTTATGACAGGAAATCTTAGGTTCGAGAACCAGACCCTGCAATGTTGTCTTTAGACCCCCTTGGGCTCAAGAACCCCTCCACCCAGGAGATAACAACTTGCCCAGAGACAACCCGGAACCAAGGAAGTTTGCGACATGGCCAGGAGGTAATGGAGGGACGGACCTATGAAGAGGCCATACAGCTTAAACTAGGCAGACCAACTTCTGACCAGCTTCTGATCAGGTTCAGATCAGGGTGTGAAGGCTTAGAGTACAGACGGTACCACAATCTCAAAATAAACAGGCTTAAAACTCTGGACTGGTCTCCCTCTTCATTCTGACGGCAAAAAGACAAAGTTACAACAGCAGTGACGCTACATGTTAATAATTTAGAAATCTGTGTTTCCGCGCCCTTGCTTTCAGTAGGCGTGGCCATCTTTGCGATGCACTGATGCATGCTAATCAACATATTTTTGTAATCGTTTGCGTCGATGCCAGCCCTATCACTGGAATGGGAACGTCATGATGTGCTGACCTGTGGAGTTTGGCTTGATTCTAACATTTCTCCACTGATCATAAATCAGATGTTATGTTGGGATTTTGAGGGAGAATAACAACCTATATTCCTGTTTAAAGTTGATTACTGTAATCGTCACCAAATTAGGACGCTCTTAACTGCTCTGGCTCTACCTAAGGCCACCTAGGGTCAAATACAAGTTGGTGAGATTCCATATCTCCACTTGCCTGAAGGCTAGCAATGTGGGCTTGTAGGAAATGGCACATGCTCTACTGACCTGTGGAGTTTGGCTTTATCGAATGTGAAGAAACAACAATAATGACATGGTGACAAAGACATCTATGTATCATGTGGCAGAGATGTCTATTGTAATAACATTGTGTACCTCAAGAGGTGACAGTGAGTCACTTTAGTTGAGTCACTTTAGTTGAGTCACTCAAGTTAAACCAGTCCAACATAATAGGAGTAGGAAGTAGCCCTGCTGCCCCGACGGCGTATGTTAACTTCTTATCAATCATTTAAGGATATCCAATGAAAGGAGGGTGAAATTCAAAAATGAAGTGAGGGGGCGGAGGACTGTGATATGTTGCCCCCTATTGTTTGGAGTATGAATTCAACAAGTTAATAATCTTAGAAGTTGCTGTTTTTTGTTGCTAGGCTTTGCTTTTTCCTGTGGTTTTATTCAGAGTGTACAGACTCTGCTAGGCTTTTATTTTTCAGCAAATAGCTCTTCAAAGGAGAAGAGTTAACAAACGTCTGTTGTTTCATGTACTTAATCTTCACTTTAAGAAGCAAACCCAGCAGATGGTAACCATCTCCTTTACAAAGAGAGCCTAATTATACCAACTCAAACTGTCTTTCCTGTAAAATGACATTTAGCTCTCACAAAAGCCGTCGAAGTAAACATATATCAAAACACTATCAACACCACACTCTTCTTTAGTGCCCCGTTTGCTTTATTAGACGTTTAAAAGGAGCTCGGAGGACAAGAGTGTCTAATTAAAATCGGTCTTGCATCTCCTTCCATCTAAATGCACAAGTGCTTCATCGGCAAAAGATAATCTCCCCTAATATTAAGTAGGACACACAAATGAATATTTGCATTCATAAAAGGGAAGGCCTTTTATCCAGCTGTAGTTTGATCTGAAGTGCTAGGATGAATCACTTTTCTGTGAACCGAGCCGAAACTCCAATTCGAAGGTCGTTCGCCGCCGAGCGCCGCTTCAGCACAGGCTGCGACCAAATTCTAAAGCCGCAATCAAGCGAGCACACTCTCCATAGAAAGCCTGTAATTTGGTCAGGAGTATAAAAGTGTAAACCCCAAACTATCGTTTCACGAGACGGCAAATCACCAAAATTTACGAGGACTTAATATCCCAGAAATAACCTGTTCTAAAATTTTACGCATGCAAACCTCATAATCAGATATCAAAGCGGGATATCAGCCGATGGTCCAATAAACACTCAACGTAATTAAGCTTGCATGGGCAAACGTGAACAATGTGAATGTGTTTCCAGGATGTAGCAGGAAATGAACAAAACTGGCCATTTACGAAGTGATGACCCATACGGCCTTGCAGACGTCCTCGACTGTAAGTAACAGGCTTTATATTCGGTACATGAATCAGTGATGCTACTAAGATTTTATCACAGGTTTGTATTCATTTACTCATTTTCCAAGCCACTTGGTCTTCCAGGTCACGGTGGGGTGCTGGAGCCTATCCCAGTGTTGGGTGACGGGAGGGTGCTGGAGCCTAGCCTAGTGCTACCTAGGCAGGATGGCAAGAAAAAACCCAGGACAGACCATTAGATTTATCACTGCTGGCCAATACTGGTCACTACTGGACTTCTATTCACAAGGTTTGGAGGAGGGTCTTCAGAGTCTCCCAATCATGCTTTAAGAAATGGTCATGCGGTTAGCGGCAAGGCTGGCTAGATAATTTAAGAACAGGTAGTCAATGAAAGCAAGACCAAATGCAACGAAGAAGGGGGAGGAGGAGACACTGTGATATGTAGCCTCCTATTGTTGGGAGTATGAATTATCGTACACAATAATATCACCAACATTTTTGAATATTGTGAACGATATTATACCCTGAAATATCGTGCCATATCACCCATCCCTAATTATCAAATCAGGGTACTACTTTTACTGTTTTTAGAAAAAGAATAATTCATACTTTTTTCATTTCCTATCATATATCTACTAGAGACAGATTTTATCTATCCAGTATCATTCACTTTACTTCAGTCCTGGATATATGGAGATATTTGGAGTGCATGATTTAGTACTGTGACATTCTGGATCATTGACTGTTAGGGGTGTGCCATATCATATCGTATGCAATAATAACATTTAATTTTCATTTTGTTGCAGTAGTGCATTCATGAAATATTTTTTTAATTTAATGTTTTGTCATATCGCCAAAAGTATTGTTATTGCAAAAATACCATGAAATATCGTGATATTACTGTAGGACCATATCGCCCACCCCTAATATGAAATCGACATGTTGGGTAATCTTTCAAATTGCACTTTACTTCTTGTATGTAGATGTTGTCAAACTCAGACCCTGAATCTAGATAGAGTCCAGCATAGCCAACACACACTCACAGGCAATTTAGAGTGAGCAATTAACCTAACATGCATGTCTTTCGACTGTGGGAGGAAACCAAAGCACCTGGAGGAAACCCACTCAAGCAAGGGGAACCACTCATCCCAACAATGAAACCATAACAGCTAGACTTCTTGTTGAGTGGTGCTTCACATCAGTGACACTGTGTGTTATGGTTATTTACAACAGTGTATAGTATTTTCTTGTAAGAATTTGTTCAAATGGGACGAAATGGAGATCAGATATTTATAACATGGGACAAAATGCCCTTGGGCTGCCCTCAATACACTTGGGAATGCTGTCTAATACGCTAGCCTATGTGTGGGAAACACCTAATTGACCACCTACTGTCTCACCTAGTGGACAGCTTTGAGATCGGTTGACAGTGGCTGCAATTTGTTATCTATAAACATAAGTATTATCCTTTTCTCCTTTTCCCAACACACTTCTGATTCCATATCTGACATCTTGTCCTGGATAGAAGATCTGAAGCTCAACTGTGACAAGGCTAAATTGATCTACCTACCAAAACACTCTCTGATGCCTAAGCTCTTCATCAATATTGACAACCCTGATGTTTGTCCAACTGGCTCTGCTAAGAACTTGTAAGCAATGCAACAACAAAGTGGTGCCTGTTACCAGATCCACAAGTTCATTCTGTACAAGGAAAAAATTCCCAGGAGAACGAGACCACTCAGGAGAACATGATGTCTCAGGAGAATACAGACCACTCAGGAGAATATGGACCACTGAGGAGAATGTTTTTCCCTGGGTAGGGCTATTACGATACCAAAGCTTTGACTTTGATATTTCCATAATGTGTGGCACCAAAATGATCAATGGCAAAACAATTCTCCTAAAAATATAAGTTCCCAAATGGTTCTAGTGAAAACTCAATTTATAAAATTAACCTATAGAATCTTTACATTGGCTAGAGGTTCTGATAGACCACTCAGGAGTACATGACCCCTAAATAGACCACCAAGGAAAATATAGACCACTTAGAACAAGAGAACTCAAAATATCACTTAAGGAAATGCAGATCACTTAGAAAAGTATAACCAATCAATAGACAACTAAGAAAAACTTGACAACTGAGGAGAACTTGACCACTCAGGAGAACATAGAGAACTTAATAGATCTCACTCTATTAAGGGAACGTCACCACTGTATAGAATATAGGCTACCTAAGATTATATAGACCATCCAGAAGGCATGGCCACCCAATAGACAACTGAGGAGAACTTGACCACCGATGAGAATATGAAGAACTCAACAGACCAGTCAGGAAAATACAGATGACTTAAGAGAAATTGACCACTCCGTAGAGTTTAGGCCATCAAGTAAATATATAGACCACTCAGAAGAGCATGAACACTCAATAGGCAACTTAGAAAAACTTGACCACTCAGAAGAACATGGAGAACTTAATATATCACTCAGGAGAATACAAACCCCTCAAGAGAGCTTGACCACCCAAGATAATATAGACCACCCAAAAGATTATAGACCACCCAGAAAAGCATGATCACTTAACCGACAACTCAGGAGAAGTTGAACACTCAGGAGAATATGACAACTCAACAGACCAGTCCGAAAAATACAGACAAATTCAGAGAACAGACCACTCTGTAGGATTTAGACCATCAAGTAATTATATAGACCACTCAGAAAAGCATGACCACTCAATAGGCAACTTAGAAAAACTTGACCACTCTTAGAACATGGATCACTCAGGAGAATACAAACCACTCAAGAGAACTTCTCCACTCTATAGTATATAGACCACCCAAGCGATTATAGACCACCCAGAAAAGCATGATCACTCAATAGACAACTCAGGAGAACTTGACCACTCAGGAGAATATGACAACTCAACAGACCAGTCAGGAAAATACGGACCACTTAAGCAAACTTGACCACTCCATAGAATTTAGACCACTCAGAAAAGCATGGCCACTCAATAGACAATTCAGGAAAACTTGACCACTCCGGACAACTCAATATGGAGACCTCAGGAGACTCTAGACCAATAAAGAGCACAACATGTTCCTCTCTCTGTTTATATATATAACCTTAACACACAATTAAAACACTTGTCATCATCTGAACATCCAGTTCTTGTTGGATTACATGTAAGCAAATCAAAAAAAATATTACGGTTGTTTTAATATTTTGACTGTGAATTCAGTTTATTTATTTATTTTTGGGATACAAAACTCAGCAGTGCTTAATAAATCAAACCAGTGGTTGAAAAACCTAAACATGGTCTTACACCATGTCAGGAGGAAAGTCCTCCAAGTCTCAAGAAACACAATTAAAGACACAATATGAATTCAGTCTAGAATGCTTTTGTTGCTACTAATGCATAAAAACGAATATCCACCGATTAGTACTATAAAAATTCCATTGCTGCAATTGGTGGCTGCGTTTCTGCATGCATTGTTAAGCGATACATCTTTGAATGCGACCCTGAATCCGATCCTGTAATTTGTAATCACTTGTAGAGAACTGAACTGTCTGTGTTACTGATTGTATTGTTTCCTGCATGTCTAGGGAAGCGCCATGGGCGGGTTATTTGAGGATATGGATATCTGAACATGTAGCATTTGATTTCCTAACCGGGTTTTCAAATGCAGAATCAAATAAGCAATGAGACAACAAGAAAGATCCCAGAGAGGTTCTAGCAGACATAACCTTAAAATCTAAGGCCTGAAGGTTTAGGCCATGGAGATGACTCAAAAGGCACATACTGAAACTTTCCGATTGGGAATATGATGGGATACATTTACATTTACATTTAACACATTATTCAATTAGATAGAAATTGGTCTTCATAGGACGAGGCTATTCCAGATGACGTATACAGAGACATATTCTATATTAACTGAGCTATTTGTTGCATTATTAATGGATTATGAAACTGGAGTGACATACATCCTGGGGACCATGACAGCATTAAGTACAGGTGTAAACAGGGTCCAATGTGTCTTGGATACAGACCATGATTCAGTCATTCATACCACCTTTGGAGGAGGTCAGGGACACATACAGTGTAGATAATTGCACTTTAAAGATTTTCCTAGGCCTGAAACAAGTGACGTAAAGTACTTTTAATGTAACTTAGTGGAATTTTGGGATATTTTACACAATGTAAACAGCAGCTGTATATATATATAGTCAGTTGTAGCCCAGTTGTAGCCATATATGCTAGAACAATGGCTTTCTAGCTGTGGGACCATGCCTGTCCCGTGGGCCTTGGTGGCCTTGGTGGTACTGCTAGGGAGACAATGGTTACTTATTGTATTATTTTATCATTTCAAAACAAAAACATTGTGATACAGGCATTTTATATTTATATATATTCATTATCATAACTATGAGGTCCATGTAGAACCATTTCAAGCCCCAATGTTTTTTTGCATGGTGACATGGTTCTTTAGATTGATGTGTTGTATATGGTTCTATTTGGTGACATGGTTCTTTAGATTGATGTGTTGTATATGGTTCTATAGAGAACCTTGAAAATGGTTCTAGATAAAAAACTGACTGTTCTATTGTTGAAGCTTGACACTGTAATGTGTGTGTATGTATACATATATAGACATAGATAGACTATATACTTAAAACAGATGGTTCTTTAAGAGTTCTTCAAGAAAGGCAATGGTTCTGTTTAGAACAATGAGGTCCATGTAAAGCATGGTGACATGATCCTTTAGATCGAGGTGTTGTATAAGGTTTTATAGAAAACCTTGAAAATGGTTCTAGATACAAAGGGGCTGCTCTATTGTTGAAGCTTGACATTGTAACAGTAAAATAACCTTATATATATATATACATATATATATATATATATATATATATATATATATATATATATATATATAGGGACACATAGGGTGTAGATAATTGCGCTTTAAAAATTTTCCTAGGCCTGAAACAAGTAACGTAAAGTACTTTTAATGTAACTTAGTGGAATTTTGGGATATTTCACACAATGTAAACAGCAGCTGTATATATATATAGTCAGTTGTAGCCATATATGCTAGCACAATGGTTTTCTAGCTGTGGGACCATGCCTGTCCCGTGGGCCTTGGTGGCCTTGGTGGTACTGCTAGGGAGACAATGGTTCTTTATTGTATTATTTTATCATTTCAAAACAAAAACATTGTGATACAGGCATTTTATATTTATATATATTCATTATCTGCCACTTAATCCCACTAGTCAGGGTCACAGGGGGGTTGGAGCCAATCCCAGCGTCATCGGGCGAAGGCGAGCCCAACACACTGTGGGACTGTGTTTGGACTGTGGGAGGAAACCAACGCAAGCACGAGGAGAACATATACACAGAACGGCCCGGACCAGTAATTGAATCTAGAACATCTGGCTGTGAGGCGAGATATATATATATATATATATTTTTTTTTTTTTTTTTTTTTTTTACACATATTAAGGATATTTGTCTTTTTGACCATCATGGATTAACAGCTACAAATAGAAAGCTGTTTTGTTTAATATTTATTATGCCACATGATAATACAGTCTATTGAAATTCACTAGGCTACAGTGATTAATGTCTTGTAAATGTATTGTATTTGAAGAGATCTGTTCAGTTAAATCTACTGTTGCTTGGAAAAGAATGCCTGTGCTAGCAGGATGAGCATATTCTGCCCTTCATGTATAACATTTTACAATTAATTAATAATTCTGTTTAACTGCCGTCGTTTACGTGGACACAGTATTGATTCGACAGCACAACTAGTGTTAACTACTAAGTAAACATAGCAGGACTAATCAGCCAATGTTGCCCACTCTCAGCTTTTTAATGGCTGCAAACAAGAAAAGGGAAATCGTTAATCGCAATTATTTACAAGACAATTAATTGTCAGCTTCATTTTCCCCCATCATGACAGCCCTAGCTTTAAAACATCCTTAAACTTCTACATATATCGACTACTCCTCGTCCACCAATGCTAGCCACGTTCCAATACAAGTGCTGGACACTGCAGAGGTTGGATGACTTTAGCTCCTTTCAGGCTGATCTTTGCACATACGCCCCGCTGCCCACCTGATTGGCAACTTCCCAAACTCCTCTCATGTGAATTGTCTACTGAAATAACTCTGCACAGCAAGGAATCAAAACTCCAGTCCTCAGAAGGCATCGCGGCTCACAAGCTCCAAACCAGATTTAGAACCACACACCGCCCCTCGGATGACACCGGGTGGTCCTCTGAGACCAGAGCGTTCCCGGAAGGTGAGATTCAGCTCTTTTAGTGTCAGGCTTCTGATTTCTTTTGACCACAACACATTTCAGAATGTCATTTCTTCCAGACAGAGTTAGCTTACACAACTCAAACACATGGATCTTCAACAGTTCTTCAAGAAAGGCAATGGTTCTGTTTAGAACCATGAGGTCCATGTAGAACCAGTTCAAGTTGTTAAGTTCAAGTTGTTAAAGTTTTTTGCATGGTGATATGGTTCTTTAGATTGATGTGTAGTATATGGTTTTATAGAGAACCTTAAAAATGCTTCTAAATACAAAAGTGGTTCTTCTATTATTGAAGCTTGACATTGTAACAGTAGAATAACCTTTAATGTATATATATATATATATATGTAGACATAGACTATATACTTAAAATAGATGGTTCTTCAAAAGTTCTTCAGGAAAGGTGATGGCTCTGTTTAGAACAATGAGGTCCATGTAGAACCATTTAAAGCCCCCAACTAGATATAAGTGGTTTTATTTATTGTTGTAAGCTTAACATTGAGGGTGTAGGCCAAAACGTCTCTGAGATCTTTAATAGATATGTCATTTTAAGCGATTGTGATATTTAAATACAGAAGCGTTTATTTACTCAGCTCAACACTCTTTATGTTTAATATTTAACTAGTATTAATAGAGTAAGTAGTGCTTTTCCATATGTCAGGGTGTTTATTTAACCCTTTCCAAGCTTCTCCTTGTGGAAACAACCCAGTATTATTTACAGTTCTCATCTAATACCTGCTTTGACTGCTCAGTACTTCATTAAGCTAAATCAAGATTGCTGCTGAAGGAACTGAATACATTCATACAATGTCTGGGGCGTCCAGGAGAAATCTGGAACCACACTTAGTTCAACTTTTTTCTCCTTTTTTCACAATAAGATATTCATGTTAATTTTGTATTGTATTTATTCTAGAACCAGATCATAGAGAACATCAGAGAAATACTATTTTAAAATACTAAATACATATCTTTGCAACGGCAAGTTCACAGGAGAGGCCAAAAACCGTCTTTACTTTCAATGGAAGTCAATGGAACCAGAAATATTTCCAAGCTATTTTGGAGCATTTCCATTGGTCCGTTCATCATGGAATTTGCACACAACATAAACAGCAGCTGTCAGGTTCGAATGATGTAGGAAACTAAAAATCGACCAAAATGGAGATGCATTTTTTTATTTGGACAGCGACGATATATACGTTCTCTGCCATCTTTAATAATTTCCTGTAATATTAGACCTTTCAAACATTTGTTTATTACAATAATCACGTCTATTTTCGGTTTTAAATTGCAATTTTTTGTTAAACAATATTACAGCTGTGGCTTAATTGCAGTCATTTTCTATCATTTAAGCTCCAGGCCTGACATGTGTCATCATGTTTCAGAGCCTGAGGCTTTTAACTCTGAATGTAGCGTGCCAGACTGTCAGCTCTGAAGCTCGGTGGTCTTAGGTTCAGTGTCCTCACTGCCTTAAATAAAACTGCAACTCCTGCTATGTGAAAACATCTCTCTTCTAAACCACAACTTCAATACAGAAGGTGTTCCAAACGTATGAAGACACTGCTCATTGACCAATTTATCAGAAACACCCCTCCACATAAACGCCCCGTATATTTTTACTACACCTGTAACTACTATTACATAATTGGCCAATCACAGTTATTTCAGATGATCACTATAATGTAATATAACTCGGTCGTTAAGATTTCACAGCCATATTACACTGCGGTGCAAAACCTGAGCGGGATGCAAGAAAAGTAAATAAAAGAAAGCAGTTAATACCTTTACTGAGACGTCACAGGGCTTCTGGGAACGAGTACACATTCAAATTTTTAAAGGTTCTTTAAAAGTAAAAGAACCGCTTGCATGCTTTGGTGCTCCTTTAAGTTGATGGAGAAATGTGTTGTATGGGTTCTTCTATGGTTACAAGGCTGACATCATCACCATAGCGATGGCCAGATTCCTTTTTGGTGCTACATGGAAGCGCACACTGACATCTATATGTGTATATATATTTCGTTGCTGTCCGCTATCTCTAAAATTTTAACTTTAAAGGAGAGACCAAAAACTTAGTTTACTTTCAATGTAAGTCAATGGAACCAGAATTTTTTTTAAGCTATTTTGGAGCATTTCTATTGGTCCATTCATCATGAAATGTTCACACAATGTAAACAACCATTGGTGTCTTCAAATGATGTAGAAAACTCAAAATTGATATAAATTAAGATACATGTTTTTCATTGGACCGCGGCAATATATATATATATATATATATATATATATATATATATATATATATATATATATATATATATATATATATATATGGTTGTGATTATTTACACCAATCAGAGAGTTTTAAACAGTGCTCACTACTGGACTGAGAACAGTCCACCAACCTGCAACCTCCAGCCAACAAGATGAGCTACTGTCTCTGACTTTACATCTGCAAGGTGGACCAGCAAGTAGTAGGAGTGTCTAATAAAGTGGACAGATGTCTGATCCACTCACACCAGCACAACCCAGCCTAACACACCACTATGTCAGTGTCACTGCAGTGCTGAGATGGCCCACCACCCTGATAGTACCTGCTCTGTGGTGGTCCTGTGGGGGTCCTGATCATTAAAGAACAGAGTAATAAAGTATACAGAGTATCAGATGAACTACAGTCTGTAAGTGTAGCTCCTATATGGTCAGTGGAGCTGATATAATGGACAGTGTGTGTAGATACTAGGAGGTGGTTTTAATGTCGTGGCTGATCATTGTATGTTCCCTCAACACGCTCAGGAGTTGTTGTTGGCCAGATCCCTTTTTGGTGCTACTGCTGACGTTCGCCACCACGGCAACACAAACCAGAGACACTGAACGTCTATATGTGTGTAACAATCAAAGCAATAACAATAAACAGGGCGTGATATCTGCTCCTTTATGACTGTTTAGCGAATTGGAATTTAACCACTGGTCACCGAGGCTTGGCCAGAATTGCGTTCTGTTTATTCTCGCTCGTCGGCTGTTATTAGATTGTGCTGCAGGAACGATGTGAGCGTTTGTGAAGTGTGCGATGTAAAACAGGGGTGTTGTACAGACAGTACAGCTCTGAGAAGAAGCAGAGGTCACTTACAGACCTCGCCACCCGCCCCCAGCTTTTGCCTTCAAACGTGGGCCACCGGAGGTAAGCTGCCCGGACGTGAGAGGACCATTTGAGAGAAGCTCTCCATTCACTTCCATTCATTTCAGGCTGTGTTCAGTCCAGTAATAAAGGCACATCTGAGCCCTTTTAGATTACCAGCCTCTTCCAGAGAGACTGGACCTGCCTGTCATTTGATCCACAGGCCTGGCCATCACTTCGGAGCTTCTAAATAAACGCTGTTCTGTGACAGCAGGGAAAGGACTGAGTTGTAATATCTGAATTAGAGGGTATATCAAGGGTATATATATATATATATATATATATATATATATATATATATATATATATATATATATATATATATATATCAGTGTGGAACCGTCATGGCCCTCTATGCCCTCAGGCTTAAGGGTCACGGTTCGCTACTGATATATATACTGATATATATATATATATATATGTCGTCGCTGTCCGCTATCTCCAAAATTGCAACTTTACAGGGAGACCAAAAACATGCTTTACTTTCAATGTAAGTCCATGGAACCAGAATTTTTCTCAAGCTATTTTGGAGCACTTCTATTGGTCCATTCATCATGACATTTTCACACAATGTAAACGACCATTGGTGTCTTCAAATGATGTAGAAAACTCAAAATTGATATAAATTTAGATACATGTTTTTCATTGGACCGCGGCAATATATATACATATATGGTTGTGATTATTTACACCAATCAGAGAGTTTTAAACAGTGCTCACTACTGGACTGAGAACAGTCCACCAACCTGCAACCTCCAGCCAACAACATGAGCTACTGTCTCTGACTTTACATCTACAAGGTAAAGCAGCAAGTAGTAGGAGTGTCTAATAGAGTGGACAGATGTCTGATCCACTCACACCAGCACAACCTACCCTAACACACCACCATGTCAGTGTCACTGCAGCGCTGAGATGGCCCACCAACCTGATAGTATCTGCTCTGTGGTGGTCCTGTGGAGGTCCTGATCATTAAAGAACAGGGTAATAAGGTATACAGAGAATCAGATGAACTACAGTCTGTAAGTGTAGCTCCTATATGGTCAGTGGAGCTGATACAGTGGACACTGTGTGTAGATACAAGGAGGTGGTTTTAATGTCATGGCTGATCATTGTATGTTCCTTCAACACGCTCAGGAGTTGTTGTTGGGCAGCTTCTACAAACAGTGCAGTGATTTGTGTAACCGCATGTGGGAGGTTTTAAGAGTTCCCGCTATTCACGGCTGATACACCTGGTCCCCACTGAATACAGCCAGATGACCACATTTACTGCCAAAGGTGACTTAGCGCTTGAGAATCACCATTTTTGCTGGACTATGATGCAGTTCTTAAAAACAGAATGAACCAAAGAAAGCATTCCATTGGTCCACACCAGCAGGCTGGGAAAGCCCCCTTATTCCAGGATCAGACCCATTTTGTTGTAGTGTTGGATACTAGGGATGGGCTGGTAGAATTTTGGTATTTTGGGTGGACGTCTCCTATGACATGGTCCTTGATGCTGACCAATAGGAGGAAAGAATGCTCTGTATTGCACACTAAAGAGATGGGGATGCTGAAGCTGCAGCTGTCAGATAGAACAACGAACCACAGATCACACACACACATTATATATATATATATATACATATATACAATAGTTTATGCCCATCTTAGTTAACTGTTAATTAGTGAATCCATTAGTCACCACAAACCACAACAAAGGCCTGTACTAATATTAGAAACTATAATAATTATACAATACTATAATAATAATTATAATTATAATATCTATTATTGGTCATAGCAGCAGTATTAGCAGTAATAGTAGTAGTATAAATACATATGTGTTTAATAAATATTTAACATTAGAAGAATATGGAAATTATACTGTACATAGGAAACTATATGTCTGATTTGATCTAAATGTTTAAAGAGAAACTTCATGTCAAGAAAATCACTGAGTGGTTTGGTATAAAACGTTCGAGAAAAAGTTAGCACTGTTCACAGTGTCGGTGATGGGAACCAAACGTCTGGGTAGTGTAACACCTCTAAAAGCTTCCTCACAGGACGTTATTACATAAAATTGGTTATACGTACACTGATTGATGTCTAAAACCTTATCTTGCGATAGTTTGTGATTAGGTTTTGGTCTAAACCACATTTGAATTTGTCAGTTGTAATGGTGGAGGGATACATGAAGGCTGTTATAAGGAAAGTAGTCCCCAAAAAAAATCTTATTTTAAGATTTATGACTATTTTACTATTTTATTATCATCAACATTATATGTGAACTCAGAAGACGTGTAGGTTCACTGGTGGTTTTGATAGTATATAAAATTACTGTATCTGTGTGTTGGGCATGGTGACCCCTGGTTCCCATCACCACCACTGTAAAGAAATATTGAGTCTGTTTTTTGATAAATTAACCATTTAGCATCAAACTGCGGTGGCTGAGAAGACTCAACTTGCTGTAAACGCGCTGCAAAACCGTCCACAACACAACGGAAGTGTTTCCGGAGGACACTTAAAGGATGTGGGACCACATACGGCAACGCAATGTAAACAGAACCACGTGGAGTCACGGTAGCGTCTAATAGTGATGGGCAAATGATACCCATGCTTCGGAGCTTGTGTGGAGAAATCCAGAAAGTTGTTTATGGAGACTTGCTTCGTTAAGGGCGATGAGTGACGTCACTGATGACGTCTGAAGCCTCGCTGGTTCAGGACGTGGTTCGAGTGTTGGCGTGATTTATTGTTTCTTAATAAAAATTAAAGTCATCATCACCACACAATCACTGTCCCATCTCTTAAAACCACTGCAACAGTTTAAACATCAATATCTCACATACTATCAGATTTATTTGCTGACTGAAATCATACTGGCAGTTTTTTTAATTAACAGACCCACACAATCAAACACAGATCAGATAAACAAATGAAAGAACCACAGAAAATTAAATTAAGGGGTTTAATGTATATACTTGTTTCCATGCCGACAACGTTGCAAGAGGCCATCGCAAATAGTTGAAATGACAATAAAAGTTGTGGCCAGCAGGGGGGTTCGTGTGCACATGAAGCTTTGAGTAATGAACCTTTTGTTTTTTGAACCATCTGGAGGGAAAGCTTCAATGCTTCCAGAGGCTTGATCTGACCATCACTAGCATCTAATGAGAAGTAAGTCTGGATAGTTAGTAAATATAACTAAACTTACTTCTCATTAGACACTACCGCGGCTCCGCGTGGTTCTGTTTACATTGCGCCCCCGTATATGGTCCCACTTAAATGTGTTTGTGTGTTGTGTTTGTGTTGGCGTTTCCAATAAAGTGGACAATGAGTGTGCACAATGTTTAAGACTCCACCAACACTCATACCAGCAGGGCTCACACGCTACCAGGTCAGTGTTACTGCTGTGCTCAGAATGATCCACCATCCATATGTTATCTGGTCAGCGGTGGCCTCTTTCCATTGAAGGACTGTAAACCATCAACGTTTATGGTAGGTGTTTCTGATAAAATGGCCAAGGAGTACAGCATAATTAATACTACTGTTTTAATTTTTAAAGGCGTTAGTTATGGGGCTGCCTTATGATTTCCAGTTAATTAACTACAGAATTAGATTATTAGGTTACTTTAAATAATCTATTAGATAGGATTATTTAAAGTTTAATAAACTCAGACCACTAACTTTTTGGGGCTGAATCACTGATTTGCTTCCATCTTCACTATGTTTTATATGTATTTTATGGAGATTCTGTTATTTTGCAAAGCCCAGGCTTGATTATGAAAACATTTCTGTGTAATATATTCGTTCTATGTGTCAGTCTCGGAGAGTGGTGGTTTGATGTGAGGTGGTTTATTATAGAGAAACTTGTAGACTCTGATGTCTTTACAGTGGTGGTGAATGGAACCAAGGGTCACCAATTCCCTTGTACATGTAATGTGGGGGTACACAGTATAATGGAATGCGGTAGGGCTACAGCTGCAGTCCGTAAACATTAAATTAGAAACAGTGCAATAGAAAATAAAGAGCAAAGACAATAACAATAAATAGACAATACAATACAATGTGTATTGCATCCATACAATGCAATAGACTATAGACAATAAAGACAATAGAATCATGTCTCCAACACAAATACAGACATTATATTTAATATACAAACCACCAGTGAAGCTACACACACGTCTTGTGAGTTTGTGTATGTATGCAATGATGATGATAATAAAATACTCATAAATCTAAAACTAATAGCTTCCCTTTCAGAAAATAATACCTCAGAAATAGAGGTGGATTGTTATTTCCGTGGCATTATATTCCCAAAAGGAATGCTATTATTTGAAGATTTAAAAACATCAGTCTGTACCGAAGCCCTGATCAAACAATTCAGTGTCTCAGTGTCTATGTGACACTTTAACGTCAATACGTTTGTGTTTATTATCCACTTCTTTCCCTCTCTGTATGCTCCCATGCTGTAGGTGGCAGCATTTCTCACATGATGTGATGCGTCCGAAATCACCTACTAGTCAGTAGGTACTAGATTAAAGTCAGTACGTACTGCTCGAGCGGTAGACTAGTAGATAATTTCAGTAGGAGAGTTTTAGTAGCCATGCAAGCTCAGACGTACTACGTCCACCATGTTGCCAGCGTCCTGTGACGCAAGACGTCAGACCACCACCGTAAAAGTCCTGCTGTTCATTTAAAAGCTTGTTTACTGACAGATTTAGACTTTTAGTGACACTGATCTGTGTTTTTGTCTGATTATGTATCAGACAGTGTGGAGCTGTAGATCAGAGAAGATTAAACGGGAGGAATGTAATCATTGTTTACCTCAGCAGTAGCGCTAACTTCTGTAGCAGCAGTTCACTAGCCGTAGCTACGTACACACAGCCGACGTTCAGCTTTACACCGTTTATTTACTCCACTCTGAATTAGTTCGCTACTGAGTATTCGGACATACTAGCCGCGCTCGCCTACTGATTTCACTACTGAGTATTCAGACATACTAGCCGCGCTCGCCTACTGATTTCATTACTGAGTATTCAGACATACTAGCCACGCTCGCCTACTGATTTCATTACTGAGTATTCAGACATACTAGCCGCGCTCGCCTACTGATTTCACTACTGAGTATTCAGACATACTAGCCGCGCTCGCCTACTGATTTCACTACTGAGTACTCAGACATACTAGCCGCGCTCGCCTACTGATTTCATTACTGAGTATTCGGACATACTAGCCACGCTCGCCTACTGATTTACCTACTGAGTATTCAGACATACTAGCCACGCTCGCCTACTGATTTCACTACTGAGTATTCAGACATACTAGCCGCGCTCGCCTACTGATTTCACTACTGAGTATTCAGACATACTAGCCGCGCTCGCCTACTGATTCCATTACTGAGTATTCGGACATACTAGCCACGCTCGCCTACTGATTTACCTACTGAGTATTCGGACATACTAGCCGCGCTCGCCTACTGATTTCACTACTGAGTATTCAGACATACTAGCCGCGCTCGCCTACTGATTACACTACTGAGTATTCAGACATACTAGCCGCGCTCGCCTACTGATTTACTACTGAGTATTCAGACATACTAGCCGCGCTCGCCTACTGATTCACTACTGAGTATTCGGACATATTAGCCGCGCTAGCCTACTGATTTACTACTGAGTATTCAGACATACTAGCCGCGCTCGCCTACTGATTTCACTACTGAGTATTCAGACATACTAGCCGCGCTCGCCTACTGATTTCATTACTGAGTATTCGGACATACTAGTCGCGCTCGCCTACTGATTTCACTACTGAGTATTCGGACATACTAGCCGCGCTCGCCTACTGATTTCACTACTGAGTATTCGGACATACTAGCCTCGCTCGCCTACTGATTTCACTACTGAGTATTCGGACATACTAGCCGCGCTCGCCTACTGATTTCACTACTGAGTATTCGGACATACTAGCCTCGCTCACCTACTGATTTCACTACTGAGTATTCTGACATACTAGCCGCGCTCGCCTACTGATTTCACTACTGAGTATTCGGACATACTAGCCGCGCTCGCCTACTGATTTCACTACTGAGTATTCGGACATACTAGCCGTGCTAGCCTACTGATTTCACTACTGAGTATTCGGACATACTAGCCGCGCTCGCCTACTGATTTCACTACTGAGTATTCAGACATACTAGCCGCGCTCGCCTACTGATTTCACTACTGAGTATTCGGACATACTAGCTGTGCTAACCTACTGATTTCACTACTGAGTATTCGGACATACTAGCCGCGCTCAACTACTGATTTCACTACAGAGTATTCAGACATATTAGCCGCGCTCACCTACTGATTTCACTACTGAGTATTCGGACATACTAGCCGCTCACCTACTGATTTCACTACTGAGCAGTAGACAAGTAGACCAAGTATTACACTATTGTGTGACAGTAACACACACAGTAACACATACAGAACGGCCCGGACCGGAAATCCAACCCAGATCATCTTACTGTGAGGAGACAGTGCTGACCACTACACCACCATACTAACCACTACACCACCGTACTAACCACTACACCACCATACTAACCACTACATCACCATACTAACCACTACACCACCATACTAACCTCTACACCACCGTACTAACCACTACACCACCATACTAACCACTACACCACCATACTAACCACTACACCACCGTACTAACCACTACACCACCATACTAACCACTACTCCACCATACTAACCACTACACCACCATACTAACCACTACATCACCATACTAACCACTACACCACCGTACTAACCACTACACCACCTTACTAACCACTACACCACCGTACTAACCACTACACCACCGTACTAACCACTACACCACCATACTGACCACTACACCACCATACTAACCACTACACCACAGTACTAACCACTACATCAGCGTACTAACCACTACACCACCGTACTAACCACTACACCACCGTACTGACCACTACACCACCATACTGACCACTACACCACAATACTAACCACTACATCACTGTGCCAACCACTACACCACCATACTAACCACTACACCACAGTACTAACCACTACATCAGCGTACTAACCACTACACTACCATACTAACCACTACACCACCGTACTAACCACTACACCACCGTACTGACCACTACACCACCATACTGACCACTACACCACAATACTGACCACTACATCACTGTGCCAACCACTACACCACCATACTAACCACTACACCACAGTACTAACCACTACATCACCGTACTAACCACTACACTACCATACTAACCACTACACCAGCATACTAACCACTACACCACCTTACTAACCACTACACCACCGTACTAACCACTACACCACCGTACTGACCACTACACCACCATACTGACCACTACACCACCATACTAACCACTACACCACAGTACTAACCACTACATCAGCGTACTAACCACTACACTACCATACTAACCACTACACCACCGTACTAACCACTACACCACCGTACTGACCACTACACCACCATACTGACCACTACACCACAATACTACCACTACATCACTGTGCCAACCACTACACCACCATACTAACCACTACACCACAGTACTAACCACTACATCAGCGTACTAACCACTACACTACCATACTAACCACTACACCACCGTACTAACCACTACACCACCGTACTGACCACTACACCACCATACTGACCACTACACCACAATACTAACCACTACATCACTGTGCCAACCACTACACCACCATACTAACCACTACACCACAGTACTAACCACTACATCACCGTACTAACCACTACACCATCATACTAACCACTACACCACCATACTAACCACTACACCACCATACTAACCACTACACCACCGTACTAACCACTACACCACCGTACTAACCACTACACCACCGTACTAACCACTACACCACCGTACTAACCACTACATCACCATACTAACCACTACACCACCATACTAACCACTACATCACCATACTAACCACTACACCACCATACTAACCACTACACCACCATACTAACCACTACACCACCATACTAACCACTACATCACCATGCTAACCACTACATCACCGTACTAACCACTACAACACTGTGCCACCATAAAGAGCATCCTAAGACACTGTTTCTCAAGAAGATTCAAAATTTATCAGTTTATATATTATCAGAAGATAATGGATGGAAGGATGTATGCTGCTCTTTATATCCTGTAAAAGCTTTATGATGAATGGACCAATAGAAGTGCTCCAAAATGCCTTGAAAACAATTCCATTGGTCCCATTGAGATATTGTCATTTTTGTCCTCTCCTGTAAAACTGACATTTTAGAGACACACGTTTGTCTTTGGACAGCGACGATATTCATAAAGGTGAATGAGGGAGCGTTTAAAGGCATTAAACAGTTCGGTTCCATTCACCACCACTGTGAACAATCCTGGCTCTGCAAGCTTCTTCGGAACAGAGCGTTTCCCATCAACTCGCTCTGAGTGACCCTGTTTACATCTCAACCACTTAATTATGCAGACTTTTAGAAGAAGCAAAAAAAACCCAGTGGAATTAGCCTTTAATCTGTCACTAAATGGTTTGCATTGGGACGGATGTAGTTGGTGGTATGTGCTTCGATCACACTCGAGCTTGAACGAGTTCGGTAAAAGCTCTTGTCTGTAGGTCAGCGGCTCTTTGTGTCACTCACAGCCGCGCTGTTTTTAGAGGCAGTGCATTATCAAACCCTTCACCAGCCGAATCTGACGTGGTAGAACAGAGAGATGAAGCCATGTTAGGACTATATATATATATATATATATATATATATATATATATATATATATATATATATATATATATATATATATACATTGTGTGAAAATTTCATGATGAATGGAACCAACAAGATTAACTGTGTACGCAAGAGGAAGCTGTCTGAAAGGGATGTTGGGGTGCTAACCCGGATTGTATTCAAAAAACATAAAATCGGCTGCCCAAATCACAGCAGAATTAAATGTGCACCTCAGCTCTCCTGTTTCCACCAGAACTGTCCATCAGGAGCTCCACAGGGTCAATATACACGGCCGGGCTGCTATAGCCAAACCTTTGGTCACTCGTGCCAATGCCAAACGTCGGTTTCAATGGTCCAAGGAGCGCAAATCTTGGGCTGTGGACAATGTGAGACATGTATTGTTCTCTGATGGGTCCACCTTTACTGTTTTCCCCACATCCGGGAGAGTTACGGTGTGGAGAAGCCCCAAAGAAGCGTACCACCCAGACTGGTGCATGCCCAGAGTGAAGCATGGGGGTGGATCAGTGATGGTTTGGCCCAATACTTGTGCTAGATGGGCGCGTCACTGCCAAGGACTACCGAACCATTCTGGAGGACCATGTGCATCCAATGGTTCAAACATTGTATCCTGAAGGCGGTGCCGTGTATCAGGATGACAATGCACCAATACACACAGCAAGACTGGAGAAAGATTGGTTTGACGAACATGATAGTGAAGTTGAACATCTCCCATGGCCTGCACAGTCACCAGATCTAAATATTATTGAGGCACTTTGGGGTGTTTTGGAGGAGCGAGTCAGGAAACGTTTTCCTCCACCAGCATCACGTAGGGACCTGAACACTATCCTGCAAGAAGAATGGCTTAAAATCCCTCTGACCACTGTGCAGGTCTTGTATATGACATTCCCAAGACCAATTGATGCTGTATTGGCTGCAAAAGGAGGCCCTACACCATACTAATCATTTATTGTGGTCTAAAACCAGGTGTTTCAGTTTCATTGTCCAACCCCTGGGGATGTAAGTCTGGCTCTCCTGAAAGTTTCACTTGGACCAGGCAAGTCAACCTACATCATCTGACTCTCCTAAAGGAAAACATCAATGTTGGGTCGGTCTATTTAAATAAAGGATCGAACGTATTGAAAGATACAGTATTGAACTGCTTACTGTGTTGTTCTATTGAAAAAGCACTTTCAATAGGATGTTGCTTAGTAACTCCATTAAAGACTGTTGTTATTTTAAGATGTTATTTTGGCCTTCTTTAGCAATACAGAGTGCTTACACGCTACTGTAAAACTAAAATCCAGACTCCAGTCAAATCAAATGAGAGTCTCAAGTCAGACGACTGTTATTTGCAAGAGATGAGATCGGATTTGTGAGTCCAGCTTTTCTTGAATCCCAGATTTGAAATCTAATTTAAGCGCATCTATAAAAAATCAAATGGTGTTGCAGTTTAAACCCCCGCCAAATGTGTTTTTTCATGGGGTTTTTTTTTTGTTTTTTGCTTTTTTTGCCATCCAGACTACCAAACTGTGGAACAGAATACAATCTGGAGAAGCCCAAAATCAGATTTGGGTTGGCTGTTTGAACAAGACATTATAGACCCAGATTTTTTACTATGGTAAACAGCCAGTGAACATACACGTGCCTTCTGGGATTGTATCAACACATCACATCTCCATTTTCGAGATTTTTCAGTTTTTGACATAATTTTAAAACATCTGTCCCAAACATTGTGTGCAAACTTCAGAACTTAATGAAATGGTCCAACATTAACTTGGACATCTGGTTTCATTGACTTACATATTGGTTCCATTGACTTACATTGGGTATTGTTTTACCTTACAATGCACTGTACTTAACACACATGGTGTATATATATATATATATATATATATATATATATATATATATATATATATATATATATACACATACACACACACACACACAATTTAATGGATGGACACTCTTACTGCCGTCTATTAGGGCAGTTATGATTCAGCTAACGTTAGCACAATACCAGCATGCATTAGCTAGTTAGCTAGGGACATGGCTAACATTCAGTCACTGTATGAATGAGTGACGATGATGATGAGTATCGATTTCACAGAGATACCACCCCTTTCACTGTAGCAGAGAAGCTGAGGATGTCGTTTGAGAGAAGGGATGAACACCACAGAGCAGTAATCAATTTTATTGTTATATTTATTAAGGATTGCATAGTTTAGTTTTATAGTTGTTCTTAATAAAGCAGAAATATATATATATATATATATATATATATATATCATTAGCCATTCAGCTAAAAATATCAAGATATTATTTTTGGTCCATATCGCCCAGCCCTATATATATATATATATATATATATATATATATATATATATATATCATTAGCCATTCAGCTAAAAATATCAAGATATTATTTTTGGTCCATATCGCCCAGCCCTATATATATATATATATATATATATATATATATATATATATATATATATATATATATATATATATATATATATATATATATATAGGGCTGGGCGATATGGACCAAAAATAACATACGGATTCGTCATCAGGAGTAACCAGGAGTGAGTGAGTAGGTATATAAACAGAAGTTAAAGAGCTAAAACCAGGGCTACCACAACAGACATGGGCAAAACAGGCAAGAGACAAACCAGCAGACCAAACAACCAGGCAAACAACACTAGCAGGACAAACAAAGGAGAGAGAATTAAGATACCAGCGAGGGAAATACAATACTCGGTACACAACAGTAAGAGCTGGCATTACCTTACTAAGAGACAAACAAACTCAACAGGTATATATGCAAACTGGAAAATGATATCAGACTTGAGGAGAAGGTGAACGGGAAAACGGTCTCTGATTGACAGAGTGTATATATATGGCATGAAAATCGCCTACTACCACAGTATGTTCTAGACTCGACCCTGTGGTCACTGCTCGACCAATAAAGCACCACCAAATGTCCACCAACAGACCAACCAACACAGGACCAAACGTCCTGCTATTCATTAAAAGACCCATTCATATATTCAGACTTTTTTATGTCTCTTTCCTGCTTATTGGCCTGAAACCATGCACCATACACTACGGCTCAAAAGTTTAGGATCACTTTAGAATTTCATTTCATGCAATTTTCATGCAATTCACAAACAATATTGTCCATTTCACAATTTATGTAAGTGTATCAGATGATTTTTAAAGAATAAAAATGTTTGTATTAAAGTCTATTTTTGTATAGAGGCTTATTTTACATATAGTCCTATTATCAGTAATTCTCAGTCCTCTGTCTAAATCTCCTGGTACAACCACCAATCCAAGTTAAGGATGTTATTGGACTAATTGGTTGTTAGGACACTCTTGCTCAATTTTGATGCACAGCTGAAAAACATTCTACTAATAAGTGAGTATAAAAGGGAGAACATTCTAGGTTAGTTTAGTATCTGAAGATCAGCAGTTGATGACTTGCTGACCGACTCACAATGACCAGAAAGAAACAACTTTCTTTAGAGACCCGTCAGTCCATTGTTGTGTTAAGGAAGAAGATACAAGAAGAAGAAAAACAAGAATATTTCACTGTGATCCCAAACTTTTGAGCGGTAGTGTATATATATATATATATATATATATATATATATATATATATATATATATCCTTCAAAATATCTCCTGAAACCGGAGGTCATTTGGGGAACTTCCACACACTGCTTGACGAACACTGTATGTTCGGACACCCTAGCCTCGCTTGCCTACTGTGCCCTACAGCAGCAGACGATTTGGGACGCAGCCTCCGTGTCAGGAATGAGGCAGCATGTTCATAGCCATTTCATGTAACAGTGCATCTCAGTGAGATAGCATTGAGTCATTAGACTCTACAGACGTCTGGTTCCTGTCACCACCATTCTGAGTGGGTAAGCATCTCGCGCCGGACCACTCTGAATGGTTTTGTCTGCTCGTTATCCTCTGCGTTGAGCAGAAGTGGTTTGGTTGAATTCCCCTTTAAAGTGGTTACTGTGAGAGCAATTAATCCCCACCAGCACTAGAACAAGTCTGATTTTTTAAAGTGGGATAAAGTGGACACCCAACCCCCTTTCGCCCCCCCCCTTAAACTTGTTATGAGCATCAGTTATGGTTTGGCTTACTTTGATTCTTCACTTCAAACCATGCCACAGGCAGCCCACTCACAAGAACATGGTAATTATGGTCCGCACATTGTTACTGAAGTTCTCAAATGGATTTGAGAGAGAGAGAGAGAGAGAGAGAGGGAGAGAAAGAGAGGGTGGTGGGGGGGCTATGTGTTGAGTGGACTCTTGAAATGTAGAACAGTATGCTGGCCTTACTGCAGGATTCTAAAAATGCACACGCGGACGCTCCGGTCACATGATCCACTGGCATCTCCTTAGGCGGCCCACCTTATTGCTTGCTTCCTGTCATTTCTGACATCATGACTAAGAGCAAGGTCATAGCATGGCGATGTGTGTGAAACGCCTACGTCCTGAAAGCCGAGAAAAACTTAGCATATGGAAAGGCCTTGGGTGCTCTGCTGATGAACCAGGCCTCATCTAACCTCGTAAAGAATTCGGGAATACTTGGCCGACTGGACATCAAATAATGGGCTGCTTTTCACTGTGCAGCTTAGGCAGTGCGAGGAACGAGGGATGAATAAACAACAAGTAGAGGAGTGCGGGTCAGTGTGCTTGGAGACGTGCCCTGAGTAAGTACATGCAGTTTGAGGGCTATAGGTTTAACTAAACCATAATGTTTGTGTGGGCTTAAAAATGAATGGGACTCTATGGGGAGAAAAGAGGGATGGGAAAAAAATGGCAAACAGACGAGTGCGGGTCAAACCAACACTACAGTCGTGTTCGGGGGTCTACCCTGAGTCAGTGTATGTGAAACGGTGTCTGTCGGTCGAGCAGAAGTTCAGTAGACTGGCGGGCACTTTTCCATCCCATTCATTCTCTATGGGGAAACATTCCGGAAAAGAAATGTGTAGTTTTTCAGAATCCGTGCATCCATTCAAAAATCTGTATACAAGCCCGAATCACACAATCAGACTGAAAAATCTGGAGTTGAAATTTGGAAACTGTGGGACGAGCTACGCTGCCAATATCTGACATAACCATAATTATGCAATTCAATCAATCAATCAACCTTTATTTTCAATCGGAAGTACTATTTTATTATATATATAATAAAAAGAACCTAAATATAGGAACATTAGAAGGAGGGATGGAGAAAAAACAATAAACAGACGAATGCCAATCAAACCAACAATGCAGTTACGGTCGGGGGTCTGCCCTGAGTCAGTGTATGCGAAATGGTGTCTGTTGGTCGAGCAGAAGTTTAGTTGATTGGTGGGCACTTTTCCGTCCTATACATTCTCTATGGGAAAAATTCCCGAAAAAATCTGTTGTATTCTGGACTCTGTGCATCCATTGGAAAAGCTGTATACAGGCCCAAATCAGACAATCAGACAAGACAATCTGGAGCTGGAACGGTATTGATATCTCAAAAACTATGCAAACCAGTGTTGCTTAAGCAAATACCCCTTTGATATGTGACCATTCACCAATACGTGATGAACCAGGTCTCATCTAACCTAGCAAAGAATTCAGGAATACTTGGCCGACTGGAGCTCAAATAATGGGTTACTTTTCACGGAATTCAACCTTCAAACTGGAACTGGAGGTTTCTTAACATAAAAGGGCCCATAATCATGAAAACCTGGACCATCCTTATATTGTTTAAACGAGGGATAAATTAACAACAAGAAGAGGAGTGCGGGTCAGTGTGTTTGGAGACGTGCCCTGAGTAAGTACATGCAGTTTGAGGGCTATAGGTTTAACTAAACCATAATGTTTGTGTGGGCTTAAAAATGAATGGGACTCTATGGGGGCAAAGAGGGATAGAGAAAAAACAATAAACAGACGAGTGCCAATCAAACCAACAATGCAGTTACGGTCGGGGGTCTGCACTGAGTCAGTGTATGCGAAATGGTGTCTGTTGGTCGAGCAGCGGTTTAGTAGATTGGTGGGCACTTTTCCGTCCTATTCATTCTCTATGGGAAAAATTCCCGAAAAAATCTGTTGTATTCCGGACTCATTGGAAAAGCTGTATACTGGCCCAAATCAGACAATCAGACCAGACAATCTGGAGCTGGAACGGTATTGATATCTCAAAAACTATGCAAACCGTTGTTGCTTAAGCAAATACCCCTTTGATTTGTGAATATTAACCAACACTTGATGAACCAAGTGTTCTCATCTAACCTAGAAAAGAATTCAGGAGCTCAAATAATGGGTTACTTTACACTGAATTCACCCTTCGAACTGGAACTGGAGGTTTCTTAACATAAAAGGGCCCATATCATAGAAACCTAAACTATCCTTATATTGCTTAAAGCACCATTAAGTAGGAAAAGTAGGACGGTTGTGCAGCTTAGGCAGTGTGAGGACCGAGGGATGAATAAACGACAAGTAGAGGAGTGCGGGTCAGTGTGTTTGGAGACCTGCCCTGAGTGAGTGGGGAGTGATTGGTCGTATCAACACGGAATTTGTACACATTATTAAGAGCAGCTGTTGCATTCAAATGATGTAGAAAAATAAAAATCGATAAATTTGAGATGCACGTTTTACTTTTGTTAACATCCACAATATAGGACCTACGCATGAGCCCTGGATATGAGTATCCTTGATTTCTAATAACTGGTATAGGTATCAGCACTGAGAGAAACATGTTGGTCACTATTGCTTTGATGCATGCAGTTAAATAAATCAAACACAGCACAGAAGACCATCGCAGTGCAAACGCATGCACATAATGAGTTCAACTAGAAACTAGTTTATTCCAAGAAGTCTTGAAGGATTCCACAACGCCGGGCTGTTTAAGATGCTCCCACAGGAGAGGCTGCTTTGGGCCTCTTTTAAGGCCACCGTATCTCGGATGTGCATCGTCTCCACAGGGATACGCAAAGCAGTCTCCGGACCACCTTTACCTCGACGGGCATCTCATTGGAAACACATGCACGTTGCTTTCGCACAGGTTGACCGGTGCCTCGGCGCACGGCACGCGAGCGTGCGAGCCTGCGCACGGGCTCCATTTAGGAATACAAGATTCCAATTAGAGATAGAAGCTCGTGTGCACTATATTATGTAGGCAGAGAGCTGAGACTCACACAGCCTGCATGCAGTTTAATAAGGATGATGCTGATCTACGGACTTCGAGCTCCTGGAATGAAGCTTCCTGCCAACTGATGAGGAACTAACTGCTGTAAGCAGTGACCAATAATAGCAATTAATAAAATTAATATATAATAATTAATAGATTTCTATTGAAGGGCAGGTGTCTAGCTGGATGGATGAGGATGAGGAAGGGAGCCTAAGGTCCACTTGACTGTCCAGATCCACATGTTTATTCTCTCTCTCTCCCTCTTTCTCTCTCTCTCAAGCACGCACACACACGCGCGCACACACTTGATTGCAAGCCACATCTGGCTGACTGCGTTGTCGTACGCATGCACGCCTGTGCTTGCTGTGCGCATGCGCGCGCAACAATTAGTTCTAGTTATAAGAAGGCTTCTAAGAGGAATGTATTGGTGGACCACATTAAAAAAAACAAAACAAAAAAAAAAAACAAGTGTCTTGTCCTCCATTTTCACACCAGCCAGCCCTCGCACATTTTAAAGGAGGGGGGGGTGGGGGGCGTTGGGGGGGTTTGGGGAGGGAGGGGGAAGAAGTAGCCAAAAAGAAAATCATGCAACTTTGCAACACTTGCACGGTCTGCATAGACCCCTATCACCCACCCTCCGCGAGCTCTGCCGCACGTTTCACCCACCAGCAACGAAACTGGTCGCAAAACGCTACGCAGCTGCTCCGTGTTGATGCAGCAGGCGCTGGAGAAACGCTCCAGATCAATGCTGCTGAGAAAATGGGCTTTATTCACTGGCAACTCGTGATGAGATGACGACCCCCCCCCCCCCCACACACACACACACACACACACACACTTAAACATCACGCTGTAGAAGCAGCCCCCAGTGACGTGTTTAAGAAAGCCTGCACTGACTGAGCTGGATCTTCCTTACACGAAAGAAAACTCAGTTCCTAAAAGCTTGGCGTTCCCTGCAGTGGCAGAGCAAATCAGTGCCCCCCCCCCCCCCCCCCCCCCCCCAGTTCCACATGAATAAAATGCATTCCAGCAGCAGCAGCAGAAGCTCCACCGCAGCCCCCCCCCTCCAAAAAAAAAAGTAAGTAAGTAAACTGAAAGACAACACTGCTTTATTCATGTGACGCGCGTCAATTCAAAGCACTGATTTATTTCTTTATTTATTTTGCTTTGCTCCCCTCCACTATCATTTTTTTTATAATAATAATAATGATTATTATAATTATTATTATAATTTTTTTAAGCCTCCGCGCACACAACCAGCCTCCCCTTCCTCGCGAGCGAAACGCGAGCACGAGCCCATCTCGGACGCGGCAGCCCACTCACCTTGCACGCGAGTGAATATGAGGGAAAAGATTATATTCCAAGTTATAAATCCGGCTTTAATCCTCATGGTTTTGGCGCGTTGCGAGTTCGCCCGCGCGCATCTGATGCATCCTCTGGTGGAAAGGGCTAAAAATCCGCTCCACGAGCCGGCGTGTCCGTCCCTGTCAGCTGCCTTCATGCTCTCAGGTGCGCTGGAGAAGTGGATATTCCTCGCGTGCAGAGCCGTGCTGTGGCTGGCGAGGGTCACTTTGTCGGTGTGAGGAGCGTTAGGTGGATTTTTTGGAGGAGGAGGAGGAGGAGGAGGAGGAAGGTGGGGGGGAAGAGAAGAAGGAGGAGGAGGAGGCTGAGAGGAAGGGGGGGGGACTAGCATAGCAACCCTGATGAGGACTCAACCATCTCGCTTACAGGAGTTGGGCTTTTCCCACCCGTATTCCAACATGTCCCGCCCTCCGGCGCTGCGATTGGCTGGTAGTTCATGTGCACAAGCAGAATGCACTGGGATTGGCGAGTAGTTTATGAAGGTTGGATGTCGTTCTAAAATGCTTATGCTCCGCCCCTCCTGTCCTGGGATTGGCTAGTAGTTTATTAGACTGGCTATCGTTCTAAAATGCTGAAGCTCCGCCTTCCTGCGCTGTGATTGGCTAGTCGTTTATTTGGCTGACTATTATTCTAAAAAGCTTACGCCACGCCCCCCTGCCCTGAGATTGGCTAAAAGTTTGCTCGGCTGTCTGTCTTTCTAAAATGCTGAAGTTCCGCCCTCCTGCCCTGGGATTGGCTAGTAGTTTATTAGACTGGCTACTGTTCTAAAATGCTTATGCCCCGCCCCTCCTGGCCTGGGATTAGCTCATAGTTTTTTTAGACTGGCTAAGGATCTAAAATGCTGAAGCTCCGCCCTCCTGCCCTGGGATTGGCTAGTAGTTTATTAGACTGGCTATCATTCTAAAATGTTGAAGCTCCACCCTCCCCTGCTCTGTGATTGGCTGAAAGTTTATTCTTGGCTCGGCTGTCTGTTTTTCTAAAATGCTAAAGCCCTGCCCTCCTGCTCTGGGATTGGCTAGTAGTCTATTAGGCTGACTATCATTCTAAAATGCTTATGCTCCGCCCCTCCTGTCCTGGCATTGGCTAGTAGTTTATTAGGCTGGTTGTCATTCTAAAATGCTTAAGCCCCGCCCTCCTGCGCTGGGATTGGCTGGTGGTTTGTTACAAGTGGTCTGTCATACATTTAAGGTAAATTAATGTCAATGTCTATCAGACTAATGGGACTGGCTACTAGTTCATTGGCTAGTAGATTATTAGACAGTCTGTCGTTATATAATGATAAAGCTCCACCCTCTTGCGCTGGGATTGGCTAGTAGTCTGTTACAAGCAATCTGTCATACTTGAACACTTACAGGATTGGCTGGTAGTGCATGTTAATAAGCAGACTGCCAAATGGCGGAAGCCCTGCCCTCTTGCCCTGTGATTGGCTAGTAGTTTATTAAACACTAATTCTAAAGTCATTCTAAGTCATGCTAAAATGTTGAAGCCCCACCCCCTGCACTGGGATTGGTTAGAAGTTAGTTTAATACAGGCAGTCTGTCATATTTGAACACTTGAACATAATTGGCTACTAGTTCGTATGCACAAGCAGACCACCAGAATGCTAAAGCCCCGCCTCCCTTTTGTGTCAGGATTGGACAGTAGTTTATTACAAGTTTTCTGTCATATTTAAATGCTAAAGCTCCGCCCTCCCGCGCTGGGATTGGCTAGTTACTTATTGAAAGTTGTCTGTCTTTGAAAATGGCAGAAGGCAAAAGTGCCACCCTCCTGTACTGGGATTGACTAGTTCATACTTACAGGTAGCCCACTATTCTAGAATTCTGAAGTCCCGTCCCCTTCTAGGGATTGGCTACCCACAAGCAAACCATTGGAAAGCTTCTCCACCCTCCTGTACTGGGATTGGCTAGTAGTTTACATTCGCAAGCAGCCTACCATTCTTTAAAGCTTAATAGTCTGGCAAGCCACGCCCCCTGCACTAGAATTAGTAGTTCATACTCACAAGAGGTTCTAGCTAATAAGCCCCGCCCACAATCACACAATCAACTCTGTTGTAAAGCAAAAGCCCCGCCCCTGAATTGCTCGGATTGGCTTAATAGTTCCACAGTGCTCAGCTGTTTCACTAGCCAATGGGAACGGGGGCGGGGCTTGTGGGAATACGGGTGGAAAACCATGTCACAGGTTTGTCTGAATGCGGGTGGTAAAAGCGCATCGGCTCTGAACTCCTAGCCAATTGTAGCGCAGTTCCAGCTAATCTCACAGCAAGGGGGCGGGGCTTGTCGGAATACGGGTGGAAAACCATGTCACAGGTTTGTCTGAATGCGGGTGGTAAAAAGCGCATCGGCTCTGAACTCCTAGCCAATTGTAGCGCAGTTCCAGCTAACCTCACAGCAAGGGGGCGGGGCTTGTCGGAATACGGGTGGGAAAGGAAAGAAGAGGGGGATACAAAAAGTAGTCTGTGTGCTTCTGTAGCTGCTTCTTTAAAGGCGCTCGTCAGTGTCTCTCTCCCTCTCTCACGGAGTGAACGTCTTATAGGAACCCTCCGGTCCACCTTAACCGTTTAAGGTGGACCGGAGAATTCGAACAAGAAGCAGGCGAATGCAACTTCAGCCTCGTGCCTTCTTCTTCTCTCTCTCTCTCTCTCTCTCTCTCCATGCTCGCGAGGAAAGGCGCCCAGGTTTTAACATCCTGACATTTGTTTGTGTTTTATTTCCCCACCCGAGCCGCCGCCGCTCGCGACACGTTTTGCAGCGCGTGAATCCGCCAGCTTGGAAAGACGTGCACGCGCGCTCGCGAGCCTGCACGCACGACGTGGGCTGGTAAGCGTGTAACTTTTGATGAACTGCTTAGAAAGAAAAGCCAGTTCTGCTCAAACAAATCAAAGAAATTAATAACCCCCCAAATAAATAAATAAATAAACAAACAAATAAATAAACAAACATAACTCTGCCTGGAAGTGTGTGATTTCGGAAGAGGTCTTCTGCCATCTATAGGTTGTTGTACTATACTCCCAGTTCAGACGACTCTCGCGCGCGCAAACACGCGCCAGGTGCCACGAGAACATCAGGCAAAAACCCTGCGATCATAATACACAGATAAAAGAGTAATGAACAGGCGAGCGCGAGGAGGAGAAGCAGGAGGAGGAGGAGGGGAAGGAGGAGGAGGAGGAGGAGGAGTGGGGGGGTGCACGGAGGCCACTTAGGCGCTGTCCAAGGTGCTGAATTAATCAAGCCACAGATGGAAGCTGCGGCTACAGCAGGCTTTTTAGATTTTAATGCGCGCCAATGATAGAGAGCCGGGGTTAAACTGGGAGCTGGCGAGGCACGAGACCATTCGCTCCATACATTAGGCCGGGCCTAAATAAATTAATACGAGGAGCCACACTCTAGATGCATTCGTCCCCCGAGAGTGCTCATAATTTTAGACCCGCGTGCGCTGGTGCTGCCAAAAGGGCGGCGTTGCGGTCACTTTGAGCAAGACGGCATCATCAGCAGTGCCCTCACCACAGTGCGCTGTTGCGCGTGAGGACATGGTCAAAAAGTATCCAGACAGCCTTTCTCATCAGTGAGTTCAGCTACTACTTTAAAGGGCCACATGTTACAGCCCCGCCCCCACCCAACTTCTCTTTATCACTTAGAACTGTTTATGTTATTGTAGCTTTAAAGGAGCAATATGTGATTTCTTTGTTAGTTCAAAATATTCCAAAATTAACTAACATGATCTCCTCTCCTGTAATACCACTCTCTACCTCTAGAGGTGATAGTGATTCACTGTAGTGTGAACAGGAATCAGTCCAACATGAGAGGATGAAGAAGTACCTCTGTTGCCTCAGCGCTCTATTGTAACCTCTTGACCATCATGTTGAAGGTGCTGGCTATCCCTTAGCTCTGTTATTGTTACTGTGCCTTTAAAGGAGCAATATGTGATTTTTGTGTTAGTTTAAAATATTCCAAAATGAACTAACATGATCAGAATGTGAAGAAATAACTACGTGTGTATCTATGATGTCTATGTATTGTGTGGAAGAGATATCTAGCGTTCTATCCAACTAGCCCAAACTGTACTCTCTTGTAGTATCACTCTGTACCTCTAGAGGTGATAGTGAGTCACTGTAGTGTGGACAGGAATCAGTCCAGCATGAGAGGATGAAGAAGTACCTCTGCTGCCTCAGCGCTCTATTGTAACCTCTTGACCATCATGTTGAAGGTGCTGGCTGGGAGATGTGGAGGCACGAGACTATTCGTTCCATACATTAGGCCGGGCCTGAATAAATTAATATGAGGAGCCACACTCTGGATGACACTCTAATTTAAACACGTTCAAAAGTATCCAGACAGCCTTTCTAATCAGTGAGCTCAGCTATTTTAAAGGGCTCTTATGCCACATGTTATCCCCCCACCCAACTTCTCTTTATCCCTTAGATCTGTTATTGTTACTGTGCCTTTAAAGGAGCAATATGTGATCTTTTGTTAGTTTAAAAAAATCCAATATGAGCTAACATGATCAGAATGTGAAGAAATAACAGTTGTGACAGTGTGTCAAAGATGTCTATGGATTGTGTTGCAGGCCGTCCTCTCTTGTAATACCACTCTGTACCTCCAGAGGTGATAGTGAGTCACTGTAGTGTGGACTGGACAGTCCAACATGAGAGGATGAAGAAGTAGCACTGCTGCCCCGGCGGCATATTGTAACATCTAGTCCAACATGTTGTCACTTAAGTACAGCTAGCCAATGAAATGAGCAGTAAAGACAATAACGGCTGAAGCTCCTGGCAACTGAGTAGTGCTGGCATTTCTTCAAGACTTGGAAGAAGTGCAGAGTGAGTGTTTTCTGGTGTCATGTTGCCCCCTATTGTTTGGAGTATGAATTCAACAGGTTGGGTCATCTTACAAATAGCTCCTTTAAGACTGCTATATTCGACCGATCTGTGTTCTGATTGGCTCTCTTTATAGTGGGGCTGTGTGTTGGCAAGAACCTGGTGATACAATACAGATTATATCCATATTTCTTCATTCAAGCTTCCATGAATTTCATTAATTTACTTGTTTCTGATCCTAATCCTTCTAACACACAACATAGATTAGAATTAACCCTGTGTGTTCAATATGGAATTTGATAGGAACTGTTGACATTTGTAAACATTTGCAGTCAGGAACATGTTTACATAAACTATTTTTGTTTATGAAGTAAATAAATAAGAATTCAAATCAAGGTCAAAAACAAGATTTTTTTTAACACTTGAAACATTAAATAATGAAATAAACTGATGTCAATAGATTTTACCAAAGAGATGCACAGCAGTACATACAATAACAGGAAATGAAGACGGGCATCACAAGGGGTTTGCCTAGCTTGTGCGTCAAAGGGTTAAAAACCGATACTGTGTATCACAAGACATAATGTAGGTCCTTTAATTCCATTGCAATTCCATTAAACCCATTGCTGACACAGACATCTGCTTTAATTTCCATTAAAACCATTGCCTGTTAGAATAAATAGAAGTCTATGAATTGAATATGCTATGAACTGAATTTGAATATGCTTTATTTTATGGTGGGACGGTCCTGAAAATGCTCGCCGGCTAGTCTAAAGTGGTCAGCCTAGTTTAGTTTAGCTGGTGGACCAGCACACCAGCTTCTAAAACCAACATACACTGGTTTTGCTGGTGAGCAGCTCAGCTCTGATCTAGGCTGATCTGTTTTTTAACAGTCTTGTGCTGCATAAGCTATTTAAGTAGGTGCTAACTTTACCACTGATTAAAGGAGAATCCCACCAGTATTTCCAAATTTCAACATCATTCTGTACTTACAGTTGTTTATAATGGTTAGATATGAAATAGGTGATATGTAGAGAAACATACATTTTTTTATATTTACTACTTTTAAGTTTCTGCAGACGGCTCCATGTGAATGGGTTGCTTCTTTGTGACATCACAAAAACATTGTATTCAAAACAGGTCCTCTTGCTGCTTAGTGTTTCATGGACCCTTGAAACTTTTGAAACCTCCACACTGTATACAGACCGTATCCAACTCTTAGTTTGAGAAAGTAAGAAAGTAAGTGAAATGATGACACAGGTCCTTTAATTCCATTGAAATTCCATTGAACGCATTGCTGACATAGGCAGCTGCTATAATCTCCATTAAAAACACTGCCCATTAGAATGAGCCTCACCATATCCACCAAGGCCAAGTACTGCCTGGAGGGGTATAAAGCCCCCCCAGCACTGTGCTGTGAAGCAGTAGAGCTGGGTTCTCTGGAGCGGTAGAGCTCCATTCAGTACCTTGGGGATTAGTCAGAGTGATCAAGGACTAACCCGATCCCACTCTTGTGGCTGAACTCTTGTGGCTGAATTCAATGAAATCCTCACAGCAATGGCCCGTATCTAGTGTAAAGCCTTCCCAGAAGAGTAGAGCCTGAAGGAAAGGAAAGAATGGAAAATGAAATACTAACTTGCTAAGAATAATAATAATAATGATTCTCACATTGAGGCTTAATGTTTAAACTATTTACTACACGATTCACTTAAATATGTTATTCAATGTTGTATAATGACATACAAGACAAAAAGAAATGAATAAAAGGCCATGAACTCATAAAAATATGCTTTATTTTATGGTGGTATGGTCCTGAAAACGCCCCCCGGCTAGTCTAAAGTGGTCAGCCCAGTTTAGTTTAGCTGGTGGACCAGCTTCTAAAACCAACATACACTGGTTTTGCTGGTGAGCAGCTCTCCTGATCTATGCTGATCTGTTTTCTCACAGGGTTGTGCTGTGTAAGCTATATAAGTAGGGGCTAACTTTACCACTGATTAAAGGGGAATCCCACCAGTTTCCCAACTCATGCCCCAAAAATATTATGAAACAATGTTCTGGAGACACACACATATCGTCGCTGTCCAATGAAAAACGAGTATCTCCAAAACTGCAACTATACAGGAGAGAACAAAAACATACTTTACTTTCAATGTAAGTCAATGGAACCAGAATTTTCTCCAAGATAACATTTTCACACAATGTAAATAACTATGGGTATGTTCAAATGATGTAGAACATCCCATTCTTAATCCAAATTTCAAATTCATTCCATTTTGTATTTGCGATGTTGTCGCTGATCGAAGCTAAAAAGATATTACCAAAATAGCAACTATAGACTTAGTATATATACCGCTTAAAAGTTTAGGATTACTTTAGAATTTCATTTCATGCAATTCACAAACAATATTGTCCATTTCTCAATTAATGTAAGTATATCAGATGATTTTTAAAGAATAAAAATGTTTGTATTAAAGTCTATTTTTGTATAGAGGCTTATTTTGCATATAGTTCTATTATCAGTAATTCTCAGTCCTCTGTGTAAATCTCCTGGTACGGCCGCCAATCCAAGTTAAGGATGTTATTGGACTAATTGGTTGTTAGGACACTCTTGCTCAATTGTGATGCACAGCTGAAAAACATTCTACTAATAAGTGAGTATAAAAGGGAACAACATTCTAGGTTAGTTTAGTATCTGAAGAATCAGCAGTTGATGGCTTGCTGACCGACTCAAAATGACCAGAAAGAAACAACTTTCTTTAGAGACCCGTCAGTCCATTGTTGTGTTAAGGAAGAAGATACTCCATTGAAAACAAGAACATTTCACTGTGAACCAAACTTTTGAGCGGTATATATATATATATATAATTGTTAAGCAAAGATTATTTCTTTTTTTCTACACAATTGGAACTTTATAGTTATTATATACATTATCTTAAAATTCCATGATAATTGGACCAATAGAAATGCTTTACAGTAGTGTGGAACAAATTCTGGTTCCACTGGTTTATGTTGAAAGTAAAGTAGATTTTTGATCTCTCCTTGCCATTTTGGACAGCGATAATATACATACACTATATTGCCAAAAGTATTCGCTCGTCTGTCTTCACACATATATGTGAACTTGAGTGACGTCCCATTCTTAATCCATATGGTTTAATATTATGTTGGCCCAACCTTTGCAGCCATAACAGCTCCAACTCTTCTGGGAAGTCTTTACACACGGTTTAGGAGAGTGTTTATGGGAATGTTTGAGCGTTCTTCCAGAAACATGTTTGTGAGGACTGACTTGCTGTCTCCGCTTTAATTCGTCTCAAAGGTGTTCTATCAGGAAGTGTGATACATCACTCCAGAGAACACGTCTCCACTGCTCTAGAGTCCAGTGTTGGCGTGCTTTACACCACTGCATCTGACGCTTTGCATTGCTCTTGGTGATGTAAAGCTTGGATGCAGCTGCTTAGCCATCGAAACTCATCCCATGAAGCTCTCTATGCTCTGTTCTTGAGCTGATCACATGACCACATGAAGTTTGGAGGGCTGTAGAGATTGACTCTGCAGAAAGTTGCTGACCTCTGAGGACTGTAGAGTTCAAATTAAGTTCAGATAATACATGGGAAAAAATTCATGACTATGCATAGCCGAGTATTGGGCAACCAACAGAATCAACAGTCATGACATGCACGCTGCTAATCGGGTGTAATTGACTCATTTAATGAAAGGGGCGTGTTCAAATTAACAGCAGTGTGGAGTTCAGGTAGTGAGGTCATTCATTCTGTGAAGAAACAGGTGTCAATTATTTAAAGAAGGAGGGCAGCAAATATTGTACCTGCTGGTTTTAGTCCTTGCTCAGTGAGTAAAATGGGTCGTTTCAGACTCTGTACCCAAGAAGAAAGAAATCTGATCAAGAAGTTGATTGGAGAGGGGAAAACAGATAAAGAAGTAAATTACACTAAATAAATACTACCATTTAGTATGGTGGTGTAGTGGTTAGTATGGTGGTGTAGTGGTTAGTACGGTGGTGTAGTGGTTAGTACGGTGGTGTAGTGGTCAGTATGGTGGTGTAGTGGTCAGTATGGTGGTGTAGTGGTTAGTATGGTGGTGTAGTGGTTAGTACGGTGGTGTAGTGGTTAGTACGGTGGTGTAGTGGTTAGTATGGTGGTGTAGTGGTCAGTATGGTGGTGTAGTGGTTAGTATGGTGGTGTAGTGGTTAGTAAGGTGGTGTAGTGGTTAGTAAGGTGGTGTAGTGGTTAGTATGGTGGTGTAGTGGTTAGTACGGTGGTGTAGTGGTTAGTATGGTGGTGTAGTGGTTAGTATGGTAGTGTAGTGGTTAGTATGGTGGTGTAGTGGTTAGTATGGTGGTGTAGTGGTTAGTGCGGTGGTGTAGTGGTTAGTACGGTGGTGTAGTGGTTAGTACGGTGGTGTAGTGGTTAGTACGGTGGTGTAGTGGTTAGTACGGTGGTGTGGTGGTTAGTACGGTGGTGTGGTGGTTAGTACGGTGGTGTAGGGATTGGTTCCAGCCCCCCCCCCGTGACCCCGACTAGCGGGATTAAGCAGCAGATAATGGATGGATGGATATTTGGGGTGTAAGAAAATATTGAAATATCGAATATCAGGATATTATGTTTGGTGATACTGTATCGATTCTCAAAAACACAGTATCAATACACAGATTCCTGGCAGACAGTGAATCATTGTGTGTTGTGTTTAAACCTCTGACCACTAGATGGCAGTGTTGTAATCCATTTTCAGCTCCACTCCAACATAAACAAGAAGCACAAGTGCGCAATGCTATTGTAAGCATTGGCAAACCTGTTCATATAGTGGTGTGTTTTAATAGTAGGATTTGAAAAATCACAATATTGAATCGTAACCGCTGTATCATATATATCATATATCATATGTACATGAATATGTATCGCCAGGTTCTTGTCAATACACAGCCCTAATATATATTTATATAATTTTCCCATGAGCTGGAGGACAGATTAAAGTGTGAAGGAAGGAAAGGAGGCATTGCATTCATTCGTTGAATAATTCCGTTAAGCACCACACCAAACAAGGCCACTCCAAATGAGGAATTCCAGGCCCGTCAACTAAGGTCTAAGGTAAGCAAACATTCGAATTCAAGCCGCCTCCCCCCGCCGACACGGATATACCGCTTCCTCCACCACTTTCAGGAGCAAGGCAGGACGAAACACCTCTCCAGCATGTTAAGTGTTTTAATTTCCACCTTAATGGCGTAGTTGGAGAGCCACAGTTATCTAGGCCAGTCTGTCTGGAGGGCCTTTTGCACATTAGCAGTCGGCGGTGGCCTTCTTGCCTCGCGCTGGATCCTCTGTCACCATCTGGAAGGTCTGCTTTCAGGAAGAGAGTGCGCATTACCGGAGCTCATTAGTGCTGCGCTTTGCAAAGCCTTGCATGCCCCCGCATTCCGCCTGCCGGCCAATTTAATAACTAGCAGCGCTCACCTCGTCTGATCTGCGGCGCTCTGGTGACTCCGCACAAGTCCTCTCAATTTACTCTGCTAACCGCCAAGGTACGGCTAGCAGTTTTCATCCATCTGGAAGCGCTGACCCCGCCGAACTTTCGGTCCGGAGAACGGCCGACCGACCGAGGCCGCCCGCCTCGTCGCACGTTCTTGGGAGATGAATATCAGCGAATGATCTTTATGTGAAAGTCAAGCCGTTCAGATGAACATAGGTAGTGGAAGTTCTGCCTGGAGCTGGATTCCAACTCCTGGATAAGAAAGTAGCCAGAGTTTTTGAGCCAGAGCTGGATTCCTGCGCTGAAGCTGGCGGAAAACAAGCCAGCAAGTCGATCCTGGCACGGTTTCAGTCCATGTCCCCATTGTGCGGCCCCGCTGGCTTGGCCCCAGTTCCTGCTGTTCGTGTTCTTTCGCGCAGGGTGGTCCGACTGATACGCTAGCCCCGAACAGGAAAGGCGAGGCGGAGAAATGGAACTGCTCGGCGTGTTAATTCAGCAATAAATCACCTCGGCTCGGCTCACCGGAGGGCCAGCCGTGGGGCTCACTCAAAGCGCACGTCGACTTCGCTCTACCTGCGCTGGAATTGCCACGCGGCAGAAAAGGTCGGAGGTCTGATTAGCACGGAAGGTTAATGCGCTAATGGTCGCTTCGCGAACGCGACCAAAGTCCATGTGCCGGTACGCATGCACGCACTGTGAAACGATTGCTAGAGCGGTAAAAGCAAGAGGCGAAGGGCGTTATAGATATTTCGGGGACCGTATGTGGGCTCGTGCTGGCGGAGCTGGGAAACTGTCTGATGCTATACAAGGCGGAGGGAGTTCTAGTCAGACTCATGCCAAGATCAGAGAGATGTGGGCCTACAGATGCTTCCTTCACACAGTCCCTGCCAAAAACATTCTGCTCCCCATCCATTTTCCAAACGTTCCAGATGCACTTTGATTATTACTCACACCCGGCATACCGTCGCTGTCCAACGAAAGACGAGCATCTCCAAAGTAGTGACTTTACAGGAGAGGCCGAGAACTGTCTTGACTTTTAATGTAAGTCAATGGAACCAGATATTTTTCTCATTGATTTTGGAGCATTTCTATTCTATTTCTATTCATTCAGCATGAAATCCTTATGAGGGAAAACTCCTGAGGACCTTCTTTGACACATCGGTGGCGTCTGCCATCTTTTACGGAGTGGTCTGACAAGAAGAGACTGGACAAACTCATAAAGAGGGCCGGCTCTGTCCTGGGAAGCCCTCTAGACCCAGTGCAGGGTCAGGAGGATGTTAGCAAAGCCGGCATCCATGCTGGAGAATGACTTCCACCCCATGCATAAGACTCCTGGGCAGCTCCTTCAGCGACAGGCTGCTTCACCCCAAGTGTGTGAAGGAGTGGTGTCGCATGTCCTTCCTTCCTGCTGCTGTTAGACTCTACAACCAGCAAAGCCCCCAGCAGACCACATATACACACAACGGACTATATACACACACACACACTTAAACTCTACACACTTTTTTCAGTGTAACATAATATGCAATATTTTTTCTTTTTTTTTATATTGTATATACTGTACTGTTTATTTATCTATTGTTTGTACTGAGTGCCTTGCTATCCCTTTGCTGCTGTACCTGAATTTCTTATCTTAATGTAAACGGCAGTTCACATGATGTAGAAAAATTTAAATGAAAAAAAAAAACAATATATATATATATAAGCGTCCACTGTTCAATCTCACCACAGACCTCAGTACCAGGTCAGAAAATGGTGGGTCGCATATGGGACAGAGGTAAGAGAATGAATTAGGTCCCGTTCCATACCAAACTTATTCACTCCTTTATACTTTACACCACTTTTCTTTCAAGGTGGTGAAGACAGAAGGCAGGAAACACCCTGGACAGGCCACCAGACCTATGTAGATCATTCACACACATGCACTCACTCACACCTGGGGGGCTATTTTAGCATCTTCTGTTCACATGACTGCATGTCTTTGGCCTATGGGAGGAAACCGGAGCACCTGGAGGAACCCACATGGACCCACTTCTTGCTGTGAGGTGCTACCCACCCCACAGGAGGGGAGGGGGTGGCACAGAGGCAACTAATCTATTTATGTACTTCTGCCTGCGGTGTATTCTTGTGCGCTAGGCATGAACTCCGAAGGAGAACATCTAGGATCAACCTCTGGTTGTAATAGCCATATATCATGTCTGTTGATGGCCATGTGGTGTTTTTTCTATGTTACATTGTGTGCGGATCCATGATTGACCACAAGGGGATTAAACTCACTGTATAAAAGGTCAACAAGCAGCCTTCTTAGAAGATATAGGGTCAGTAGGTACTAGATAAGAGCCAGTATGTTCTGCTAGAGCGGTTTTAGTAGCCACACAATCTCAGACATACTACGTCCGCCATCTTACCAACGCAAGATGTCAGACCACCACTGTAAATGTCCCGCTATTCAATTAAAAGCCCCGTTTACTGACAGATTTAGATACTTTTTGTGACTCTGAGCTCACACGGTGTCGAGCTGTAGCTTGGAGAAGATGAGTGATGAGGAATTTAATCATTGTTTACCTCAGAAGTAGCGCTAACTTCTGTAGCGGCAGTTCACTAGCCGTGGCTACGTACACACAGCTAACGTACAGCTTTCCACTGTTTTTTCCCAGCTCCAGATGAATCATGGGATGGGACAGTGTGCTGTGATCACATACTTAAAAATCCCGAATCAGGAGGTCAATGTTCGCCTACTGCTCCATGCCTACTGTTGGGTATTTTTTTTATATAACTCATAGCATGTATTAAAAGCTTATTAGACAGATGGCCAAGAAGGATCAGGGCTTTTTGGGACCCCCGCCATATAGGGCCATATACCCTGCAGCGTTATCTTGGGAACTTCTATTTGAGAACCACTCTACCCAAAGGAACTATGACGTGGCCAGGTGTACTGGTGGACCAAAAAAAGCAGAAAGCCAGGGCCATAAAAGACCATGCAGCACAGGCATCTTTGGGACCAGGGCAGACCAGGGTGTGAGAGCTCAATCCCAAGAATAAAAAGCTTAAACTCTGAACTGGTCTCCCTCTTCATTCTGACGGCAAAAACGAAGATACAACACTACTTAGTATTCGGACATACCACAATCGCCTACTGATTTTGCCTACTGAGTAGTAGGCATGAAGGTGATTTCAGACGCACCCAGTCAGGGTTCATTCTACTTTGACCTGACCTGGGAGAACCCAGCACTCGTCATTACTCTCCACTTGTACATTTAGTAACAGCTTTGTTAGATTCTATAGAATCTCTATGGGACGTGGCTTTAAACTAGTGTCCGGTGTTTGGTCTGGCAGAGGTCAGGAGAGAGAATGCATTCTAATTTCTTGCGGGCTAAATGTGGGACCGAAGTGAGTTTGTAAATTATAAACCAATCCAAGACCTTGTGTAGGCGGAGCTCTAGGTAGGTAGAATTTTTACTTATCAACATTATGACAACAAACCCATTTAAACATATTTTAATTAAAAATCAGCAGATAAATGGCCGATCGATCCTTTCATCTCTAAACTAGAGTCTTTGGTCTACTGCTCTTACACCTAAAGTATACTTAAAAGTATATATTATAAATTAAAAAGTGGGCCAATTTAGTTTAAAGAAGTATTAAACTAGTATATATCCAAGTGTACTACTAGTACAATGATATTAGTATATCATCAACATAAAGTATATACTTTAACGAACTTTAAGTATACTTATTTTTTGTAAGGGATACAGGTTACTTACCTTTACGACTGTGAACCATCAAGATCTGAGCAAAATATGAGAACTGATTACTGATGTGAACACAGCCTTTTACAGCAATACTCCATAAAAATATTAACCAAGTTTATCACTCAACATTTTCTGTGTCTACGACTTCAGGGCTACTTCAAAGAAGATGATCTGGACTGTATCAGTATCAGCTGCTTTTCAAGGCTTCATTACCGGTAAAGAAAAAAGTGGTGTTGTTCCTTCTCTAATTGCAAGATCCAACCGGGAGCCAAAAGTGTTTTTTTCCGTGGCATGGCGCCAAAAAAAGAAGAAGTCCTGTCGTTAGCTACAGAGCGAGCTTCATTTCAGAAGAGCTGAACCCACCTGTTGCCGGGAGATTCAATTAAACGAGAACAAACAAGGGGAAATCTCAGCCCATTTTAAACAACATATATTTGCATGGCGAGTTAATTTCGCCCGAGAGAAAGAGAGAGAGAGACGGAGAGGAAGACAAAGTCTGGGGTCCTTGAATACTGTCCACAGGCTTTACAGCCAGGTGGACTCCTCGCCTAGGCAGGTTCGGGTTAAGTGCTTCTCTCAAGGACACGAGTGACGCAGGGTGTTCATGGTATTATTGTGAAAGCCATAACCGTTTTTTATCTCTCTCCAGCAGGCCGGGCCTCGCATGCTTGCTGTCGCCTCATCGACCCAGAAAGTTCCCGACGCCTTTCTCCGGCAGCTTGGCCGCCGGTGATATAACCGCCTCCAGGCTTCGCTTTTTTAGGGTCAGCGTGGTGCGATATTCCTGATACGTTTGAGTATAAAAACAGACATTAGGCTAAATTGCGGCTGATTGCGAGACATTTGAGGGAGAGTCGATATTGATTGCGAACTTGATTGAATCCCCCTGCTGAAATCACAGTCGCCCAGTCTGGGGCCGCTCCAACGCAGCCAGGCAGGTGTCTGAATTTTTTTTTTTTCCTCTCTCTCTCTTTTGCTTTTAATTAGCAACTCTGAGACAAAGGCCTCATTTGTATGCCGCCGCTGCCAGCGTCCCTCAGAGGGGAGAAAACAAACACACCTTCGAGAGCTTCCGCAAGGGAACGGCCAGCCCGGATTACAAAGCCGGCTTTTTTTTTTTTTTGGCTTTTGTTTAGCCATCCAAAGTAGTTCTGAAAAGTTCCCAACTCCCTTCAAAGTGACCCAAACTCAAACCTCTTTGAATCAAACTGAAGAACTGCATTTCAATTCACTTCTATACTTACAAGAGGAGGACAACGGAAGTTAGAATGCTGACCACCACCAAAACCAGAATCTATTGTGTTTTAGATGCTGGTATGCTGGTCAGCACCAAATCCAGTAAATGTTGTGTTTTGGAGGCTGCTGTGGTGGTTAGCAGAAATGGGAGTTAATATGCTGGTCACCACCAAATCCAACATCTATTGTGTTTTGGATGCTCGTATAGTGGTCAGCACCAATGGAAGTTAATATGCTGGTCAGCACCAAATCCAGTAAATGTTGTGTTTGGAGGCTGCTGTGGTGGTTAGCAGCAATGGGAGTTAATATGCTGGTCACTACCAAATCCAACATCTATTGTGTTTTGGATGCTGGTCTAGTGGTCAGCAGCAATGGAAGTTAATATGCTGGTCACCACCAAATACAGTAAATGTTGTGTATCAGATGATGGTGTGGTGGTCAGCACCAATAGAAGTTAATATGCTGGTCACCACCAAAACCAGCATCTATTGTGTTTTGGATGCTGTTAGGGTGGTCAGCACCAATGGAAGTTAATATGCTGGTTACCACCAAAAACAGCACAGGTTGTGTATCAGATGCTGGTATGCTGGTCAGCGACCTTGGAAGTTAATATGCTGGTCACCACCAAAACCAGCATAAGTTGAGTATTAGATACTGGTATGCTGGTTAGCACCAATGGAAGTTAATATGCTGGTCACCACCAAATCCAACATGTATTGTGTTTTGGATGCTGGTATAGTGGCCAGCACCAATGGAAGTTAACAAATACACCTTCGAGAGCTTCCGCAAGGGAACAGCCAGTCCGGATTACAAAGCCGGCTGTTTTTTTTTTTTGGCTTTTGTTTAGCCATCCAAAGTAGTTCTGAAAAGTTCCCAACTCCCTTCAAAGTGACCCAAACTCAAACCTCTTTGAACCAAACTGAAGAACTGCATTTCAATTCACTTCAATACTTACAAGAGGAGGACAAAGGAGTCATACTGGGAATAATGATAATTCCTATAATACATTAAACTGGCCACTGTTATTATATGAATCAACTAACCAAACCACATACCTGCTTTGGTATCTTTTTTGCTGCCATCAATCAAACGTTTGCTTGTGCATCGTGTGATATCTTCTTTGCTGGTCCTCACCTGAAAGAGAGGAAGCCACGTCCGTCGCCCCCTATGCTTACAGTGCGGTATTGCAACACAACCATCAGCTTTGACTATCTAGGTTTAGATTATCACTGCTGTCGGAACAAAACCTGTTGACCTTCACGTTGTGTATATGCTTCATCATTAATGGACCAAAGAAATGGTCCAAAATGACCATGAAGTCTGGTTCCATTGACTTACATTGTAAAGTTGGTTTTAGAAATATGAGGTTTCGTTCCAACAGCAGTGATATGTTGTTTATTGGATGATAGTATGCTGGTCAGCAGCAATGGACATGATAATGGTGGTCACCAGCAACACCAGCATAGGGTGTGTTTTGTATGCTGGTTTGCTGGTCAGCAGAAATGGAAGTTGATAAGCAGATCACCATCAAAACCAGCACTGGTTGTGTATCAGAGGCTGGTATGCTGGTCAGCGACAACAGAAGTTAGAATGCTGGTCATCCCCAAATCCTGGAAATGTTGTATTTTGGATGCTGGTGTGGTGGTCAGCACAAATGGAAGTTAATATGCTGGTCACCACCAAATCCAGTAAATGTTGTGTTTTGGTCAGCGACAATGGAAGTTAATATGCTGGTCACCGCCAAAACCAGCATACGTTGAGTATTAGATACTGGTATGCTGGTCAGCAGCAATGGATGTTAATATGCTGGTCACCACCAAATCCAACATCTATTGTGTTTTGGATGCTGGTGTGGTGGTCAGCAGCAATGGAAGTTAATATGCTGGGCACCACCAAAACCAGCATACGTTGAGTATTAGATGCTGGTATGCTGGTCAGCACCAAATCCAGTAAATGTTGTGTTTTGGAGGCTGCTGTGGTGGTTAGCAGCAATGGGAGTTAATATGCTGGTCACCAACAAATCCAACATGTATTGTGTTTTGGATGCTCGTATAGTGGTCAGCACCAATGGAAGTTAATATGTTGGTCAGCACCAAATCCAGTAAATGTTGTGTTTGGATGCTGGTGTGGTGGTCAGCAGCAATGGGAGTTAATATGCTGGTCACCACCAAATACAACATCTATTGTGTTTTGGATGCTGGTATAGTAGTCAGCAGCAATGGAAGTTAATATGCTGGTCAGCACCAAAACCAGCACAGGTTGTGTATCAGATGCTGGTATGGTGGTCAGCAGCAGTGGAAGTAAATATGCTGGTCACCACCAAAAGCAGCACAGGTTGTGTATCAGATGCTGGTATGGTGGTCAGCAGCAACGGAAGTTAATATGCTGGTCACCACCAAAACCAGCACAGGTTGTGTATCAGATGCTGGTATGGTGGTCAGCAGCAGTGGAAGTAAATATGCTGGTCACCACCAAAAGCAGCACAGGTTGTGTATCAGATGCTGGTATGCTGGTCAACGGCAATGAAAGTTAGATTGCTGGTCACCACCAAAACCAGCATCTATTGCGTTTTGGATGTTGGTGTGGTGGTCAGCACCAATGGAAGTTAATATGCTGATCACCACCAAAACCAGCCTCTATTGTGTTTTGGATGCTGGTGTGGTGGTCAGCAGCAATAAAAGTTAATATGCTGATCACCATCAAAACCAGCCTCTATTGTGTTTTGGATGCTGGTAGGCTGGTCAGCAGCAAATCCAGCATAGGTTGTGTTTTGGATGCTGGTCATCAGCATGACCATGCTGGGGAGCCTAGCTAAGCCAGCACCAGATGATCACTATACCAGTTTAGAAGTGAATGCTGGTCAGTGCTGTCTTATTAGGAAGGGATCTGAGGTAGTGAACTGTGTTTTGTATGTTGAGCCATTTGGTAGGCTAGCCTTTTTGCATTATTACTGAGCTACACTACGCAACAAAGCACTGGTTTGTCATCCATACAGTATGTAGAGGATCAAGAGTTGAATTTGAAGGTGTAAACGTTTTTTGGTGTGTTGAGTCTTTAGCTATGCTCATCTTCTTTCATTATACTCCTATACTGTAGTATCAGAGGATAGGTTTAGCTTAGCGAGCAGACCAAAACAGTTCCACACACCACAACACAGGTTCGATATCCACCAGTTTAGAGGATAAAGGGTCAAATTTGAACAAGTGATGTCAAGTAGACACTAAAATCAAATGGAACCTGTTTTGTTAAGCTAAGTTACAAACCTGCTATGCGCTAACATAACCAGCTCTACTTCGACATGCACCAATCACTGAATCAGCTTATGGCTTAAGAGTTGATAGGTGATGATTTCGCTATTATTAATATTACAGTAGGAGATTATTTGTTTCTGTTGTGTTTCGCTTCATCTGCTCAATCTGTTTAAGCATAGCGGGCCATATTCCTTATTGCAGCAGTGTCCCTGCTGGTGAAGGTAATGGTGCGGGGGTCTGGGAACCAGAAGGGGGCATTTACCATATGCATACTTATGCACATAAATAAATCATTGCTTTCTTAAGGAGCAATGCCTCTATGCCAGTTTACAATAATGTACATTAATAATAATAATAGTAATAAAATACATAAAAATTTACTTTCATTCATTTTCCATGCTGCTCCTCTTTCTGGGTTGCTGGAACTTATCCCAGCATTCATTGGGCAATAGGCAGGAAACACCCAGGACAGGCCTCCAGTTCATTGCAGGGCACAAAGACCCATTCCCATATAAACCTAGTGGCAATTTAGCATCTCCAGTTCAACTGAATGCTTGTGTTTCGACTGTTGTGGAGGAAACCCACATGGACACGGGAAGAATATACAGACTCCACAACCAAGGGCCCCTAGACGCCCTAAGTGGGAATGAAAATTAGGCCCTTCTTGCTGTGAGACATCATCACTACCTACTGTACCACTGCGCCACCCAATACATCACACTGTATGTAATGTTTCATTATTTAACATGGATTTCTTTAGGAGCACTGTTGTCTTACAGCAAGATGATCCGGGTTGGATTCCTGGTCCTGTTTGGAGTGTGCATGTTCCCCCCCCGTGCTTGGGTGGGTTTCCTTCATGTCCAAACACAAGCATGTTAGATTGATCAGTGTTGGCGTGAGTGTAAGTTGGTCGATGTTGGCGATGGACGCCCAATGACGCCCAATGACGCTGGGATTGGCTCCAGTCCCCCCTAACTTGACCCTTGAGAAGATAATGGATAGATGGATGGTTGGATGGATGTCTTTAGGTCATTAAGCATTGGCCATTTAGGTCATTAGGCATTGAACGTTCAAACCTCCAGCAGTGCCAACCAGAGAACTTCCAAAGAGACAAACAAAATACACACGGTTGCCGTTGCCACATTATTCGAAACAAATTCGAAACAGCTTGTATAAAGTTTGTGCTCCAAACACCAGCTGATCCGTACACAAGAGAAGAAGGACAGAAAACAGACACAGGCTGCAGCTGATATCTCATCCAAAGAAGGTACATATTTGCTCCAAAAAAAAATAGGATATGTAGCGAATAGGAGATATCTGAGCTTATCCCTACCTTCCACAGGACAGCTGCTGCGTGGCTGCAGGACTTCATCAATTCTGCAATGCATGAGCAACCCACAGTCTCCACCACTCCACTTTCTCTCATCATTACCCACATCTGATGTTCACCTTGGCTGGCGCTCTGACTGGCTCTACCTCGGTGCTGTGTCTGCCATATAAAACTTTCATTATTGTGTTGCTATAAAGGTAATTATGCTTCTGTGCTTTTACGGTTTCACCGTATACTCAGTCAAAAAAGGCAAACCAGCGCTCTGTAGCGGTGTAGCTGACCTCGGGTCACAATTATACGTTATTTACCAACTCCAGCTTTGCGACAACCACAAAACCAAACTGCTCCTATTATACACAATGAGGCTGTCAACACCAGCTGTGAGAGGCCGAGCTGCCCAATACTAGGCCGGTATAATAGGCATTTTCAGAATTTTGGGTGCCCCTGGTCAAATCCCATGTAGAGTTGATTTACTAAGTGAAAAACACACAAGTGAAGAACACACAAGTGAGAACACACTTCTGCACAATATATACTTTAATACACACTTACTGTTTATTTGCTGAATTAAACATAGCCTACTGGATAACACTCAATCATAGAATGCAGCCTGTGCAAAGGCAATGGTGTGTGTATAAATAAATATACAGTACAGACCAAAAGTTTGGACACACCTTCTCATTCAAAGAGGTTTCTTTATTTTCATGACAATGAGAATTGTAGATTCACACTGAAGGCATCAAAATTATGAATTAACACATGTGGAATTATATACTTAACAAAAAAGCATGAAACAACTGAAAATGTCTTATATTCTACGTTCTTCAAAGTAGCCACCTTTTGCTTTCATTACTGCTTCGCCCACTGTGGCATTTTCTTGATGAGCTTCAAGAGGTAGTCACCTGAAATGGTTTTCACTTCACAGGTTTAATAAGTGGGATTTCTTGCTTTATAAATGGGGTTGGGACCCTCAGTTGTGTTGTGCAAAAGTCAGGTGGATACACAGCTGATAGTCCTACTAAATAGTTTTGCTGGTGACACTGTTGGGGATTTATTCAAAATTGAAGGCCTACTGAACCAGCAGGGCTACCACAGCATCTTGCAGCGGCATGCTATTCCATCCGGTTTGTGTTTAGTTGGACCATCATTTATTTTTCAACAGGACAAGTCTCCAGGCTGTGTAAGAGCTATTTGACCAAGAAGGAGAGTGATGGGGTGCAGCGCCAGATGACCTGGCCTCCACAGTCACCAGACCTGAACCCAATCAAGATGGTTTGGGGGGAGCTGGAGTGAAGGCAAAAGGGCCAACAAGTGCTAAGCATCTCTGGGAACTCCTTTAAGACTGTTGGAAGACCATTTCAGGTGACTACCTCTTGAAGCTCATCAAGAGAATGCCAAGAGTGTGCGAAGCAGTAATCAAAGCAAAAGGTGGCTACTTTGAAAAAACCTAGAATATGACATATTTTCAGTTCACACTTTTTTGTTAAGTATATAATTCCACATGTGTTAATTCATAGTTTTGATGCCTTCAGTGTGAATCTAAAATTTTCATAGTCATGGAAATAAAGAAAACTCTTTGAATGAGAGGGTTTGTCCAAACTTGTGGTCTGTACTGTGTATATATATACATATATATACTAACCCAAACCAGAACTAACTCTGTCTCTGTACTAACCCAAACCAGAACTAACTCTGTCTCTGTACTAACCCAAACAGAACTAACTCTGTCTCTGTACTAACCCGAACAGAACGAACTCTGTCTCTGTACTAACACAAACCAGAACTAACTCTGTCTCTGTACTAACACAAACCAAAACTAACTCTGTCTCTGTACTAACCCAAACAGAACTAACTCTGTCTCTGTACTAACCCAAACCAGAACTAACTCTGTCTCTGTACTAACACAAACCAAAACTAACTCTGTCTCTGTACTAACCCAAACCAGAACTAACTCTGTCTCTGTACTAAACCAAACCAGAACTAACTCTGTCTCTGTACTAACACAAACCAAAACTAACTCTGTCTCTGTACTAACCCAAACCAGAACTAACTCTGTCTCTGTACTAACCCAAACCAGAACAAACTCTGTCTCTGTACTAACCTAAACCAGAACTAACTCTGTCTCTGTACTAACACAAACCAAAACTAACTCTGTATCTGTACTAACACAAACCAGAACTAACTCTGTCTCTGTACTAACACAAACCAGAACTAACTCTGTCTCTGTACTAACCTAAACCAGAACTAACTCTGCCTCTGTACTAACACAAACCAGAACTAACTTTCTCTCTGTACTAACCCAAACCAGAACTGTCTCTGTACTAAACCAAATCAGAACTAACTCTGTCTCTGTACTAACCCAAACCAGAACTAACTCTGTCTCTGTACTAAACCAAATCAGAACTAACTCTGTCTCTGTACTAACACAAACCAAAACTAACTCTGTCTCTGTACTAAACCAAATCAGAACTAACTCTGTCTCTGTACTAACCCAAACCGGAACTAACTCTGTCTCTGTACTAACCCGAACCAGAACTAAATCTGCCTCTGTACTAACACAAACCAGAACTAACTCTGTCTCTGTACTAAACCAAACCACAACTAACTCTGTCTCTGTACTAACCCTAACCAGAACTAAAACTGTCTCTGTACTAACTCAAACCAGAACTAACTCTGTCTCTGTACTAACCCAAACCAGAACTAACTCTGTCTCTGTACTAAACCAAACCAGAACTAACTCTGTCTCGGTACTAACCCAAACCAGAACTAACCCTGTCTGTGTACTAACCCAAACCAGACCTAACCCTGTCTCTGTACTAACCCATACCAGAACTAGCTCTGTCTCTGTACTAACCCAAACCAGAACTAACTCTTTTCTGTTTCCGAGGAAATAACCGCTCACCTGTCCTGCCGAATACTGTAAAGGTATGACCAGCAGGGCCCCCCCGTCACCCGACACCAACCAGCTCTCCTCTCCATTCGTGCCATTTGCTCCATCCTTGACTTCATCGCTGTATCATCCACCTGATGTAGCACCTGTGCAGCTTCTAAAGCTTTTACCTTCAGACTCAGCTTTAGTTTATAAACTGTATATACTGTTCCACAAGAGGAGGATGGGTCTCTGCTTGTGAGTCTGGTTCCTCCCAAGGTTTCTTCCTCCATTTGAGGAAGTTCTTCTTGCCATCGTCGCCTCTGGCTTGCTCACAGTGGATAAAGTGTTGTGATTTCATGTTTCCATGCTTTTAACTTCTGTAAAAAAGTGCTATACAGTTAAACTTGACTGACTTGAAGAGCTCTCCTGTAAAGTTTCTGTAAAGCTCTCCTCGCATATTACATTAAATACCAGGATGTAACTCAAACGAGTAGAAGTAAAAGTATTGTAGCTTCTTATTCAATCCCAACTGTACGTAAGTGATTGGCTCCACCTCCTAGTAATTACAGGCCTTTCTTTCTGAACCAACACGCAGAGAAGATTCTCCAGAGTGGATTCCCCGATTCATTTCTAACCGTCTGCTGTCTTTCTTTTCGTGGATGAAATGGATGAGCGGCAGTAAAACGCGCCCGTGTTAAACACCACCTATAGCGTTTAACTGGTCTCTGGTGTACGCGGCGCAGTTCCGCCTCTCTCTGAAGAATACCGCAGGTGTTCATTTACCACTGTTGGTTTTTTACCTTGGGAAATGAATGATTATGGCGTCTCGCGGCGCTCCGAGGGAATACTAAAAAGTTCTCTCTCAGTGGTCCTGCACCTCCACGCTTGATGTACTTTGTTCTAAGTCGTGATTTAGTGCAGCCGTTCTGAATATTCCAGCAGCGGAACATAAAAGTGTGGAAGGACGCTTTTGTTTCTATGCAGACTCTCCTTTAAATATTTATCAGACACCCTCGCTTAGCAGCCTGCAAACAGCTCAACATCCGGATGTCTGCATTCGTTACATTCCACTAAGAATATATTTAGTTGTTGTGAAGAAAACTCCACCGTTTAGACATTTCTGCTTACTTCAATGGCTGAAATGTACATAAACTCAATGTGGTTGGATTCCCGGTCCAGGTCGTTCCCATGCTTGAGTGGGTTTCCTCCAGGTACTCCGGTTTCCTCCCACAGTCCAAACACATGCATATTAGGTTGATCGCTCACTCTAAATTGCCCGTAGGTGTCAGTGTAGTGTGTGCGTGAGTGATGGACAGGCGACCTGTCCATGGTCTACTTTGCCGCCTTTTGGCTCCAGCCCCCACCTTGACCCTGACTAGCAGGATAAAGCAGATGATGATGGATGGATGGGTTCATTGTATAGATACTTAAGGACTCTTAACAGTGGTGGTAGTGATGATGGGAACCAGGGGTTTACAACACAAATATAGATATTTCATATACCATTTATTACATATACCAACTTTATTGATCATATTTACTTATTTACTGAACCACCAGTGAACCTACATGAGTCTTCCTAGTTTTTATGTTTGGGATAAAGTGATAAATCCAAAAAAAGGAAACATTTTTAGGGAGAATTTAGCTTTAGAACACTCTGTCGCTCCAATATTAATGCATTAAATACTGGGTGTTGTGCCAAAAGCTGCTCTCGTAACCAATTTCTGTAACGACTTTTGGTGATGGAGCATTTTAGGAGCATTTACTGCCAACGTAAGCAATTTGGACCAAAGTACTTCACACCTAAGCAGTCAGAATTACATACATATTGTTTATTGTTCATAATTTTTAAAATTTATTTATTTATTTTGATTTTTTAATTTATTTTTGCTATATTTTTTAGTTATTTCTTACCTATTGTTCATTAACTTTTTATTCTTATTATTTTTGTTGTCTAACTTTAGTTTTTACCTACATTTGATTTTTATTCTTAGATTTAACATCTATAACATTTTCATTTCCCTTTTATGAGTTTAGCATTCATGTAATCAATCAATATTCTGTGTATCATTAAAAATAGGGGTCACTCTCAGTGTACTCTGGAGTATAAATAAAGGTTAATTCACATATCGTCGCTGTCCAAAGAAAAAGGGGTATCTGCATTTTTGTTTTTCTACCTCATTTGAACACGACAGCTGCCGTTTACATCATATGCAGATTTCATGATGAATGGACCAATAGAAATGCTTCGAAGTAGCTCTGGAAAAATTCTGGTTCCATTGACTTACTGTAACGATTCAGACTCGGACATGACGTTACGATCCATATTCAAGGCTTTAATAACTTAACTGGGATATAAAATGTGAACACAAAGCACAGAGCTGGGTCAGCAGGGGGGGTTGGGGGTGCTGGAGCCAATCCCAGCGTCATCAAGGCGAGGTACACCATGGACCATGGTCGCCAGTCCATCGCATGGCAGGTTAGAGTGACCGATCAACTGTGGGAAGAAACCAGAGTACCGGGAGGAAACCCGCTTAAGAACGGGGAGAACATACACACTCCACACAGAACCACCCAGACCGGGAATCCAACCCAGATCATCTTACTGTGAGGAGACAATGCTGACCACTACACCACCATACTAACCACTACCCCACCATACTAACCACTACACCACCGTACTAACCACTACACCACCGTACTAACCACTACACCACCGTACTAACCACTACACCACCATACTAACCACTACACCACCGTACTAACCACTACACCACCGTACTAACCACTACACCACCGTACTAACCACTACACCACCATACTAACCACTACACCACCGTACTAACCACTACAACACCATACTAACCACTACACCACCATACTAACCACTACACCACCATACTAACCACTACAACAGCGTGCTGACACTCAAAAGTTACTTAACACTGGTGTGTACATTTTTGACGGAGAGTAGAATCAAATCAATTTATCAGTCGTGTTGCTCTGTTTGCTTATTTCCTTTGTCTCTGTCTCTTATATACATTATGGGTGTGTCTCAAATCCTAGTGAGCTCCTACATAGGCAGCATTTTATGTCATAGTATGCGCTTCCGACATGTAGACTGTCCCAATTCTTACATACCTTAAACATGCTGTTTACTGAGAAACCTTATTTAGACCTGATTTTAAGGAAGCATTGAACGCTTCCTCAGTCGCTAAGACAATCCCATGATGCAACACAGGCTAATCTACGAGCAGTGAAGTGGTTTTAAAATGTGAGTTATTTTGATTCTCTTTGGAGTTTTAATGTGTTTCTGGTCATATAATCACACAAAACAGTATTTTATTATCAACTCTGTAACGAGTCCTTCACCATTTAGCAGTTTTATACTGGAGCCATTAGCATTTATGCTAGCGGATTTTTAAGCCTCGGGCTATTGTTTTGAATGCCGGTCGGTAGCTTAGCAACCAGCTAAACCACCGGTGGCGTGCTGCAGTGGGCGGGAACAAGCCGTGACGCAGTCTTTCTCTAACTAGAGCATCTCAGTAATCTGTTTTATGAGGAGAGATGAGGAGAGAACGCTGCTACTTACACAGCTGCTACCTAGACAGCCTACTTACACACTCACTAGGATTGAGAGAGACCCTATATCTCCTTCTGTATGTGCACTGTAAAGACTCTAAACTGCGTTTGGAATAAATGAGAAGTGCAATGTGAAGTTGTTACAGTTACACAGTGGAACGAACGCCCTTTTTATTACCCGAAAGAAATGCGAGCTGCAATCATCTCATCTTTTATCCGTACTCGTGCGCTGCCCACTACCTGCTAACACAATGTCCGTTCCGCAACTGGACCCGCTGCCAACGACAGCAACAAAACAGCAGAGGCAAAACAAAGCAGGCCTTTGGAAGGGCTCAGTCCACTTAGATGCTAATTCCTACCAGGCCGTGTGTCAAACTGCAGTCCTACAGGGCCGCGGTGCTGTGCAGTTTGGTGTTCTCCGGGCTGACGCATCTGAGCCGGGCTGATGAAAGACTTGATAATTAGCTGTTGGTTTAAATAGCGTGAGTTAAAAGATGGAAAATGTCTGGCTGGATCTCCAGAACAGGACGCCGAGGAAATACAGACCACCGTGGAGCACTGATGAATCGGGCTTGATTTGATTTAAAGGGCTCATATCATGAATAAGCTGTTTCTGTATTAAAATAAAGGAGTTTAAAGGGGAATTCCACCATAAAAATAAAATGCATAACGTAATCGTTGGAATGTGAGTGAGTTGATGTGAAGGGGGTCAATAAAGAGAAGCATGAAGGTACTTGGAGGTCTTTACAGTAGTGGTGATGTGAACCAGGGGTCATGATGTCTACAACACAAATATAGCCTTATAATGTGACTTACTATCTAGAATGACCAGTGAAGCTACACTATATAAGAATATTTAAAAATATATATAAATATAAAAGTCAAGAGGCTTTTATTGTCATTCCATCTACATACAAGCAAGGACGGATTAAGGATAGTCTGGGCCCCCCCAACCCACGCCCCTCGTGATCAAGGGCCCTCTAATGGTATGCTCTGCTCTTTTCTAGGGCCCCCTGGTAGGGGCTCTCATAACCATGGCCTCTAAAATTATGCCCCATTCTTTCATAGGATCCCTAATAGCTAGAAGTCGAAGTCAGAGCAGTGCCACAACGCCTCATCCATTTTCATAAGGGGCCCAAAAGCATGGCTAGGGCCCTAAAGCATGGCTAGGGCCCCCAAAAGCATGGCTAGGGGCCCTAAAAGCATGGCACGGGGCCCCAAAAGCATGGCTAGGGCCCCCCAAGAGGCCCTGGGTGCAGAATTTTTGGAAAAAGAAATGGTGGAATTCCCCTTAACACTATCAATTTATTTATTTATATTATTATCCATCCATCTATACTTTAGCTTCCGCTTCATCCTGCTATTTGGGGTAACGGGGGAGCTGGAGCCAATCCCAGTGTCATTGGGCGAAGGCGGAGTACGCCATGGACAGGTCGCCAGTCCATTGCATGGCCAATACACACTTGGGCAATTTAGAGTAAGCGATCAACCTAACATGCATGTGTTTGGACTGTGGGAGGAAACCGGAGTACCCGGAGGAAACCACTCAAGGACAGGGAGAACATACACACTCCACACAGAACCACCCGGACCGGGAATCCAACCCAGATCATCTTACTGTGAGGAGGCAGTGCCACCATACTAACCACTACACCACCATACTAACCACTACACCACAGTACTAACCACTACACCACCATACTAACCACTACACCACCATACTGACCACTACACCACCATACTAACCACTACACAACCACATTAACCACTACACTACCGTACTAACCACTACACCACCATACTAACCACTACACAACCACACTAACCATTACACCACCATACTAACCACTACACCACCGTACTAACCACTACACCACCGTACTAACCACTACACCACCATACTAACCACTACACCACCGTACTAACCACTACACCACCATGCTAACCACTACACCACCGTACTAACCACTACACCACCATACTAACCACTACACCACCATACTAACCTCTACACCACCGTACTAACCACTACACCACCATACTAACCACTACACCACCATACTAACCACTACACCACCATACTAACCTCTACACCACCGTACTAACCACTACACCACCATACTAACCACTACACCACCGTACTAACCACTACACCACCATACTAACCACTACACCACCGTACTGACCACTACACCACCGTACTAACCACTACACCACCATGCTAACCACTACACCAACGTACTAACCACTACACCACCATACTGACCACTACACCACCGTACTAACCACTACACCACCATGCTAAGCACTACACCAACGTACTAACCACTACACCACCATACTAACCACTACACCACCGTACTGACCACTACACCACCGTACTAACCACTACACCACCATGCTAAGCACTACACCACCGTACTAACCACTACACCACCATACTAACCACTACACCACCATACTAACCACTACACGACCATACTACCACTACACCACCATACTAACCACTACACCACTCTACTAACCACTACACCACCGTACTAACCACTACACCACCGTACTAACCACTACACCACCATACTAACCACTACACCACCGTACTAACCACTACACCACCATACTAACCCCTACACCACCATACTAACCACTACACCACTCTACTAACCACTACACCACCGTACTAACCACTACACCACCGTACTAACCACTACACCACCGTACATATATCTGCCTATTCAGCCTAGAGCAGTTAAGCCCTGTCCATTCACACTGAAGTTATAAAGAGTGTTTCAGCTCCGGATGCTTCATGAATGAGGTTCAATAAAGGGCAGCCAATCAGAACAGAGGCCATTATCGTACATTAGCAGCTTCTGTCCAACCCCACCTCCTCTCTCGGGATGTATCCTATTCATGTTTGGAGGCCAACCTTTACTTCTTTAGTTTAGAACTAGACGAACATTTGACTCAATAGTCACCCAGATAAGCCAACATTCATCAAAACTTCTCTCAAAACCTCATTTAGGTCTTCATTAATATCACACAGGCTTGCTTATGAATACAGTTTGACTTCCGTGGTTCGAGCAGAACGAGAGAACATTAGCTGATGCATTTTTACAGAAGCGATTTGGGTGACTATTGAGTTCTAGTGTTTGTCAGCAAGGCCAACCTCTTCACTTCAGCTCCAGTGTTGGACTAAAGATGACCAAGTCAAGGGTAAAGCAGAAATGTGTGAATATTTAGATATTTGATATTTCGCCAAACCTTCAGCCTTAAGACTCTACAGCTCTGTGAAGCATACTTCTCTGGAGGAAAGGCCGGCCTGCTTGCGCAAAGCCCAACTCGATCAATACTGTCCAAGTTTTCAGAGAGTTTAGAACTGGAGTAACTGGAGGCGAACATTGGTCTCAGTAGTCACCCACGTAGTACAACTTTCATCGAAACTTCCCTCAAAATCTCATCCAGGTCTTCATTAAGATCATGCAGAGTTGCTGTTGTACACAGTGTGACTTACTCTGCTGTTCACTCCCCAACCCATACAGTTTAAAAGAAGCCTATTTTCAACTCATCATTGTTGTGATGTCACAACCATGAACCTTCATAGCAAGTTAGCCCCACCCTATTAGTGTCATGGTTATACAGAAACCAAGAAACCGCCTGCTAAAATGAAAACTACACTATAAATGTTTTGGGAACTTTGGAGCGGTGTATTATAATTCATAATTAATTAGTGATGGTGATAAATTTAGACATCTAAATGAAAAAATCTGAAATGAAGCTGGAGTCTTTAATGAACTCAGACCCAATAAAAACAAGCCCAAGCGAACAGCGACGGGATATCCTGGGATAAAAGGCTACGGACTCAGAAATTTCCTCCAATCCACTCCAATCTGACAAAGTCCTTGAAGGCCTCACCTACTGGGTGAGTTAAATGGAACAGCTCGAGTGGCCAATTATCCCATTAGTAGCATTTAGTGGCCTAATCACTGTGTAGCTGGCTCGCCCAGGCACCAGTGACCACGGTCATTTGAGTGCCTGCGATGCAACAAGTTGTTGATTTCCCTGTTTGAATCAACCCGGATCCAGACTTGTTAGAAGAACGAGGGTAAATCTATTGTGCTCTTTTAATGAGAGTCGTCGCCCAACCGCTGTCACAGCAGCACTTGTTTTCGTCGCTAATGCAGTTGTCTTGACCCTAATCTGCTCCTTGTCACATCCATTAAAATATGAGAGGAATAAAAGAGGAGAAAGAGCTCCGGTTGTTATTGTGCTATTGTCTATTTGCCTTTTGTGGGATTCTTCTAGAAACCGTGCCAGAGATTGATACCACAGAAGGTTCCCTCAAGAGCAGGGTTCTATAAGGAGATGGCAAAAGTTACATCCACTTGAGATGTTCAACAAAGGCATGTTTGGGGTCTAGATTTTGGCCTTTAGTTCAGAACTGAAGCTACAAAGTGAACATTGCTGACAGGCATCCAATAGTCTGTAGAAAGTTTTCAGTCACAAGATTCCAATGATGGTGGAAATCCAGATGAAGAAAGGTGCAAGCCTTAGAACTGGGGTTAGAAGGTGAACAATGATGAAAACACCTCAATAGTCACCCAAGTAGCCCAACGTTCATCGAAATGTCTTTCTAAACCTGAGATGTAGGCGAGGAACCTGTATTAAACTAGTTTAAATAATTCATTTATAATTCTAATGTTCTGAATAGTCATTTGTAAGTGAACTGAAAGATTTGCTGCTTTTGAAGCAAGAGATATAAAAAAAAAAGAAATTTAACCAAAAATACTAAAGTATTGAGACATACTTTTGGTTAGAGTTTAGTATCAAAGAGCTCCACAATGTCTGTGGTTTGGTTTTCTTGTACTGTCCTGTGGATTAACCAGCAACAAACATTCCGCCATCTCTCACTATTAATGTTATGACTTATTAATGTTATTTATTACTATCCACTTTAAATCTATCACCAGCCACAGATGTACACAATACAATACGTGTTCCTATTAACCACATAATGAGGTCAGCTTTTTATTCACCAGTTTTCCTGTTTCCACCTTAAATAGTGTAGCAGTTAGCTCACAGGTCAGCTTTCCACCTTAAATAGTGTAGTAGTTAGCTCACAGGACAGCTTTTTATTCACCAGTTTTCCTGTTTCCACCTTAAATAGTGTAGCAGTTAGCCCACAGGTTAGCTTTTTGTTCCCCAGTTTTTTCTGTTTCCACCTTAAATAGTGTAGCAGTTAGCCCACAGGTCAGCTTTTAATTCACCAGTTTTCCTGTTTCCACCTTAAATAGTGTAGCAGTTAGCTCACAGGTCAGCTTTTTATTCACCAGTTTTCCTGTTTCCACCTTAAATAGAGTAGCAGTTAGCTCACAGGTCAGCTTTTTATTCACCAGTTTTCCTGTTTCCACCCTAAATAGTGTAGCAGTTAGCTCACAGGTCAGCTTTTATTCACCAGTTTTCCTGTTTCCACCTTAAATAGTGTAGCAGTTAGCCCACAGGTCAGCTTTTTATTCACCAGTTTTCCTGTTTGCACCTTAAATAGTGTAGTAGTTAGCTCACAGGTCAGCTTTTTATTCACCAGTTTTCCTGTTTCCACCTTAAATAGTGTAGTAGTTAGCTCACAGGACAGCTTTTTATTCACCAGTTTTCCTGTTTCCACCTTAAATAGTGTAGCAGTTAGCCCACAGGTTAGCTTTTTGTTCCCCAGTTTTTTCTGTTTCCACCTTAAATAGTGTAGCAGTTAGCCCACAGGTCAGCTTTTAATTCACCAGTTTTCCTGTTTCCACCTTAAATAGTGTAGCAGTTAGCTCACAGGTCAGCTTTTTATTCAGCAGTTTTCCTGTTTCCACCTTAAATAGTGTAGCAGTTAGCCCACAGGTTAGCTTTTTGTTCCCCAGTTTTTTCTGTTTCCACCTTAAATAGTGTAGCAGTTAGCTCACAGGTCAGCTTTTTATTCACCAGTTTTCCTGTTACCACCTTAAATGGTGCAGCACATTCTGGCAGCTACTGAAGCATCAGTTTCTCAGTTTAACTGATTTCAAGCAAATGTACAGGACGTAATCCAACATCCAAAAGTATTGAGACACACTACTTGATACCAAGGAGCTCCACAATATCTGCGGTTTGTTTTTCTTTTACTGACCTGTAGATTCACCAGAAATTAAAAGCTTTAGAGAAAGTTCTGCCAGGAAGACTTCAATGCTACATCACGCTTTCATTCATTACTTCAACCAATCACAGTCTGCCACCTGTCTTCAAAAGGATTCAACTTACGCTCCCTCTCTGCTGCATTCAGGCGCTGACATTTAAACGAACTAAGTCCTCCTCCCCACCACCACCAGTTGGGTCCCGGTCCTGCTGTCCATATCCAGAAGGATCTGTGAGGGTCTGCGTGCTTTAAGACTTGGGCTTAGAACTGGGCCTACCCTTACAAAAAAGAAGTTTATTCAAGTGTGCCATTAGTTTACTTCTTTTAAACTAAAAGGAAGTGAGTATTCTTTCAGTTTACTTTTGATGTACTTCTCAGTGATATACTAAACTCAGCTATACTCAGCTATATACACAATACAATACTTGTTCCTATTAACTACATAATGAGGTCAGCTTTTTATTCACCAGTTTTCCTGTTTCCACCTTAAATAGTGTAGTAGTTAGCTCACAGGTCAGCTTTTTATTAACTAAAAAGTAAGTGAGTATTCTTTCAGTTTACTTTTTATGTACTTCTCAGTGATATACTAAACTCAGCTATACTTAAGTATGCTTGGGTTATACTGACAAGTATAGAACAGTCTAAGTATATTGAGCCTTTACTTGTACTTAATCTTTTGATTGAGATAGTAGAAGTAAGTATTCTTGCTCTGCACAAAAACACATCCAGTACAATATTTATTTAAAATTTGATTTATAAAGATTTATAAAAATACAAATATGTTTCTTAATCTGAGCGTGTCTTGTTTATTTTACGTGTGTTCACTGGTGAGTAAGTAAACGTTGTTAAGTTCTATTTTAAGTAGAAAATAAACCTTAAACCTAGTCATATACTTTAAAGTACAACAATAATATAAGCAGTAAATTATAAGTATTATGTTTAGTTTATTTAAAGAAAACCTACAAGCTAGTAAACTAACAATGAACCCTCAAGTTTACTTTTAGTGTAGTTGCAGTACAAAAGATGTAAACTAGTTGTATACTTGGTTTACTACTTTTACACTTAAAGTGTACTTAAAAGTATACTTTTAAAAACTAGAAAGTGGGCCAATTTAGTCCCAAGAAGTATTAAAATAGTATGTATACAAGTGTACTACTAGTACAATGACATTAGTATAGTAACTGCATAAAGTATACTTAATAAAATAAACTTTAAGTATACTTATTTTCTGTAAGGGTATGCGAGAGACTTTCTTCCTGATCTACAACAACTAACCTTTTAATTGTCCTCTTATCAAAGATTAATTATCATTACTTTCATCTACGCATGGAGTCTTTCTTGCAGAACTATCATTCAACTCTGCAGCCCATCTTAACGTTAGCGTTATCACCAGTGCGGCCACAGAGCACCAGTACTCAACACCATACTCACTCCTATTGACAGGTCATTTTTTTATTCACCAGTTTTTCTGTTTCCACCTTCAGTGGTTTGGCAGTTAACCCACATCCAGGAACCTACTGCACTATTTAAGAGGGAACCGGAAAACAGGTGAATAAGCTGACTTCAAACTCGTGTGGTCAAACAGAAAGCTCCATCAGCCTCTAGTCTTTACCTCAGATAAGAACTCATGAGACATTTTGGTGCCATTTTTAGTTGTTTTTTGCATCTTACTCCCGCATGAATCAAAACCTTTGGCCATCATTGAAGCTCCTTGTGGTTTTTTTGCATTAAACTGATTTTAAATGACTGTAAACAACAGAAACCACAGGCATCGGCGAGAGCTTGTGATCGCACGCCCCTATGTGGAAAACCACTTCCCACCCTCCATGTGTAGGTCACACTATAAGAACGACATGACATAATTTGCAAACAACCTATGATCACCCAAGTAGCCCAATTCTGAAAACTAGAGATGGACCGATCAGCATTTTTGGGGCCGATTCCGATCACCTTTCAGTACGATCCGCCGACAGCCGATACCGATCGAGGGTGGGGCTATATGCCACGGCAGGGCTACACGTTATTAGCGCAAACAAGTCATGAAACATGGTCTAAACTGGTTTATTACCATTTTTAACAAGCTTATGTAAAACAGCATAATATTTTAAACTAAATTAACAGTAAATAAACAAAGTAAATCAAACAAATATCAATACTGCAATCATTACATTTAGACCCTTAATATAAAACAAAAAAAACTAATTAAATAAATACAGTAAAAACTGCAGTCATTAACGCAGACTCTGTTATTTTAAACAAAAATCTGCAGTCATTAAATGTAGATCTTGAATTGTTGCTGCTGTTCTGTTCGTACTGGTCAGATCTGGTCTGTATGGTGTTCTGGGTTGTTTGTTTTGTGCTAGCTGTGCGTGCTAGCTCTGCTGTTTGCTGATACTCACTGTATTCAGCTGTGTGCAGTGCTGTATCAGATTAATAGAGTTAAATGTCTTTGTCTTGGTTCCCCAATAAGACAAACTGTTCTCGCGAGGCTGCTTTAGTCAGTCTGTTGAAAATGAAAGGGTATGTATTTCCACCTAGTGGTTCAGATAGGAATTACAACCTGACCAGAGGGGATTTAAACAAAACGCTAGCTGGAAATTAAGCTAATTTGTTCAACGCCATCGATCGTCTCTTGGGATCGGCTAAATTGGAGAAATATCGACCGATACCGATACATAGCCGATCGATCTTTCCACCTCTATTGAAAACCTTATTCAGGTCTTTATTTAGATCACACAGACCTGCTGATGTCACTCAGCTATAAAAATAAACACATGTTGAAAAGAGTACCAGGTCTGTCATTAGAAAGCACTGATCTTGGATCAGGCGCATCTGTATACATGCTGGCCGAATCCGTACTACCTTGGACGAGGACGTGGTCGAAGCTTGAGCAGAACGAGAGAACGTTTGCTGTTGCTTTTTTACTGTCGCGATTTGGGTGACTATTGAGTTCTAGTGTTTGTCAGCAAGGCCAACCTCCCCAGCTCAGCTCCAGTGTTGCACTGAAGACGGGTAAAGCCGAAACGTGTAAATTTGATATTTCGCCAAACCTTCATCCTTAGGACTCTACACCTCTTTGAAGCACTCCAATTTTCAGTAGGCCTCTGCTTCTCTGGAGGAAGGCCGGCCTGCTCGCGCAAAGCCCAACTCGATCAATACTGTCCAGGTTTTCAGAGGGAAGGTTGGCAATAAGCTGAAAACACCGGCTGCTGCCAAGAACCACCTGCAGGCGTGATGGCCAATAAAGTCTTTGTGAAAGAGAAGCGAGATTGGAAGGCCAGCTTCGCCGATAAAGCCGCGTTCAACGGCGTGGCCTGCGTTTCCTTGCGCTGCTCAACGCAACGTGAAGGAGGAGAGCCCTTCTCTGGAAGACGGGGAGGACGGCCAGCTCAGAGTGAGCTCTTGTTTGGCTATAATTGAAGTGGAGAGGCCTGAACCCGCACGGATAAAAATGACTCATCCAGACAAGTGCACGGACCAGTGGTTCTCCAGCCCACACACAGCGAGCAGCTGTCGGATAAAAACGATATGATGTTACCAGGAGGAGGACAGCGGTGTGCCTCTAACCTTCCATCAAGACTAATTATGACCCCGGCTAAAATCCAACACAAGGTGTGATAAAGCATGCCGGCCGTTCCTGGAGCAAATAAAAAAACAACAACAACACAGCGCCGGTGCTAACGAGACTGAGAAAGCTGTGTCCAAACAAATAGTGCAGGGGGTGAATCCAAGTCTTGTTTACCAGACGAGTTCCTGGTCTCTTCTGGCTTAGAACATACAGACAACCAGCAAACAACAACTAACAACGTTTCAAGGTGCTGAGAAACCACCAAACAACAACAGAGACCACCCAACAGAGCTACACACAGCGGTCAGCCACTTCATTAGAAAGCCCTAGCTGCTGGGGTACTCAGGGGGCACTAGGGAGAATTCAGAACAAATTCAGGTGCAGAAGACAAAGAACAGGTGAAAACAAGGTAGTCATACAGCGCGGTCAGTGAGTGGGAGCACAAGGGAGGTGTTTCTAAGTGGCCAGTAAGTGTAAATGCAAGATGGCTGTTTCTAATAAAGTGGCCAGTTATTGGAAATGCAAGGTGGGCAAATCTAATAAAGTGGCCACTGAGTGGAAATGCATGGTGGGCGTTTCTAATAAAGTGGCCAGTGAGTGGAAATGCAAGGTTGGTGTTTCTAATAAAGTGGCCAGCTATTGGAAATGCAAGGTGGGCAAATCTAATAAAGTGGCCACTGAGTGGAAATGCATGGTGGGCGTTTCTAATAAAATGGCCAGTGAGTGGAAATGCAAGGTTGGTGTGTCTAATAAAGTGGCCAGTTAGTTGAAATGTAAAGTGGCTATTTCTAATAAAGTGGCCAGTGAGTGGAAATACGAGGTGGCTGTTTCTAATAAAGTGGCCAGTAAGTGTAAATGCAAGATGGCTGTTTCTAATAAAGTGGCCAGTTATTGGAAATGCAAGGTGGGCAAATCTAATAAAGTGGCCACTGAGTGGAAATGCATGGTGGGCGTTTCTAACAAAGTGGCCAGTGAGTGGAAATGCAAGGTTGGTGTTTCTAATAAAGTGGCCAGTTATTGGAAATGCAAGGTGGGTGTTTCTAATAAAGTGGTCAGTGAGTGGAAATGCAAGGTTGGTGTTTCTAATAAAGTGGCCAGTTAGTTGAAATGTAAAGTGGCTATTTCTAATAAAGTGGCCAGTGAGTGGAAATACGAGGTGGCTGTTTCTAATAAAGCGGCCACTTTGCAAGGTAGATGTTTCTAATAAAGTGGTCTGCGAGTGGATATACAAGGTGGCTGTTTCTAATAAAGTGGCTAGTTAGTAGAAATGCAAGGCCCCTGTTTCTAATAAAGTGGCCAGTCAGTGGAAATACAAGGTAGGTGTTTTTAATAAAGTGGCTAGTTAGTAGAAATGCAAGGCCGCTGTTTCTAATAAAGTGGCCAGTCAGTGGAAATACAAGGTAGGTGTTTCTAATAAAGTGGCCACTTAGTGGAAATTCAAAGTGGCTGTTTCTAATAAAGTGGCCAGTGAGTGGAAATGCAAGGTGGCTGTTTCTAATAAAGTGGCCAGTTAGTAGAAATGCAAAGTGGGCAAATCTAATAAAGTGGTCAGTGAGTGGAAATGCAAGGTTGGCGTTTCTAATAAAGTGGCCAGTGAGTGAAAATGCAAGGTGGCTGTTTCTAATAAAGTGACCAGTTAGTTGAAATGTAAAGTGGCTATTTCTAAAAAAGTGGCCAGTGAGTGTAAATACAAGGTGGCTGTTTCTAATAAAGCGGCCACTGTGTAGAAGTGCAAGGTAGGTGTTTCTAATAAAGTGGCCAGTGAGTGGAAATGCAAGGTGGCTGTTTCTAATAAAGTGGCCAGTTAGTGTAAATACAAGGTAGGTGTTTCTAATGAAGTGGTCAGTGAGTGAAATGCAAGGTGGCTGTTTCTAATAAAGTGGCCAGTTAGTGGAAATTCAAAGTGGCTAATAAAAGTGGTCAGTGAGTGAAAATGCAAGGTGGCTGTTTCTAATAAAGTGGCCAGTTAGTAGGAAATGCAAAGTGGTGTTTCAATAAAGTGGCCAGTGAGTGAAATGCAAGGTGGCGTTTCTAATAAAGTGGCCAGTTAGTGGAAATGCAAAGTGGCAATTTCTAATAAAGTGGCCAGTGAGTGGAAATGCAAGGTGGCTGTTTCTAATAAAGTGGCCATGTGTAGAATGCAAAGTAGTGTTTCTAATAAAGTGGCCAGTGAGTGAAATGCAAGGTGGCTGTTTCTAATAAAGTGCCAGTTAGTGTAAATGCAAGGTAGGTGTTCTAATAAAGTGGCCAGTGAGTGGAAATGCAAGGTGGCTGTTTCTAATAAAGTGGCCAGTTAGTGTAAATACAAGGTAGGTGTTTCTAATGAAGTGGTCAGTGAGTGGAAATGCAAGGTGGCTGTTTCTAATAAAGTGGCCAGTTAGTGGAAATTCAAAGTGGCTGTTTCTAATAAAGTGGTCAGTGAGTGGAAATGCATTGTGGCTGTTTCTAATAAAGTTGCCACTGTGTAGAAGTGCAAGGTAGGTGTTTCTAATAAAGTGGCCAGTGAGTGGAAATGCAAGGTGGCTGTTTCTAATAAAGTGGCCAGTTAGTGTAAATACAAGGTAGGTGTTTCTAATGAAGTGGTCAGTGAGTGGAAATGCAAGGTGGCTGTTTCTAATAAAGTGACCAGTTAGTGGAAATTCAAAGTGGCTGTTTCTAATAAAGTGGCCAGTTAGTAGAAATGCAAAGTGGGCAAATCTAATAAAGTGGCCACTGAGTGGAAATGCAAGGTGGGTGTTTCTAATAAAGTGGCCAGTGAGTGGAAATGCAAGGTAGGTGTTTCTAATAAAGTGGCCAGTGAGTGAAAATGCAAGGTGGCTGTTTCTAATAAAGTGGCCAGTTTGTTGAAATGTAAAGTGGCTATTTCTAATAAAGTGGCCAGTGAGTGGAAATACAAGGGGGCTGTTTCTAATAAAGCAGCCACTGTGTAGAAGTGCAAGGTAGATGTTTCTAATAAAGTGGCCAGTGAGTGGAAATGCAAGGTGGCTGTTTCTAATAAAGTGGCCAGTTAGTGTAAATACAAGGTAGGTGTTTCTAATGAAGTGGTCAGTGAGTGGAAATGCAAGGTGGCTGTTTCTAATAAAGTGGCCAGTTAGTGGAAATTCAAAGTGGCTGTTTCTAATGAAGTGGTCAGTGAGTGGAAATGCAAGGTGGCTGTTTCTAATAAAGTGGCCAGTTAGTGGAAATTCAAAGTGGCTGTTTCTAATGAAGTGGTCAGTGAGTGGAAATGCAAGGTGGCTGTTTCTAATAAAGTGGCCAGTTAGTAGAAATGCAAGGTGGCTGTTTCTATAAAGTGGCCAGGGAGTGGAAATACAAGGTGGGCGTTTCTAATAACGTGGTCAGTGAGTGGAAATATAAGGTAGGTGTTTCTAATAAAGTGGCCAATTAATGGAAATACAAGGTGGGCGTATCTAATAACGTGGTCAGCGATTGGAAATACAAGGTAGGCGCTGCTGTTAAAGTGGCCAATTAATGTAAATACAAGGTAGGTGTTTCTAATAAAGTGGCCAATTAATGGAAATATGAGGTGGGTGTTACTAATGATGTGGTCAGTGAGTGGAAATACAAGGTGGGCGCTGCTATACCCCAGAGAACTGTCCAGTTATAGACCCATTTCCAATTTACCTTTTATCTCTAAGATTTTAGAAAAGGCTGTAGCTCGACAACTCTGTTCTCATCTACATAAGAACAACATATATGAAAAATTCCAATCTGGTTTTAGGCCACACCACAGCACAGAGACAGCTTTAGTTAAGATAACAAATGATCTTCTTCTTGCCTCTGATCAGGGCCACGTATCTCTACTGGTGTTACTCGATCTAAGTGCAGCTTTTGACACTATAGATCACACTATTCTCTTGGACAGGCTAGAAAATATAGTTGGAATCACAGGAACAGCGTTATCCTGGTTCATATCTTACCTTAGTGATCGCTTTCAGTTTGTAAAGATAAATAATGTATCATCTAACATTACAAAAGTGAAATATGGCGTTCCACAAGGTTCTGTTTTAGGTCCTCTGTTATTTACACTATATATGCTACCATTAGGCTCAGTTATAAATAGACATGGAATTAGTTTCCACAGTTATGCCGATGATACACAACTGTACATATCAGCCAAACCAGATGACAAATCCAGATTAAATAAGATAGAAGATTGTGTAAGAGATATTAGACTTTGGATGCTACAGAACTTCCTTCTTTTAAACCCAGACAAAACGGAAGTTCTCCTCCTCGGCCCAAAGGCTGCTCGGACTAAATGTTCAGATTTAATGTTAAATCTTGCTGACTTCTCTGTAGTTCCTGGTTCAGTAGCCAAAAATCTTGGTGTAACAATTGACTCAGATCTGACATTTAATCAACACATCGGTAATATTACAAGAACAGCGTTTCTTCACCTACGAAACATTTCAAAGTTAAGAAATGCGTTATCTGTGTCTGATGCTGAAAAGTTAGTGCATGCCTTTATAACCTCAAGGCTAGATTATTGCAATGCATTATTGTCAGGATGCTCCAGCAGGAACCTGAATAAACTTCAGTTAGTTCAGAACGCTGCAGCTAGAGTACTAACTAAAACCAGGAAATTCGATCACATCAGTCCAGTTTTATCAGCGCTACACTGGCTTCCTGTTAAATTCCGTATCGACTATAAAATTCTATTACTGACGTATAAAACCCTGCACGGTCTCACACCAGAGTACCTGCAAGATCTTATTTCCTATTATGAACCGCCACGTTCACTCAGATCACAGGATGCTGGTTTTCTAATAGTTCCTAAAATTCAGAAGACTACAATGGGGGGAAGAGCTTTTTCCTACAAAGCCCCAAAATTGTGGAATAATCTCCCAGTTAATGTTCGGGACTCTGACACAGTCTCAATATTTAAGTCTAGACTGAAAACATACTGTTTAGTGTAGCTTTTGGTTATTAATCTTCTCTTTTAGATAAAGGCAGGAGATCTGGGGGTTCTTGGACACAGAGGTTTACGGTAAACTGAGATGTTGGTGCTGTTGTTCCACCACTTCACGCGATCACACAGGTTTGTTGATGGTGGAGTGGGGGGACCCCAGTGTCTCAGGGTACTCTCATGTCCATGTTACCTTCTGGTTCTCTTCTTTTAGTTTAGGCTGTTATAGTTAGATCTGCCGGAGTCACCAGCCACACTCTAAAATTCTGAAAATTCATATTCTCTACAGTCATACTCCCGAGCCCAACTAACTCTCTCTCTTTACTCTTCCTGAGGAAATGACTGTCCTCCCATCTGTTGAAGGCTGTTGAAGGACTGATCATCGGGCCATCACCCCACCATCACCAGCCAGCTCACCTGTCCATTTACTGCTACACCCTCAGTTACATCACTGTGCCATCCAGATGCACCAGCACTGAGATAGGATGGGACTGTTTCAGCTCACGCCCACTTTACATAAAGACTCAGTCATAGACTGCCTCAGCCAGAGGACTGCCTCAGTCATACACTGCCTCTATCTGTGCAGCTTCTAAAGCTTTGCTATCCAGATTTCAAACAGAGGCTCCTTTCTTTGGTATTTAGTTCAAACTGTAAATACTGTTTGACCAGAGGAGGATGGGTCTCCCCTTGTGAGTCTGGTTCCTCCCAAGGTTTCTTCCTCCAGTTGAGGGAGTTTTTCCTTGCCACTGTTGCCTCTGGCTTGCTCACTGGGGGATATATGTTATAACTGTTTTCAAAACTCTGTAAAGCTGCTTTGAGACAACATCATTGTAAAAAGCGCTATATAAATAAAATTGACTTGACTTGACTTGACTATTAAAGTGGCCAGTGAGTGTCAGGGCCCAGTTTTACCAACTTCGCATGAACACTGTAGGACAAAGATCCAGTTTAAACCCTGTTTTTTTCTAATCACTGGTAGTTAATTGAACAATTTGTGGAAGTGATTGGCCTCTTTTAGTCCCAGCAACAGGAATTGTAGGAAATCGACAGCCCTCAAGCCCTAGGAATTAAGAGCCCCCGCTGGAGAGCCAATTCAGCACCGCTGAGGTGTGTGTGTGTGTGTGTGTTTTTGAGGGATGTGCCTTAAGGCGACATGTTAACCCGGCCATACAGCAAGTTTGACAACAGGCTCCATAAGAACCAGTTATAGGCCTTATCAGGTCTGCAGCTGAAGCTGTCTAAGCCCAGCGATAAGTGCTCCACCGTGGCCTAACTGCCCTTCAGTAATTACAGCCTTGACCCCATGATTTATTCAATACGGGCTCATACAGAGACTTATTGACTCTATCTCGGTCAGAACTGCCAGCTGTTCATCTATTGAGCTATGCACACACACACACACACACATATGCGTACATACACAAATACAGCACACACGGTGTTACCCATGTGAATAGACTAGACATGTGCTGATGTAAACGTTTAGGGAACACTACAGCTTTGTTAGCTCTTACATTATTATTGATTAGTCTGAAGTACTGAGATGTTTTGAGTTATTGATCGTTAATAAATTATAAGACACACTGTTTGTTTGTGGTTTACTAAAACTGTATTGTCACGGGGACGGATGTTCTTATGCATGAGATGAAGCATAGTAAAACCTCTACCCGGTATAAAATTGAAGTAATGCCCAACTTTAAGTGGCCTATTGCTTTTAAAAAATAAATAAATTATAATTATCAATAATTTTAAGTTAATATTTTAGGTTATTATTAATAAATAATCCGCCTTAATAAGTATTCTGCCCAGAATTGTAGTTCCTTCAGAGGATGATATGACTGATAAGCAACATGTACTCCTGAGTAAGGAGAAGAATGTTTAGTCACCCATCGCATCGCTATCTATTGCATTCATCCATCCATTCATTATCCTCCGCCAGTCAAGGTCACTACACCACCGTACTAACCACTAGTTAGTATGGTGGTGTAGTGGTTAGTATGGTGGTGTAGTGGTTAGTATGGTGGTGTACTGGTTAGTACGGTGGTGTAGTGGTTAGTATGGTGGTGTAGTGGTTAGTATGGTGGTGTAGTGGTTAGTATGGTGGTGTAGTGGTTAGTACGGTGGTGTAGTGGTTAGTACGGTGGTGTAGTGGTTAGTACGGTGGTGTAGTGGTTAGTACGGTGGTGTAGTGGTTAGTAGGGTGGTGTAGTGGTTAGTAAGGTGGTGTAGTGGTTAGTATGGTGGTGTAGTGGTTAGTACGGTGGTGTAGTGGTTAGTATGGTGGTGTAGTGGTTAGTACGGTGGTGTAGTGGTTAGTACTGTGGTGTAGTGGTTAGTACGGTGGTGTAGTGGTTAGTATGGTGGTGTAGTGGTTAGTACGGTGGTGTAGTGGTTAGTACGGTGGTGTAGTGGTTAGTACGGTGGTGTAGTGGTTAGTAGGGTGGTGTAGTGGTTAGTAGGATGGTGTAGTGGTTAGTATAGTGGTGTAGTGGTTAGTATGGTGGTGTAGTGGTTAGTACGGTGGTGTAGTGGTTAGTATGGTGGTGTAGTGGTTAGTATGGTGGTGTACTGGTTAGTACGGTGGTGTAGTGGTTAGTATGGTGGTGTAGTGGTTAGTATGGTGGTGTAGTGGTTAGTATGGTGGTGTAGTGGTTAGTATGGTGGTGTAGTGGTTAGCACGGTGGCGTAGTGGTTAGCACTCTCACCTCATGCCAAGACGATCTGGGTTGGATTCCCGGTCCGGGCCGTTCTGTGTGGAGTCTGCATGTTCTCCCCATGCCTGAGTGGGTTTAATCTAGGTACTGTGTTGGCCATCCAATGGACTGATGGTGCTGGGAATGGCTCCATGACCCTGACTAGTGGCGTAAAGCGAAAGATAATGAATGAATGAATGTAACAAGCTGCTCACCCTGTGAGCAGCTTGTTACCCCTACTATCCTTTTCCTCTTTTCGGTGTGAGCAGCTCTCATGTCTCAGTTTGCCTTTGTGTGGTGTCATTTGCTTCATGTGTTGTTTACTGTGTTTGTTTGGGGGTTTTTTTGCCTTAAATTTCATAAAATCAATCAACTCACACATACATCAATAACGGCGGTCTGGTCTTCAGATGTAGACGATGGATAAAAGCGTCTACTGAGACTGTTTACAAACTAATATCTCTATTACTGACTATTGACTATTACTATACGATGCTTCGTTGTTTTGTTTTAATAAACTAAACTTGATTAAGGCATAAACCCCCCATTTTATTCTAAGGTCCATGTTCAGTCGAAACTGTGAAAACACTGTTTTCAACTTCGACTTTGAAGCCTTTCAGTGAAATGATCCATATGCAATCCTTTAGTCTCAGAGATGAAAGCAGTGCAGCCAGTTTTACAGACGCATAGTAAAAAAAATCTCTCACTGATCAGCCATAACATTCAAAGCACCTCCTTGTTTCTGCACTCATACTATATAGGAGCACTTTGGAGATCTGTGGTCCATCTGTTTCTCTGTTTACTGTGGCACCCTGTTCTTTAATGGTCAGGACCCCTACAGGACCACCACAGAGCAGGTATTATTAGGGAGGCGGGTCATTCTCAAAACTGCAGGGACACTGGCTTAGTGCTGGCGTGAGTGGATCAGACACAGCAGTGCTGCTGAAGTTCTAACAAACCAAAACTATCCAGCCAACAGTGTCCTGTGTCTACTGATGAGGAACTAGAGAACACAAACAGTGCAGCAGCAGATGAGCTACTGTCTCTGACTTTACATCTACAAGGTGGACCAGCAAGTAGTAGGTCTGTCTCAAACCCTAGTGAGTGTCTAAGTAGGCTGTCTAAGTAGGCAGCTGTTTAAGTAGCAGCGTTCTCTCCTCATCTCTCCTCATAAAACAGATTACTGAGACGCTCTAGTTAGAGAGAGACTGCGTCACGGCTTGTTCCCGCCCACTGCAGCACGCCACCGGTCGTTTAGCTGGTTGCTAAGCTACCAGGCGGCATCCAAAACCATGACCAGAGGCTTAAAAATCTGCTAGCATAAATGCTAATGGCTCGAGTATAAAACTGCTAAATGGTGAAGGACTCGTTACAGAGTTGATAATAAAATACTGTTTTGTGTGATTATATGACCAGAAACACATTAAAACTCCAGAGAGAATCAAAATAACTTACATTTTAAAACCACTTGTGTTGCATCATGGGATTGCCTTAGCGGCTGAGGAAGCGTTCAATGCTTCTTTAAAATCAGGTCTAAATAAGGTTCCTCAGTAGACAGTATGTTTAAGGTATGTAAGAACTGGGACAGTCTACATGTCGGGAGCGCATACTATGATGTAAAATGCTGCCTATGTAGGAGCTCACTAGGATTTGAGTCAAGACAAGGGTTTTACTGTTATGGCTGACTGTAAGTAATAGAAAGGAAAATAGTTTTGTATTTCAGTAGGGTTATTTTCTTGTTGTTTGTGTGCGGTAGGAATGAAACACCTCCGGTGATGCTATTGCAAAGTATCCACAATAACAATATCAGGGCTGCAGCATCAGCGCTCTATCAGCGGTTCAGGCCGGATGCAGCCACTGGAACAAAAAACCAAAAAGCCCAGAAACCTCAGGCTTGAAGGAACATGCGGTTCTCAGAGACACAGTGTTCAGTGAGTATGACTTGAGCAGCTGCAGGCTTTTCCTCCTGATACAGCAGCTAATCACTCATCCACCCATACAGCACCTTATATAAGCCGGGCCTGAAAGATGGATCTGTGGCGTTTTACATGCAGCAGACCGCTGAGTGCCCAACATATTAACAGCAGCAGACTTTCAGTCCCAATGTTCAAAGGTTTAGAATCACTGTTTTAAAGGAGAAGTGCCTTTAGCTGTGAGCTCTGAGCCCCCTAACAGCCCACCTTCTCTAGAACCAACGGTGGCCGTCAGGTTTTCACTGGCAGTCTTGATTTACCCTCCTTTAATTTTTCTTGTGTTTTCTTAGTAAAAGTTGGTAAGTTTAAGGCGGCACGGTAGTTTAATGGTTAGTATGGTGGTGTAGTGGTTAGTACGGTGGTGTAGTGGTTAGTGTTAGTAAGGTGGTGTAGTGGTTAGTATGGTGGTGTAGTGGTTAGTACGGTGTTGTAGTGGTTAGTACGGTGGTGTAGTGGTTAGCGTGGTGGTGTAGTGGTTAGTATGGTAGTGTAGTGGTTAGTATGGTGGTGTAGAGGTTAGTATGGTGGTGTAGTGGTTAGTATGGTGGTGTAGTGGTTAGTATGGTGGTGTAGTGGTTAGTACGGTGGTGTAGTGGTTAGTATGGTGGTGTAGTGGTTAGTACGGTGTTGTAGTGGTTAGTACGGTGTTGTAGTGGTTAGTACGGTGGTGTAGTGGTTAGCGTGGTGGTGTAGTGGTTAGCGTGGTGGTGTAGTTGTTAGTACGGTGGTGTAGTGGTTAGTATGGTGGTGTAGTGGTTATCATGATGGTGTAGTGGTTAGCACGGTGGTGTAGTGGTTAGTATGGTGGTGTAGTGGTTAGTACGGTGGTGTAGTGGTTAGTATGGTGGTGTAGTGGTTAGTACGGTGGTGTAGTGCTTAGCGTGGTGGTGTAGTGTTAGTACGGTGGTGTAGTGGTTAGCAAGGTGATGTAGTGGTTAGCAAGGTGGTGTAGTGGTTAGCACGGTATCCATGATGGCCTGTCCATGACGGACCTCGCCCGATGGGCTGGGATTGGCTTTAAGCCCCCAAGATATGGATGGATGGATAGTTAATTTGATCCTCCTTCTGATCCATTCTGTTTAGGTTCTCAAACTCATCATTAGTACTTAGTAGTAATTCAGTGTTTTAAACGTTTTATCCTGTTTTTAAAGTTAATTCAGTTCACATTCGGCCTAACTCCAAGTGAATCATAATTGATAAACAAGTTTTCACTGTTATCATTGTTTTCTTAAAAACACTGATGTTCACCTGAACTTTGCCCAAACCCACACTTTCTTTTAAATGTTATAATAGTATAGATATTATTAGAATATGTAAAACACTTTTCTAAGTTATAAATGACTAAACATTCTAAACAGTTTCAGAGTATAAAGGATTAAAACATTGTGTTCTGGATGCTTTCATTTGTTAGCAAAAAGCTGCAATCATTATTAATATATTTTTTTAATTTATATAATAATCAATTATTATTATTATTATATGAAGGTTCTATTATTATATGATATGAAGACATGTTCCAAGATAAAGAAAATCAATCAATCTTTATTTGTATAGCATTTTTACACCCAGTATTGACTTAAAGCAGCTTCACAGAAAAGCAATTTATGAAAAAGAGGAAACAAAGAGAAGGAGGGAAAGAAAAAAAGAGTCCATGCATAACAGAAACGTTAGAAAGGGTATCCAGGTCCAAGCCCCCGTAGAGCAAGCCAGAGACGCCATTGATAAAAAGAACACTTGAGAGGAACCCAGGCTGGAGGGAGGAACCCACCCTACTCTGGTTGACCCAGACAGAGAGGGAACAACAAAGCTAATAAGATTATATGACATGATACAATAAGAAGAAAACACATTAATTTGTAGTTAAATGTGATTATGCACCAATAATATCCCATAGTTTTGTATATTATATTCCATTTATGTTAATAGAGCCCCCTTAATTTTACATATTGCTCCTTTAATGTGCTGCATCACTGTTTAAAAGCATGGAATCCCAATTTAACCCTAACCCTAACCCTAACCCCAAATTTACTGAGATTAAGGACTCACCATGTGGCTAGAAAGCAGAAGAGGGTGTCCTGGTTTTCTTCCCCAACGTCCAAGTTACAGTCACATGCAAAGATTTGCATATGTTAATAAACAAATCAACACAAATTGTGAGCTAAACTTTGCAGAAAACTAAAAAAAACAAATATATATATTTATAATATTACAATCTACTGTGTATACGTTATTACTGAACAACATAATAACATTTGTTGACCGGTGGGGTAATATAATAAAAAGTTGGCTGGCATAATAAAGATGCACTTTGGCACCAATAAAATCTATCTGGGGTTCAAAAAAATCGTCCAAATATTGAACGAGCATCTCAGCGATGAATAATGACATCATATCAAAGGCCCAGTTCCGTATTAATGAATCAATAGCGAAGCAGCACTGGCAACTGCGTTGGATGAAATGACTCGCGGCCCATTGTGATCAGATTTAATTGAGGAGCTGCAGGTTTCCCGGCTAAAGTCCCTCATGGGAAGGGGAGAGAATGGAGCCGGGAAGCGGCTGCACGCCAATTCAATCCTCAAATGGCGCCTTTGTGCCGTTCACTGAGGCAATCAACCCTCGCTCACCACCAGGGCATTGACATATAGCCATCCTAACACTGCAAGACTCTTCAGTGTCTCTCTTTCTCCTCCCCTTTGTCTAGTCTTTGAAAGTCGATACGGAAGTCGGGCAACAAAAGTTACACAATTTTTCTCCTCACATCAGCAAAGACACGTTAGAAACCAAGCTAACCAGTAAACACTAATTTGCCAGTTAGCCTCATGCCAACTGCAGGCCTAAATGATCACAGTCTCTCCTTAAACCACATTCAGTTGTTGAATAAGCTCCAATAAACTTGCTGAAGTGGTTTCTAACACTGCATGACGTACTGTTATCGGAAATCGTAGACAAAAGCATGTTAGCATGGCTAAAAACAGTAGTAGCAGCTAACCTGAATTTTGTCACGTTTGTGGTCACTGTGCTATCTGTTTTTTGCTGTGTAGTTAATTCACCTCCTTGCTCCTCCATGGGTTTGAACAGACGCTTGACTAGTCGCTAGCCAGCAAGTATAAGGAGTTACATGTTGTAGGTGTGCGCTAGCAAGCAAAGAAAAAGCTAATTAATAAATCTGGGTGTACCGTGGACTAAAAATTGGGCCCATTGTTGGTAGTCAACATTGAGCCCCAGTATGAGGGACTAGTGTGGGATTGCCAAGTCAGTTGTGAAACTGGAGATACATGCAAGACTCTTCAGTCTTTCTCTTTTTCTTCCTTGTGGTCTAGTCTTTGAAAGTCGATACGGAAGTCGGGCAACAAAAGTTACACAATTTTTCTCCTCACATCAGCAAAGGCATGTTAGAAGTTTATCTTTTTTTACTTGGAGGTAGGAGGCTAATGTAGCTAACCAGTAAACACTAATTTGCCAGTTAGCTTCATGCAGGCCTAAATGATCACAGTCTCTCATTTAACCACATTCTGTTGTTGAATAAGCTCCAATAAACGTGCTGAAGTGGTTTCTAACACTGCATGACGTACTGTTATCTGTAATCGTGGACAAAAGCATGTTAGCATGGCTAAAAACAGTAGTAGCAGCTAACCTGAATATTGTCACGTTTGTGGTCACTGTGCTATCTGTTTTTTGCTGTGTAGTTGATTCACCTCCTTGCTCCTCCATGGGTTCGAACAGACGCTCGAATAGTCACTAGCCAGCAAGCACTGGAGCTACATGTTGTAGGGGTTCGCTAGCAAGCAAAAAAACGGCTAATAAAAAAATCTGGGGGTACCGTGGACTAAAAATTGGGCCGGTCTGCTGCTGGTTTAGCTGGACACCCAATTTGGCCCTTTGTTGGTAGTCAACATTAAGCCCCAGTATGAGCGACTAGTGTGGGATTTCCAAGTTAGTTGTGAAACTGGAGATACACGCAAGACTTTTCAGTCTTTATCTTTTTTTTCCTCTTTGTCTAGTCTTTGAAAGTCGATATGGAAGCTTGGCAACAAAAGTTACACTATTTTCTCCTCACATCAGCAAAGATATGTCAAAAGTTTTTTTAACTGGAGGTGCAAGGCTAGTGTAGCTAACCAGTAATGACAGATTAGCCAACTAGCCTCACGTAAACTGCAGGTCTAAGTTGTTACAGTCCCTCCTTAAACCACATTAAGTTGTTGAATAAGCTCCAATAAACTTGCTGAAGTGGTTTCTAACACTGTATGACATACGGTTATCTGTAAACATGGACAAAAAAGTATGTTAGCTTGGCTAAAAGTAGGAGCAGCTATCCCAAACTTCATCCAGTTTGTGGTGACTGTGCTATCTGTTTTTTTGTTTTGTTTTTTATATCAGTCTCTGTGTAGTTTTGTCTAGGTCTAAAAGCTGTGGCTGAATTACCTCCTTACTGCTCCATGAGTTTGAATAGTTGCTTAAATAGTCACTAGGCATAATAGGCATAAGGAGATACACCTTGTAGGTGTGCTCTAGCAAGAAAAGAAAAAGCTAATACAATTCTGGGGGTACTGTGGACTAAACATTGGGCTGGTCAGCTGCTGGTTTAGCTGACCACCCAATTTGGCCCTTTGTTGGTAGTCAACATTAAGCCGCACTATGAGGGACTAGTGAGCTTCCCAACATGGGCCAGAGTCAGTTGTGCAAGTGAAGACACATGCAGGCCCCAGTTTGGCTACACACCCTAAATTAGGGGTTAGGGCCAAACATTGCCACAAACGGAGGCCCCATTTTGGGAAGCTAATCCCTCATACTGGGGCTAAATATTGACTACCAACAAAGGAGCATGTTGGGTAACCAGCTAAACCAGCAGCAGACCAGCATAAACCAGCTTAGTCCAGCAGGAACTCATGTTGGTCTAATCTGTTTTTCAGGAAGGATGGCAAGATGCAAAAACAGCAAACAGGGAATTAACTACGCAAGTGCCCGCTCACTGGTCAACACAGTGAACTTTCTGCAATGCAGGAAAGTTAAGCTGCTCTTAGCGTTAAGCGCCACTAGCCTGTGTCCTAGGGACACCAGATGTTTCATCATTCCTCCCCCACAAAAAAGAGGAAAGGCTCAAGACAGCCAGGCTCTCCCATCATCCGCTGTCAGAGCGGAGCAGCCGAGACTGCAGGGCTCCGACAGCTCTTTCTGGGATTTCTTTTGCGCCGACACAATCGCATTACGCCGCTCCATGGAGACTCTTGCAGGCCTTTCACGCACTCACTGCAGTAGTGTGCAGCAGCAAACCAACAGACCCTTGATGTGAAGCCCCAGGCAGGGCAGCTGAAACCCCTGCTTGGCCCTAATAAAATAAAGAGGTTACAAGGTTAGGGTTAGCTTCCCTCATCACATCAACCGATGAAAATTGGCTGAGGGCTAAATGTAAAGGGCTGAGGTTAGGGTCAGATCATTTGTAGAGAGGAGAATTACTACCCTGTAGCATATTCTGGGTTTGTCAAACTCTAGAGGGCGCTCTCGAGCGAGTTCAACATGAATGAGCATTAGAGCAAATTATAGTTTAAAACACAAAACAGAACAAAGTATTTAAGACCAGTGTTATGTTTTCAACAGTAACAGTGATGCTAACCAATCAACACTCAGTGGCTGTAATGCTAATCAGTCAGTACTTAGTAGCAGTAATGCTAAACAGTCAGTACTCAGTGGCACTAATGCCAACCAGTCAAAACTTAGAAACAGTGATGCTAATCAATCAACACTCAATAGCAGGAAATGCTTATCAATCAACACTTAGAAGCAGTAGTGCTAACCAGCCAGTTCTCAGTAGCAGTAATGCCAACCAATTAGCATTCAGTGGCAGTAAATCAACCAATCCACACTCAGTTGTAGTTATGCCAACCAATCAGCATTCAATAGTAGTAATGCTAACCAATCAACACTCAGTATCAGTAATGCAAATCAATCAACACTCAGAGGCAGTGATGCTAATCAGTCAGTACTCAATAGCAGTAATGCTGACCAATCAGTACTCAGTAGCCGTAATGCTAATCAACCAACACTCAGTAGCAGAAATGCTGACCAATCAGTACTCAGTAGCTGTAATGCAAATCAATCAACACTCAGTAGCAGAAATGCTGACCAATCAATACTCAGTAGTCGTAATGCTAATCAATCAACACTCAGTGGCAGTGATGCTAATCAATCAGTACTCAATATCAGTAATCCCAACCAATCAGTAGCCAGTAGCCATGATACTAACCAGTCATTATTTAGTAGCAATAATGCCAACCAATCAGTATTCAGCAGCAGTGATACTAACCAGCCAGATCTTAGTAGCAATAACGCCAACCAATCAGCCCTCAACAACAGTAATGCTAACCAACCAACATGCAGCCTCATAGCCTCATAGCTTCAGTGCCAATGTAAGGAAGCAAATTCTGGACAGCGGGTGGTACGGGTTTGTGACTCAGCTCTTAAGAGGCCTTTGCGTTGCGGTCACCTTGTGGAATCAGTAAAAAAAACAAAAGAATTCACAGAAGTGATAGCGCAGTGGGGGCCAGTGAAGCCTAACTCATTAAAGAGTGACTCTGTCTCTTGCTCTTATACTCTCTCTGTCTCTTTCTGTCAGTTTCTCTCTCTCTCTATCCCTCTCTCACAAACACAGTTTGGTTTTATAGTGCATAGTCTATAATTTATTATATTCATAGACTAGTCATACCTAAAAGTGGCCTTCAGAAAATGGTGATGAGCTAAATTCAAAGGAGTCAGGGTCAAATTTACTAAGAGAGGCGCTAATTACTGCCAGCACTGCTCTGGTGGGCACTCCCGATTCAGAAATACATATTTAGTTTTCAACTGGAGGGCTGAGTTGAGCTTGAGCTTCTGTGTTGAGTGAGATTTGAAACCTTGTGATATTGTCAGATCCTTGTTTAATTACAGCTAAGCGCTCCATGGTCATCATTTATTTATTTAAAGAGGCGGTATGTACACCTCTCCCATCAGAGCTCCTTCAGAAGCTCCGTCTCCCAAATTAATGGACGTGCGTTTTCAAGGCAAACGACACTAAGCTAGCAAAATTGCTTTTTTAAAGATCTTTGTGGTCATAAAACGCTTTGAAAAACCATTCACAGCATTGTACAGATATAACATCACGGCAAGGAACATATCTAAGGTTAGCTAGGTTGGGGGTTCATAAATCATCACTATGGTTGTCAAAAATAAAGGTTATGGACAAAAAATATAGGATAGTGGCTATATGTTGAGCTCCATATGAATTTTCAAGAGGGAGAGATGGCTAAGAAACAGCCAAAGAGGAGAAGATCTAAAGAACGAGCTGTGTTAACATCAGTGAGATATTTAATTGGTGGAGAGACATCCTAGAGTTGACCAGACCATAGTTGGCTTCCTATTTTCCAGCTTCTTTTTCAAAATTTACCCAATTCCACCTTAAATGGTGTATGTATTAGGCTATATTCTGACGCATCAGCTTCTTGTCGAGATTTCCCGTTCCACCTTAAATGGTGTAAATATTAGGCTATGTTCTGATACATCAGCTTCTTGTTGAGTTTCCATTCCACCTTAAATGGTGCAGCAGTTACAATCAGGCACCTCACCTTTTAGTTGAGTTTTCCCATTCCACCTTAAATGGTGTAAATATTAGGCTAAATTATGACACATTAGCTTCTAGTTGAGTTTTCCCATTCCACCTTAAATGGTGTAAATATTAGGCTATATTCTGACACATCAGCTTCTTGTTTGAGTTTTCCCATTCCACCTTAAATGGTGTAAATATTAGGCTATATTCTGACACATCAGCTTCTTGTTTGAATTTTCCCATTCCACCTTAAATGGTGCAAAAATTAGGCTATATTCTGACGCATCAGCTTCTTGTTGAGTTTTCCCATTCCACCTTAAATGATGAAAATATTAGGCTATATTCTGACGCATCAGCTTCTTGTTTGAGTTTTCCCATTCCACCTTAAATGATGTAAATATTAGGCTATATTCTGACGCATCAGCTTCTTATTGAGTTTTCCCACTCCACCTTAAATGATGTAAATATTAGGCTATATTCTGACGCATCAGCTTCTTATTGAGTTTTCCCATTCCACCTTAAATGATGTAAATATTAGGCTATATTCTGACGCATCAGCTTCTTATTGAGTTTTCCCGTTCCACCTTAAATGGTGTAAATATTAGGCTATATTCTGACGCATCAGCTTCTTGTTGAGTTTTCCCACTCCACCTTAAATGATGAAAATATTAGGCTATATTCTGACGCATCAGCTTCTTGTTTGAGTTTTCCCATTCCACCTTAAATGATGTAAATATTAGGCTATATTCTGACGCATCAGCTTCTTATTGAGTTTTCCCATTCCACCTTAAATGGTGTAAATATTAGGCTATATTCTGACGCATCAGCTTCTTATTGAGTTTTCCTATTCCACCTTAAATGGTGTAAATATTAAGCTATATTCTGACGCTTCAGCTTCTTGTTGAGTTTTCCCATTCCACCTTAAATGGTGTAAATATTAGGCTATATTCTGACGCATCAGCTTCTTATTGAGTTTTCCCATTCCACCTTAAATGGTGTAAATATTAGGCTATATTCTGACGCATCAGCTTCTTGTTGAGTTTTCCCATTCCACCTTAAATTATGTAAATATTAGGCTATATTCTGACGCATCAGCTTCTTATTGAGTTTTCCCATTCCACCTTAAATGATGAAAATATTAGGCTATATTCTGACGCATCAGCTTCTTGTTTGAGTTTTCCCATTCCACCTTAAATGATGTAAATATTAGGCTATATTCTGACGCATCAGCTTCTTATTGAGTTTTCCCATTCCACCTTAAATGATGTAAATATTAGGCTATATTCTGACGCATCAGCTTCTTATTGAGTTTTCCCATTCCACCTTAAATGGTGTAAATATTAGGCTATATTCTGACGCATCAGCTTCTTATTGAGTTTTCCTATTCCACCTTAAATGGTGTAAATATTAAGCTATATTCTGACGCTTCAGCTTCTTGTTGAGTTTTCCCATTCCACCTTAAATGGTGTAAATATTAGGCTATATTCTGACGCATCAGCTTCTTATTGAGTTTTCCTATTCCACCTTAAATGGTGTAAATATTAGGCTATATTCTGACTCTTCAGCTTCTTGTTGAGTTTTCCCATTCCACCTTAAATGGTGTAAATATTAGGCTATATTCTGACACATCAGCTTCTTGTTAAGTTTTTCTGTTCCACCTTAAATGGTGTAAATATAAGGCTATATTTTGATGCATCAGCTTTTTGTTATGTTTTCCCATTCCACCCTAAATGGTAGAATTAATAGGCTATATTCTGACGCTTCAGCTTCCTGTTCGAGCTTCCCCGTTCCACCTTAAGTGGTGCAGCAGTAACATTCTTGTGCCTACCTGAGTCTACCAGTCCGGCTTCTTGTTAAAACTTTCCAGTTTGAATGTAACTGCTACGCTATTTAAGGTGGAACCAACTTTAGTCTGCTCAGCTATAGGAGGTCTCTCGCCTTACTGGTCATCCTTGCCTGGTCTAAGAACATCTTACTCAGCCTCTGTTCTTAGATCTTCCTCTCTTTGGTTGTTCCTCAGCCATCTCTCCTTCTTGACAATTCATATGGAGCTCAGCATACAGCCCCTTCCTTCCCCGTCCCGTGCACTAGCAAGAACGCCCCCTCTTGCTGATTGGCTGGTCATTTTCCCATTGCCGGAGCCATTGCTGTGTCCCAGCGCTGGATTTGTTTCCAGCGCCCGAACAGAACAGGCAGCTAGTGGCCCGTGAGGAGATATTCACTGAATTGTAAGTGTATTGGATTGAAATCGTATACTGCAGCTTGAACTACTATTAAAAATGGCCATTAAGTACAAGTTATTTCTTTCCCAGGAATAAACATGGTGGGTTTTTGTACGGTCCTGTGTGGTGGCCACAAAGAGCGCAGCACAGATACACACACACACACACACACAGAGTCTCCCTTCAGTCCAAAATCAATAACCCATATCCCGCATTGCTTGCAGTCTTCATATTCAGATTTTACAGTAGCCAATTTAACTCGCAGCCGTAAAAGAAGCAGCAGCACAGAGTGGACGTGTGCTACTGGCCAGAAGTCAAACAAAGGCCTCTGAGGAGTTTAGAAAAGAGACAGGCAATCTCGCGATCAATCCGCAGTCAGTCCTAACCACTGCAGACAAGCAAACAAAGCCACTTCATTCTTTACACTCTGAATGAGGTGGAATGGAACGCGCCGGCTGTTTGCGGTCAGGCCGAGAGCGTCCCGTACGCTGACAGCCTGACTCAACTCGGGGTAAGCAGGCAATGACCGTCCTCTTTATCTCCCACGAAAAACTATATCTGAAACATCCAGAGCTATCTGAGCGGGTCAAAAGGCCTTGTTTGAACAGCCGCTTAAATCTGATTTAGCTTTTTCTCATTCGCCCTGTCTGTCGAAAACCTTACAGTCCACTTTAAATGAGCGGTTTGAGGTCCAGGCGAAGGAATTTCAGAGATTAGGCTATATTCTAACACATCAGCTTCTAGTTGAGTTTTCCCATTCCACCTTAAATAGTATAACGATGAGGCTATATTCTAACACATCAGCTTCTAGTTGAGTTTCCCCATTCCACCTTAAATAGTATAACTATGAGGCTATATTCTGACACATCAGCTTCTAGTTGAGTTTTCCCATTCCACCTTAAATAGTATAACTAATAGGCTATTTTCTAACACATCAGCTTCTAGTTGAGTTTTCCCATTCCACCTTAAATAGTATAACTATGAGGCTATATTCTAACACATCAGCTTCTAGTTGAGTTTTCCCATTCCACCTTAATTAGTATAACTATGAGGTTATATTTTGACACATCAGCTTCTAGTTGAGTTTTCCCATTCCACCTTAAATAGTATAACTAATAGGCTATATTCTAACACATCAGCTTCTAGTTTAAGTTTTCCCATTCCACCTTAAATAGTATAACTATGAGGCTATATTCTGACACATCAGCTTCTAGTTGAGTTTTCCTATTCCACCTTAAATAGTATAACTATGAGGCTATATTCTGACACATCAGCTTCTAGTTGAGTTTTCCCATTCCACCTTAAATAGTATAACTATGAGGCTATATTCTGACACATCAGCTTCTAGTTGAGTTTTCCCATTCCACCTTAATTAGTATAACTATGAGGTTATATTTTGACACATCAGCTTCTACTTGAGTTTTCCCATTCCACCTTAAATAGTATAACTATGAGGCTATATTCTGACACATCAGCTTCTAGTTGAGTTTTCCCATTCCACCTTAAATAGTATAACTATGAGGCTATATTCTAACACATCAGCTTCTAGTTTGAGTTTTCCCATTCCACCTTAAATAGTATAACTAATAGGCTATATTCTGACACATCAGCTTCTAGTTGAGTTTTCCCATTCCACCTTAAATAGTATAACTAATAGGTTATATTCTGACACATCAGCTTCTAGTTTGAATTTTCCCATTCCACCTTAAATAGTATAACTATGAGGCTATATTCTGACACATCAGCTTCTAGTTGAGTTTTCCCATTCCACCTTAAATAGTATAACTATGAGGCTATATTCTGACACATCAGCTTCCTGTTCGAGCTTCCCCGTTCCACCTTAAGTAATGCAGCAGTTACATTTTTGTGCCTGCCTGAGTCTACCAGTCCGGCTTCTTGTTTAAACTTTCCACTGCTACACCATTTAAGGTGGAACCAACTTTAGTCTGCTCAGCTCTAGGATGTCTCTCACCTGCCTGATGTTGACACAGCTGTTCAACCTTGCCTGGTCTAAGAACTGCCCACTTAAAATAGGCGGTTTGAGGTTGAGACGAAGGAATTAGATCGATTAGATCCCGATTCACAAGGTCCCAATTGAATTTGATTTCCAATTTGATTCAATTCAATTCAATTATGATTCATTTAGGAATATTTCAGTTACAATAATATGTTTTGTTTGAATATGAAAAGAGATTTTCAGAGAACTAATGTGGTAAATGTACAAGGAACGCTCAACCTACCATTACTAAAAACATTAGTGTTTATATGTTTATACATGGTTTCTGAATCCAAAATGTAGCCAGACATCTGCTTTCAAGTTCTCGTGTGGGGGGCTGGAATGCTAATCTTAAAGCTCGATCTCGGGTTTATGAGAATTGATATCGAATTATTCAATTGAAGATTGATTTGAATCGAAAAATCGTTTTTTTAAACACACCTCTACTATGTAGTACCAAATTGTGACTGTTTAGCTGTTTTTCCTCAGTTTGGTGAAATCATGGCTCAATGAGGCACTGGAGCCATACTTAGCATGGACCCTCCCCCAACACTGCAACATTATGAGGAAATGCAGGACGCTTGCAAGCTTTAGGAAGTGCGAGGAACCAGGGATGAATAAACGACAAGAAGAGGAGTGGGGACCTGCCGTGAGTGAGTACATGAAGTTTGGAGGCTGTAGGTTTAACGAAACTGTTATATTTGGGAGCGCTCAAAAATGAATGGGATTCTATGGGGGAAAAGGAAGGGATGGAAAAAGATGTCTGTCTTTTTTATCCTATTGATTCTCTATGGGAAAAAAATCTAGAAAAAATTGTTTTCCGGATTCCGTGCATCCAATCAAAAAGCTGTATACAATCAGACCGAGTAGGTGGTTGGATTTGCACCACACCACAAAGTCCTCCATCAAGTTCTAGCATTATTGGACACTTGAGAAAGGTTGCACCTTTCTTGTGATTGGACATGGTACCAAGACCCTAGCTTGGTCAACCCACTTTATCACAGGCCTTCCTTAAAGATGTTGTTGTCTAGAAGGCTTAACGCTGGCCATAACTTTCACCGTGCATGTCATATAATGTCAGCAACTGGATGACTTAATAACTCAACCTGGATTGATGATGAAAGACACTCAGGTGGAGCAATTAGGTCATTAACTTTCATGATTTGTTTCTATCTTCGTGCCGTATCTCCAGCGCGATAACCAAACAGCCGGCAAAACGTCAGGCTTGAAAGTGACTGGCAAGTGGGAAACTAAATTTGATTTGTGGCCAAACTATTCCTTTCGCCTAATTTCCATCAGCCCTGTGCAATCTTCAAGGAACTGTTTGACAAGAAGTGCTACAAGGCTCTCTCCGTGTTAGCACGGCCCGTGCTGTCCATTTAGGGGGTCCCTATATAGGATTTGGCCATTGCCTGAGGGAGCCGAATGATTGCGGCGGGCCTATCTCAGGTACACTGGAGATTGGCTCTCGTTTTTTTTTTTTTTTTTTTTTGCTATTCACCTCATCTGGAAGGCATTTTGAGCATGCAATTTGTCTGCCCTTCCACTCTCTCCCCTCCGCTGACTTAGGGTCAGAGTATCTAATCCTGGATTAATCACAGTCAGAGTATCTAATCCTGGATTAATCACTGTCTCAGTATCTAATCCTGGATTAATCACAGTCTGAGTATCTAAACCTGGATTAATCACAGTCTCAGTATCTAATCCTGGATTTATCACAGTCTCAGTATCTAATCCTGGATTAATCACAGTCTCAGTATCTAATCACGGATTAATCACTGTCTCATTATCTAATCCTGGATTAATCACAGTCTCAGTATCTAATCCTGGATTAATCACAGTCTGAGTATCTAAACCTGGATTAATCACAGTCAGCGTATCTAAACCTGGATTAATCACAGTCTCTGTATCTAATCCTGGATTAATCACAGTCTCAGTATCTAATCCTGGATTAATCACAGTCTCAGTATCTAAACACAGATTAATCACTGTCTCATTATCTAATCCTGGATTAATCACAGTCTGAGTATCTAATCCTAGATTAATCACTGTCTCAGTATCTAATCATGGATTAATCACAGTCTCAGTATCTAATCCTGGATTAATCACCGTCTCAGTATCTAAACCTGGATTAATCACAGTCAGAGTATCTAAACCTGGATTAATCACAGTCTCTGTATCTAATCCTGGATTAATCACAGTCTCAGTATCTAATCCTGGATTAATCACTGTCTCAGTATCTAAACCTGGATTAATCACTGTCTCAGTATCTAAACCTGGATTAATCACAGTCAGAGTATCTAAACCTGTATTAATCACAGTCTCTGTATCTAATCCTGTATTAATCACAGTCTCAGTATCTAATCCTGGATTAATCACAGTCTGAGTATCTAATCCTGGATTAATCACAGTCTGAGTATCTAAACCTGGATTAATCACAGTCTTAGTATCTAATCCTGGATTAATCACAGTCTCAGTATCTAATCATGGAATAATCACAGTCAGAGTATCTAAACCTGGATTAACCACAGTCTGAGTATCTAATTCTGGATTAACCACAGTCTGAGTATCTAATTCTGGATTAACCACAGTCTGAGTATCTAATTCTGGATTAACCACAGTCTGAGTATCTAATTCTGGATTAACCACAGTCTGAGTATCTAATTCTGGATTAATCACTGTCTCAGTATCTAATCATGGAATAATCACTGTCTCAGTATCTAATCCTGGATTAATCACAGTCTCAGTATCTAATCCTGGATTAATCACAGTCAGAGTATCTAAACCTGGATTAATCACAGTCTGAGTATCTAATCCTGGATTAATCACAGTCTCAGTATCTAATCCTGGATTAATCACAGTCAGAGTATCTAAACCTGGATTAATCACAGTCTGAGTATCTAATCCTGGATTAATCACAGTCTCAGTATCTAATCCTGGATTAATCACAGTCAGAGAATCTAAACCTAGATTAATCACAGTCTGAGTATCTAATCCTGGATTAATCACAGTCTGAGTATCTAATCCTGGATTAATCACAGTCTGAGTATCTAATCCTGGATTAATCACAGAGTATCTAAACCTGGATTAATCACAGTCTGAGTATCTAATCCTGGATTAATCACAGTCTGAGTATCTAATCCTGGATTAATCACAGTCTCAGTATCTAATCCTGGATTAATCACAGTCAGAGTATCTAAACCTGGATTAATCACAGTCTCAGTATCTAATCCTGGATTAATCACAGCCTGAGTATCTAAACCTGGATTAATCACAGTCAGAGTATCTAAACCTGGATTAATCACAGTCTCTGTAGCTAATCCTGGATTAATCACAGTCTGAGTATCTAATCCTGGATTAATCACAGTCTGAGTATCTAATCCTGGATTAATCACTCTCTGAGTATCTAAACCTGGATTAATCACAGTCTGAGTACCCCCCACCCCCACCCCCAACCAAGATGTCACACTCCATGCGTGCTGTTTCTCTCACTTCACTTCCACCCACTTTGAGCCAGCGGACTGATAATCCTTATTAGCGTATTAATTACTTCCACCGCTTTTGTCTCCGTCTCCAAAAGTGGCGATTCAGAGGGGATCGCCGAGAGGAGAAAAAGGAGGATGAGGGGAAAGAAAAGAGAGAGGGAAAGAAGAAGAAAAGCGAGGATGAGGGGAAAGAAAAGAGAGAGGGAAAGAAGAAGAAAAGCTCCGGGCGCGGATAGATAAATTCGACTTGAAGTACTGCAGCAATCCGAAGCGGGTTTATCAGCGGCGCTCAGATTCTTTCGCGTCCGAGCTTTGATCCGGGCTGCCGGAACGAGGGCGCGGCGTCTTCCGGTCCGGGTTTCCGCTCTCTCCTGCACCGAATGCTGCATGCAACCCAGCCAAAGGGGAAAGCGGAAGCTGGAACGCGGCCAAATGTGCCGGTATATGGCCTGCTCTCTGCTTGAAGGGCCAATAAAGTTTATTTATTTCTGGGAGCCTTTTATTGCGCAGACGTGACAGTGGAGATAATGCTTATCTGAGCTGTGCTTAGGATGGCGTGCTCTCGGTATGTATGCGCACACACGCCTGCTCGCACAATCTCTATCTCTCTCTTTCACTCCCGGGACCACAAAACTGTCACTAGCTTCCCAGCAAACTCTCGACCTGAGCATTTTACAGGAGCTGACTTCCTGACGAGCTATTCTGTTATCAATAATATCCTCCAGCCTCAGGCAAATATCTGATTGTATGCTAGCCTGACCCCATTGACAACTTTCCTGAGCTTTAGCTTTCAGTAAGTAAATATATATATATATATATATATATATATATATATATATATATATATATATATATATATATATAAACTATAAACTATATTGCCTATAGTATTCACTCACCCATACAAATCATTGAATTCAGGTGTTCCAATGACTTCCATGGTCACAGGTGTATAAAGCCAAGCACCTAGACCTGCAGACTGCTTCTACACACATTAGTGAAAGAATGGGTCACTCTCAGGAGCTCAGTGAACTCCAGTGTGGTACTTGGATAGGACGCCACCTGTGCAACAAGTCCAGTCGTGAAGTTTTCTCACTACTAAATATTCCACAGTCGACTGTCAGTGGTGTTATACCAACGTAGAAGTGATTGGGAACGACAGCAACTGAGCCACCAAGTGGTAGCCAAGTGTAAAGTTTGGTGGAGGTGGGATTATGGTGCGGGGCTGTTTTTCAGGAGTTGGGCTCGGACCCTTAGTTCTAGTGAAAGGAACTCTTAATGCTTCAGCAGACCAAGAGACTTTGGACAATTTCATGCTCCCAACTTGGTGGGGACAGTTTGGGGACGACCCCTTCCTGCTCCAACATGACTGCCCACCAGTGCACAAAGCAGCTCTATAAAGACATGGAGGAGTGAGTTTGGTGTGGAAGAACTTGACTGGCCTGCACAGAGTCCTGAGCTCAACCTGATAGAACACCTTTGGGATGAATTAGAGTGGAGACTGTGAGCCAGACCTTCTCGTCCAACATCAGGGTCTGACCTCACAAACGTTTTTCTGGAAGAACGGTCAAACATTCCCATAAACACTCTCCTAAACTGTGTGGAGAGCATTCCCAGAAGAGTTGAAGCTGTTATAGCTGCAAAGGTTGGGCCGACATTATATTAAACCCTATGAATTAGGAATGAGTTGTCACTCAAGTTCATATGCATGGGTATAGATACAGTGTGTTTATGTAAATATATATTTATATGCAACAGATTTTTCAATTTTCATTCACGATAATACGCAGCATGAGTGGAAGGACAGTGGCAGCTTCCAGCACTAACGCTGAAGGCATTAGCGCCGTTCCGTTTTGCATTAATTTATTCCTCACTGTACGTCGTGCTGCCAGGGTGCCATGGGGAGAGAGCAAATCTGAGAAAGCTGTCCTTAACTTTTTTTGCGCATTGCCTGCGTGCTCTCCGTGGAAAACAATAAATATTTGATCGCAAGAAAAAGAAGTTATTTTAAAGTACGGCCGGGCTCCTTATCATTCCTACCCAGGAGAAGCCCCGGCTCCGCTTACAGCCTTCTTGTTGGCGGAGGAGCCAAAAAAGTATCTCATATGCATTCATAGGCTTGAAAAAGAAGACACCGCTAAACAAATCTGTCTCCTCGGTGGACGCGGCCCATCTATTCGTCCAATTTGAGCTCAAATAAACAGCAGCCGGCTCGCTCCCTGTTCACTCCCGGCCTGCATCTTGATTCATCAGAAATCCCTGGGACAAACTACAGCTACCGCGGCGGAGCGGTCCAGCTGATCCAGGTCCAGATGTGACTGGTACTGGGGTGTGAGCCAAAAGGAATTACCCTCTTATAGCCGTGGCAGTCAGAGAGGATTTCTCAAAGTAGGAATTCGGAGTAAAGCAGATGTATTATATGTCCAACAGTGTCGAGATACTTTCCGGTTCAGGGTTTTGTGGTAGTCTTTTAAAAACAAGATGTTGGAACATTGCTGTGAGGATTTGATTGCAGGACATTTGTGAGATCTGGGATTTACTGGAGCAATGGCGCTGGAGTCGGGATCATTTGGACATCTTTAGAAGAAGCTGGAACGATGACACCTTTGGGATGAGTATCAGTATCAGTATTCATCTCAAAGGTGTTCAGTTGAGCTTTAAAACTGCCACTCTTGCCAAAGACATTCAGCCAAGCCTCATCAAGCCAACTCATGCCAAAGGAATTCAGGTGGAATTCATTCCAGTTCAAAAGAAATTCATCTGGCCTTCATCAATTCAACCCGTGTCAAAGGTATTCTGTTGAGCTTTATCAATCCAGCTCGTTCCAGAGGTGTTCATCTGAGCTTCATCGCTTCAAATCATCCCATATGTGTTCAACTCAGTTTGATCACTCCAACTCACCCCAACGGTGCTCAGCTGACCTCAACCACTCCAACTCATCCCAACTGTGATTGATTGACTCCTGACTCACACCGGTTCATATCCAAGTTATTAATTGGTGAATGACGAATCATTCCCAATGAGTTCTAATTAGCCTAATCTCCCTCTAAACCATCCCCACTAAATCACCTTCATCACTCCAACTCACTCCAAAGGTGTTTCTCTGAGCTTCATCATGCCAACTCATCCCAAAGAGGATATATGGAGCTTCCTTACTTCAACTCACTCCAAAGGTGCTCATTGGAGCTTTTTTACTGTAACTCATTACAACAATGCTTAACTGAGCCTCCTCACTTATACCAGCCTAGATCAGTCAAACTTAACCTCTCCAACTCATCCCAACTGTGATTGATTGACTCCGGACTCACTCCGGTTCATCTAAAAGTTATTCATTGGAGTTTCAACTAAGATAAAACATTCCCAAGGAGTTCTAATTAGTCTAATCTCCCTAAACCATCCCAAATGTGTTCAAGTCACCTTGATTACTGCAACTGCAATCACGTCAACTCATTCCAATATATATGGATATATATATGGAGCTTCATTACTCCAACTCACTCCAAAGGAGTTACTTCAACTAATCACAACAGCACTTAGCTAAGCCTACTCACTTATACTAGACTAGATCAACTGACTTCATCACTTTAACTCACCCCAAAGGTGATTACTAGAGTGTCATCACTTTCAGAAGGGTTCAATGGAACTACAACCTTCGAACTCAAGAGGCATTGGCCCAGGTGTATCGAAAACAGCCAAATGTGCAGATTAAGTCGGACACTTAAGTCAACGGTCAAGCCTTCCCAGTAGAAGAGCTCAGGGACCTTCTTATCGAATGACCCTGGTTTACCTGTTCCAGCTCCTTTGCTTTGTGAAACTCTGCCCATGAAAACCATGTAGCATCATCAGAGTAAGGCTTCAAGGCAAGGTGTAGCCGACCAAAGGTGCTACACCTGTGTACAGATAACTGATCAAAGCCATATTGTTTAATGGCAAAGGACGAAGGACGAAAATGGACGAAATGATGGGTTGAAAACGGATGAGCAGGAAGCACTGCAGCTTGTTTGGCGTAGCAGGAGCTCATACACAAGAAACGAGTACAAAACACAGAGAGTGTTCAAGGACTGATACAGCTTCTACCTAATTAGGCCTGAGACCGCACAATGTAATTGCACTCGGCGAAACCGCTGCCCTGCAGCAAGACGAGGTCACTAATAATGCGACGCTGGGGAACCTGCGCGAGGAAAGTTCCGAGGCAGGCAGATGTAGCCCACTGTAAACAGTCGGAGCACTTTCGTTGGCGTCGATTGGATTGAATGGATAAGACTGAAGAGGTAAACGTCATATTAGTCACTCCAATTAAAAGTTATGAAAGCTCGTTTGAATGACCGTGATCCAGAGGAGTTCAGGTTGCCATGGCACCGGAGAGGCATGCACGGATCCGGTTTCGCGGCCATTATTGGAGCCTTCAGCAGAACGAGGCCCTGAAAAGGACCCTTTGACGAGCCGTCCCACGTTGCCATGGAAGTCAATGCGGACTTAGAGTATCCGTCTTGCTCTCGCGTTAAACGCTCTCTTTCTCGCGCGGGCCCTGTTTATCTCTCGCTGCCTAATGAAGCCTTTAATCTGCCCGCACGCGTCTGAGAGACGCTCGCAGAGATAAATCACAAACAGCGAGGTGAATAAACCGACGCGAAACAAAGCCGGAGAAGAGTTGCCGAACTCCACGTGGCACGTCGCCGCGTCTAATGACTGCCTCACAATGCAGTGCAGTTGGGTGAGCGCGCCATTATCACTACAGGAGGACGTCTACGCTTGTCAAAACTGAAGCATGGTGCTACGGGAGCTGTTAAATGTTCCAGCGGTGGGAGTCCTATTATCATCGCTTTAGTAGAGTCCGGTGATTTGTTGCAAATATGAGTTCTTTAACCCTCCCGGGTCCCCCGTTGCGTAGGTTTCTCCTCCAATGGCGCGTTGAAACAAGCAGAGAATTTGGCGAACGTACAGGTTGGTTTTCATTTATTGTTTATTACAAGCTGCAGTTATTACTGCTGGTTTGTTATTAGTGATTGTATTGTTATACAATTATTGTCCCAAAACATTGTTGCAAATATTTTATTATATCTTTTCATGGGACAACACTGAAGATATGACAAATTGAGCCCAATTATCCATTTTTCCTCGTTAGTGTTGCTAGGTCTCAGGTGTGAAGAGGGAGCAGGTGTGTTAAATTTGGTGTTATTGCACTCATACTGGTCACTGGGAGTTCAACATGGCACCTCATCTGGAGGATCTGAAAAAAAAGAATTGTTGCTCTACATAAAGATGGCTTAGGAGATAAAAAAAGATACACCCTGAAACTGAGCTGCAGCATGTTGGCCAAGACCATACAGCGGTTTAACAGGACAGGTTCCACTCAGAACAGGCCTCGCCATGGTCCACCAAAGAAGTGCATGTGCTCAGGGTCATATCCAGAGGTTGGCTTTTAAACATAGACGTATTAGATATTGTATCTTGTGGATGTAAAGTTTTACCACAATAATCGTTAAATAAAATGAGAACCTCTATAGCAACTATCAAGCAGGTGTAGCAATCCAGCACTCTAGAAACCACCATGCAACCATCTGGGAAAATCCAGCAAACACCTAGTAACAACCTAGCATCCACTATACCATATATCCCTATACCATACTATACCATCTATCTCTATTGTTTATCTGACATGGGCAGTTTGGCAAAATTTATATTACATTCTTCTTCTTTTTCTTCTTCTTCTTCTTCTTATTATTATTCTGCCAGATTTTTGTCTTTGAAGTCATCCCACAGTGTTCCCAATATTGACTCACCAACCCTGGATTGTTTGGCCTTATCAGGAATAATGTGGCAGCTTTTTGATCTACAGACGTTTTTACTACAATTATTTTTCCACTGTGAGAACTTCTATAGCAAGTACCTAGAAGGTATAGTGGTCTAGCATCCCTTATATGCAACCACCTTGCATACAATTCCAACAATCTTGCAACCACCTGGGAAAACCCAGCAAACACCCAGTAAAACCCTAGCATGGCATGGACAGTTTTGATGGCCTACCAGGTTGTTCTACAGTGGTCCTCATGCCTTGCGTTTTATATATAACCCAATATATATCAGAAGCTGCAGTTTTTACTGCTGTTGTGCTTTCAGTCAATGATTGTGCATTGCAAAGCAATATATGGTCCAAAGAAAAACCTCAATTTTCTCAGTTTTTCTCGTTTTTCATTTATCTATATCTTTTGAACAAGGCGGTTGTTTAGATCCTACATTACAATAATTGACATTAGAAGTTTTAAAGGTTTTTGCCCTCTCCTGTAATGTTATATACTATATAACAAGTATCAAAACAAGTATACCTTCTTAACATCCAATGTAAATTAATTCAAGGATTCAAGGATTCAAGGAGACTTTATTGTCATTCGCATCACATGTGGTACATGGGGTGGAACGAAATTGTGGTACCCAAGGACCCAGTTTTACCCAGACAGCAGTACTTAAATGTAATTTAGGATATAAATAGCTGCCTTTTTTATTTCAACTCATCCCACAGTTTTCTCAACATTGATTCACCAACCCTGGAATGTTTGGTCTTATCTGGAATGTACAGCTTTTTGATTGGATATGCGGTTTTACTAGAATTATTATTTTTTCGCTATGGGAGCCTCTGGTGTAGTGGTTAGCACTGTCGCCTCACAGCAAGTGAAATCCACTCCAATTCAAAAGAAATTCATCTGACCTTCATCAATTCAACCTTTATCAATCCAGCTCATTCCAGAGGTGTTCATTTGAGCTTCATCACATTAGCTCACCCCAACTGAGATCAGCTGACTTCATTACTTCAGCTTATCCCAACGGAGTTATATGGAGCGATATCAATCCAACTCACCCCAAATGTGTTCAGATGAGCTTCATCTCCCTAAATCATCCTAAACATGTTCAACCAGACTTTACCTCCTCATCTCATTCCAGAGTAGTTCATATAAGATTAATCTCCCTAAATCATCCTAAATGGGTTTAACTCAGGTGCTTGGCTGAGCTTAATCACTCCAACTTGTCCCAAGTGAGATAGATTCAATTCATCACTCTATTTCATCCCAAAGATGTTCATCGCTTTAGGTCATACCCTACAGGTTTCATGGAGTGTCGTCACTCCAACTCATCCCAAAGATGTTCAACTGAGCTTAGTCACGCCAAGTCATTGCAAATGTGTCCAGCCAAACTTAAGCTCCTCAACTCATCCCAAGGGCGTTCAAATGAGCTTAATCGCCCCAAATTATCACACGTGTTCAACTCATCTAGATCACTCCATCTCCCCGCAAAGGTGCTCAGCTGAGCTTAATCACTCCAACTTATCCCAAGTGTAATTGATTGATTAACTTCATTACTCATCTTAAAGCTGCCTTGTTCAATAGATATAGAAGAATTCTTGTCTTTCAACTCATCCCACAGGTTTCCTGATATCAACTCACCAACCCTGCTTTTTGATGCGGAGATGTGGTTTTACTATAATGATTATCTTTTCGCTATGGGAGCCTCTATAGGGCACACTGGTGTAGTGTGCAGCTTTTTTAATGGATATATGTTTTTACTCGAGTGCTTGAGTTTCCTCTGGTTACCCCGGCTTTCACCCACAGTCTAAAGACATGCATGTTAGGTGTGAGTGTGTGTTGGCTATGCGATGGACTGGCGACCTGTACATGGTGTACCTGGCCTTCGCCCGATGACACTGGGATTGTCTCCAGCTCCCCCGTGACCCTGAATGGTAGGACAAAGCGGAAGATCATGGATAATTGATGGAACCTCTATAGCAACTACCCATAAAAGGCTTCTATAGCAACTACCCAGAAGAAGGTATAGCACTACTCTAATAACCATCTTGTGACCCCCATGGGAAAACCCAGGAAACACCTAGTAAAACCCTAGCAACCACCTGGGATACTATACCATATTTTCTACTGCCTTTATTGTATTTCCAAAAAAGCTAACTAAATAGTTTAAGTAAGCTAAACACTTCCTTCTTATAAATTATTTATATTTAATATTTATATTTCATCCCCCTTAATTTTGCTATTCAGACAAACGGCTGATATGCTTCCCCAAAAATTTAGATATGGATCAAGTAGATTAAGAGATATAATATTATTATTAGACTTCTGATGAAGTTAGGACTATAACTACTGCCTTATCTTGCTTTCGCCACGTCGTTGTCCTATTTTGACATCAAAGCCATGGGAAAAAAAATGAGCGTGTCAATTAAAAGAATTACACAATCCATTATGTAACCATGAAAGTAATAATACGGTGAACTAATTACACGTCTTGTATATGAAAACAACGCAGACTAGGAGTTTAATGAGCGCCCCTGGCCTTTTAGAGGTGTGATCTCTCCAACAGCGGTCCACCTGTTTACTCTGGAGTGCGAGCGCTAAGCCCAGCTAGGCCGAGCCGTTTTTTTTTTATTTAAAAAAAAAATTCTCAGAATAGCTCAACAGATGGCCATCCTAGGGGAAAATAAAGTGGTGGCATGACCAATCTAGAGTAACAGACGAGCTGAATGCCGTCTGGCGGACACCCATAGCCACGTTAACACGGCAGGGAAAGTTCTTTCGCACGGCCGCGAGCGTCCCAATCCGTTTCCAGCCATGCTTTGAAGCTGCCGGGGCCCGGCGAAAAGAGGCCGTATCATTTCAGAGCAGCGGAGAATCGCTGGTCAACCTGCAGCCGGCCACTCCGGGGCTGAGCCTTCCCGGGCGACGTGGGAAGGAGAGGGAGAGAAAAATGAGACGTGAGAGGCATCACCTACGGAGGAAATCACTGTGTGTAGCCTCAACTCTGTGTGTGTGTGTTCCTGCGTTTGTTTATCTGTTTACTCCTCCATTCTTTGCTGGCGCTGGCTCTGACACGGCACTTTGTCAATACCACAGTTCAGTTAAAGAGCACTGTTTCTCTCTCTGTGCTTCTGCTGTAGCATATCGGCATTTCATTTTCCTGCGCACTCGCACTTATCCTCCCGACGCAGCTCAGAGGAGTGACTGTAAATAAACATATTCTCATACTAGAACTTACGTGCGGAGGCAGTTTAAACGGCGCTCCCGATCAGACTCCCCAAGTAATATGCAATTAGCAAACAAAACCTGCAAATCAGACGCTCAGCCGTGCGCAGTTCTGTGCTAGTGTGGGGTTCTTATGTGTTTCCAGGGCCTATGAGCATATGCAAATGCCGCTAGCCCGACTGGAACCTTAGAGTCTGGCCTATAACCAAAATCTGTTGTCACCATACTCGCTTGCATCCTTCAACAGTGCTGCCGTAGTCTGTATAATGAGATTTTCCAGTCTAAAGACTAGGATACCCCCAACTGGAGATGTGTCTTGAAGGTGGAAGGATCTTTTGAACAAGCAACTAGCTCTGGCTGGCTTGTCTTGTTTTGAACCTTGCTGTTCAGCAGCAGTGCAGCTAAATAACTGCAGCAACTGTTTTTGAATCATCATTCCAATAGAGAGTCTGTATTACTAAAACAACAAGCTAAAAGCTAAAGCTAGCAATACTTTTCCTCAGTTTGTCCTCCTCTCTCTGGGCGTAAATGGTAAAAAGCTAGTATCTGGCATCAGTCGTATACTACATAATGATATATTCACTGTTTTCCTTAGACATGTCTTTGAAAAACTTGAGTTACACTAATGCTAGCTTGGTGTTATTAGCCTGTAGATCAGTGGCTAGGCTAACCGGCAAGATCTTTGGACACCACAGTGATTCCTGATTGTTGTATTTGGTTAATATGTGCTGGGAACTATAGTTAAGTTAACATTAATGACCATATTTTTTTTTATTATATGATATGCAGCATATGATAACTGATAAGGCTGACGAATTCCAGGTAGCATACGAATCCCTTACAGAAAATAAGTATACTTAAAGTTCATTTTATTAAGTATACTTTATGCAGTTGCTATACTAATGTCATTGTACTAGTAGTACACTTGTATATGTACTATTTTAATACTTCTTAAGACTAAATTGGCCCACTTTCTAGTTTTTAAAAGTATACTTTTAAGTACACTTTAAGTGTAAGAGTAGTAAACCAAGTATACAACTAGTTTACATATTTTGTACTGCAACTACACTAAAAGAAAACTTAAGGGTTTACTGTTAGTTTACTAGCTTGTAAGTTTTCTTTAAGTGATTTTAACATAATACTTATAATTTACTACTTATATTATACTTTATATAATATAAGTACTTTATATTGTACTTTAAATACTTTAAGTACTTAAAATAGAATTTTAACAATGTTTACTTGCTCACCAGTAGACACACGTAAAATAAACAAGACACACTCAGATTAAGAAACATATTTGTATTTTTATAAATCTTTATAAATCAAATTTTAAATAAATATTCTACTGGATGTGTTTTTGTGCAGAGCAAGAATACTTACTTCTACTATCTCAATCAAAAGATTAAGTACTAGTAAAGGCCAAATATACTTAGACCGTTCTATACTTATCAGTATAACCCAAGCATACTTAAGTATAACTGTGTTTAGTATATCACTGAGAAGTACATAAAAGGTCAACTGAAAGCATACTTGCTTCCTTTTAGTTTAAAAGAAGTAAACTAATGGTACGCTTGAATAAACTTCTTCTTTGTAAGAGATGTGGGTCACATCTAACTCCTGTTGGCCTAGTGTTAGCACTGGCAACCTGCATGTGACCCAAAGATGGCCCACATATATAAAAACTCAAGGCCCACATTGACAGATCTGGTCTTCTTCTAGCATACAACAAACAAAAAGAAAGTTGTGGCATATATCATCAGAGTTATAGGGTTAAATTAGCTTGTGTCTGAGTTCCGGTACCTGGATGCAGTAATCGTGTTCATTGGTATGTGGGCTGGGTGAAAGTAATAAGTGTGGGCCAGAACTGGACCATGACTCATTTGCTATGTGGGATCATGCACTACAGAATACTGCATAAGAACAACTGATGACAACTGATAATATAATCCTCAGCTGGCATGGCCCCCAACCCCACCAGCACCCACACACACATATCTACATCTGTGTGTGTGTATATATATATATATATATATATATATATATATATATATATATATATATATATATATATATATATATATATATATATATATATATATATATATATATCCACAGTGGATGGTGTGCCAACAGATAATCAGAGAATATTTCAGTTCACTGTTTCTGGACCTGTCCTGTGATTGGCTGGCAGCCTGTCCATGGTGTCCCAATAAGTGCTGGAATAGTTTCCAGCAACCCAGAAGAATAAGTGGTTTATAAGATGAATGACTGAATGAATTCTTCTGGACCTGCCTATCATCAGTGTTTAACTTGTTTTTAGTAGCAGTAAAATATACTATAGCAGTACATCCATCCATTATCTGCTGCTTATTCCCACTAGGCGGGGTCATGGGGGGGCTGGAGCTGCGAAGGCGGGGTACACCATGGACAGTTCGCCAGTCCGTCACATGGCCAACACTCATTTAGAGAGACCAATCAACCAAACAAGAATGTCTTTGGACTTGTGGGAGGAAACCGAAGTACCTGGAGGAAACCCACTCAAGCCTGGACATGCACACTCTACACAGAACGGCCCGGACCGGGAATCCAACCCGGATTGTCTTGCTGTGAGGCGACAGTGCTAACCACCACACCACCGTGTCGCTATAGCAGTATATATAATATACATACTTACTCCCAGATATGAGCACAATTCTCCCAATTTACAGTCATGTTAAAACCTATAATTGCCTTTAATCTGAATTGTTGGTCTAAGTATCAACTTTGGGTCCAAGCGTCAGTGTCCTCTCTCTCTCGCTCTAAAACCACTCCAGTATCTCTTCGTCCCGCGAGACGGGCAGGCCTTTTTTCCCCACACTGACTACCTCTGTGTGACATGAGTGCGGCTACAGCTCGCACACAATCTCTGTGTTGTGAAGCTGCTTAGCAGACTGGAAATTCTCACCCATCTGACCAAAGTTTTACAGATGTTACAGAAGATGGTGTTAAAGCTGTGTTTGTTTGTTTACACTCAGTTTGCCTTTTAATTTAAATAACGGCATGCAGTGTCTTAAAGTCCATGAATTCAAGACATAAAATCAAAAATATAATTATTAATCATACAGAGCGGACGTGGAGACGTTTCTCAGACATGTAAGTAAGGAGCCAAAAGTAGAAAAACCCAGAGCGGAGTGATTAAAGAAACACTTTTTTTCCACTCCCATGCTCTGATAGATCTCCTCCTTGTCTCAGCTTCCAGTGATACATTGTAGATTCCCTATATTTGAGTACTGGCACAGCTCCTACCAACAAGACCGCCAAAGGTTCCTTGGAGTATCTGGGCCCAGAACATTGGCAGCAGATTCTTTGCGCCCTGTAAGGTGGAGTGGCCTCTAGGACAATCCACAGATGCTGGATTACATTAAGATTTGGGTATTTAGAGGCCAGGACAACGCCTTGAATTCCTCATCATGTTCCTCGATGTTCATCATCATATGTGGCAGGATGCATTATCCTACTGAACAAGGCCTTATCCATCACGGCAATATCTTTACATTATGTGTCAAACTGACAAACCACATAAATGCCCAGGCCGGAGCATTGCCCATCACACTGGCTTGTCTTCTTCCCAGAGTGCATCCTGGTGGTATCACTTCTCCAGGTAAATGATGATGTAAAAGACTCACTGAACCTTCTTCTCATGCTCTGTGGTCCAGACTTGATGCCCACGTGTCCATTGTAGGTACTTTCGGTGATGAACAGGTGTAGCATGGGCACTACTAAAGCCATCCTGTTCTAGGACTTGTGCCACTGTAGCACTTTTTTCCATCCTGATTGGATGGGATCACCTTTGTTGCCCTTGATGAACATCAATGAATCTTTGGGAGCTCAACATCCGTCCTCGGACCACTGTCAGTAGGTACCTACCACTTCACAAGCCTTTTTCACAAGTTAGTTTGAATTAGTTTTTAGAGTGGGTTTGCTAGTTTTTATGAGTTATTATTTTTTATTACTGCTTAGTTTTAGCTTAGTTTTCATTAGTTCTAGTATTAGTTTTACACTTTGTGCTATTTTTCAGGTGCAGAAGGCCAGAAAAAGTATTGTGTAATAAAAACTCAACAAAGGTTGTTCACTCTTGGGTTGAATTCTGGTTCAAGTGAAATGCTAAACTTTTGAAGGCAACTGAGACACATAGTCATGTGGACATCCCAGTCTCGATAAATGTGTTTATGAATGCATCCAGACTGTAAACAAGAAGTGGCGTCAGGGTGCCGTACGGCGCCGGCAGCTAGTGTAAAACTGCTTGAGTGGAAAAAAATTTATTTAAAATGGTATTCTATCTTTAATTTCAGTATGTTTTAGTTTAGTTAGGTTTTTATTTATTTCAGTTAACGAAAATATTTTCTCAATTTCAGTTTTCGTTATTTCATTCGTTATAGTTAACGATAATAACGTCAGTGTGTTTATTTAACCCTTTCCAAGCATCTCCTTGTATTACAGCATCTCTATTATTTACAGTTCTCATCTAATACCTGCTTTGACTGCTCAGTACTTCATTCAAAATCTGCTTTTAGCTACAGTGCACCAGCGAGCTGGAACTCTCTACAGGAAACTCTGAAGCTCAGCTCGCTGGGATCACTGAACCATTTTAAACTTTTAGTTTCTAATCACCATCAGAAAGCCTGTGATTGTTTTAAATCAATAAATCTCTCTGTTAGGATTTTATTTATTATTATTATTTATTCATTATTATTGTTATTATTATTTTTTTTTTTAATGTTTTTTTATTTTATTTTAATTTTTATTTTAGTTATTTTTTTACTATTATTATCTTTTTTTAAATTATTTATTATTTTTATTATTTTATTATTATATTTATTGAGTATTTTTATTAGCATTTCAACTTTTTATTATCTTGGTGTATGTATTATGTTTATTTTATATTCTTTTATAAAAATTTTCTAACCTTTTTTACATTGTATTTTTTATGCATCTATATTAAATGTTTATTTCAAATTTGTATTTTATTTATTATTTTTGCTCATTTTGTTTTCAATCCCTTTAATTGTATATGCTCGGCTGCATTGAAAATGAGGGTCACCCCTCAATGTATTTCCGAGATTAAATAAAGGTTGATTGATTGATTAAGCTAAATCAAGATTGCTGCTGAAGGAACTGAACACATTCATACAATGTCTGGGGCGTCCAGGAGAAATCTGGAACTACACTTTGTTCTTCAAACTGGAGCTCAAGATATGATCTACTTCTCTCTGACACTGATCTGATGAGTCCACTCATTCGTCATCCCAGAAATTCCAAATGAAACCAGTCACTGTTGGTTAACTTTAAGGCTGGGGGAGCTTCGGTGAGGGATCATGGGTGATGAAGATGCTTTGATACCTGCTTCCCAAATCACTCCAAATGAGGCGGAAGTCATTGGGTTTAAAAAGCCAGCCCAGCGTGATCCAACACGAGGAGCTAAATTCCAGTTTATCATCAACACGCCGCCAGTCCATGTTTGCAAGCCACGTTTAATTAGCCCAGCGAATCGTACATTCACTTTCATGCGTTTTAATCAGGCCCCACTGAAACGGAGAGAGCGGGTCCGGGGACCTGCTTTACAGCCACTAATCCTACGGAAAAAGAGGCCTCAGTTCTCACAAGATGATAATTTCATAAAGATAGATTGAACGATAAAGTAGGCCTGATCTTTATGATAAAGATATTAAAACGGAGGCGAGGATGGAGGAGGGATGGTGGGTTGGGGGAGGGACTCATTCCGTCAGCGCTGTAAAAACCTCTCTCTGCATTCGTTCTGGAGGAACACAGTGGGGGGAAGTGGCGGCGGCGGCGGCGGCGGCGGTAGCAGCTCACGCGCGGAAGCGAGCATGAGGCGCTCGTGGCCCCGAGCTCCCAGCCGTTTGGCTTTATCTCCGCTACACATCTCGCTTTCATGTCTGGCTTCCTAAATGCTCGTCTGCGTCACGATAAGCCCCCGTCCCCTCACACGTGCTCGCCCGCACGCCCTACGTGGCATTTAGCGAAGAGGGAGCTGTACAGTCAGGCAGCTCAATGCACTGCAAGTTTATTGTGTCACACGGATGCGGAGTCTCCGAGCGTTTGAAATCTTTGAAGCCGAGATGAGACGAGACACATCTGTTGTTGTTGTTTCCTGTAAAAATCGGTGCCATCCCCCCTCGCTAACCTGCTACGTGCAGCCTAACGCAAGGCCAAGACCACCCTTGGTTTATTTCATTACTACTTAAAAAAGCCTTTAAAGTCTATGTGTCATGTTGCAGAGATACTGAATCCTACTGAATCCATGCAGCGTGGAGTCGAATCAGTCCAACATACGTTCACACTCATATGAACTTGAGTGGCGTCCCATTCTTTACCCATAGGGTTTAATATGATGTCGGCCCAACCTTTGCAGCTGTAACAGCTTCAACTCTTCTGGGAAGGCTCTCCACACGGTTTAGGAGAGTGTTTATGGGAATGTTTGACCGTTCTTCCAGAAGAGCATTTGTGAGGTCAGACACTGATGTAGGACGAGAAGGTCTGACTCGCACCAAACCATCACACTTAAACTCAGCCGTCTGATTGCCAGACGGAGATGCGTGATTGGCCACTCCAGAGAAGATGTCTCCACTGCTCTAGAGTCCAGTGGCAGCGTGCTTTACACCACTGCATCCAACCTCTTTGCATTGCTCTTGGTGATGTAAGGCTTGGATGCAGCTGCTCAGCCATGGAAACCCATTCCATGAAGCTCTTTACGCTCTGTTCTTAAGCTGATCTGAAGATCTCATGAAGTTTGGAGGTCTGTAGTGATTGACTCTGTAGAAAGTTGGTGACCTCAGTGCACTATACACCTCAGCATCCGCTGACCCGCTCTGTCATTTTACATGGTTACCACTTGATGGCTGAGTTGCTGTCGTTCCCAATCACTTCCACTTTGTTATAATTCCACTGACAGTCGACTGTGGAATATTTAGTAGTGAGGAAACTTCACGACTGGACTTGTTGCACAGGTGGCGTCCTATCACAGTACCACGCTGGAGTTCACTGAGCTCCTGAGAGCGACCCACTCTTTCACTAATGTGTGTAGAAGCAGTCTGCATGACTAGGTACTTGGTTTTATACACCCGTGGCCATGGAAGTGATTGGAACACCTACATTCAATGATTCAGATGGGTGAGTGAATACTGTTGGCAACATAGTGTAAGAAGATTAAGTAAGAAGTAGTGCTGCGCCCTGACAACATATCCTAACCTCCTATCAATCATGTTGAAGGTTCTGCTCCTGGTTAGATAATTTGAGAACGGATAGCCAACGGAAGGAAGAGTAAAAGCAATATGGCCGAACTTCTTGGCGAGTGGCCACCTCTGCTGCCTGCTCTCGGCAAGAGACCACTTTCAGCAGCAAACAAAGTTATATAAAAAGAAGTAGAACATGAGCTGATATTGGTGCTGCTTTCCATCACTGGAGATCCTTTTGGAGAGTAAAGAGGTGAAGTTTGACGCTGAACTCCCAATGTTTCTTCTAGACTGGTAAGTAAGGACTGACCATCAGGGCCTCCTCCCCACCTATCACCAGCCAGCTCTCCTGTTCATATGTGTGAACTGCTACACCCTCAGTTACATCACTGAGCCATCCAGATGCACCACCATTGAGATAGGAAGGGACAGTTTCAGCTCACGCCCACTTTACATAAAGACTCAGTTAGAAACTGCCTCAGCCAGAGACTGCCTCAGTCAGAGACTGCCTCAGTCAGAGACTGCCTCAGTCAGAGACTGCCTCAGTCAGAGACTGCCTCTACCTGTGCAGCTTCTAAAGCTTTGCTAACCTTTCAAACAGAGACTCTTTTCTTTGGAGTTTAGTTTATTAAACTGTAAATACTGTTTCACCAGAGGAGGATGGGTCTCCCATTGTGAGTCTTGGTTCCTCCCAAGGTTTCTTCCTCCAGTCTGAGGGAGGTGTTCTTGCCACAGTTGAACTCTGGTTTGCTCACTGGAGGATATATGTTGTAACTGTCTGTTTTCAAAACTCCTTTAAAGCTGCTTTGAGACAACATCATTGTAAAAAGCGCTATATAAATAAACCTGACTTGACTTGACTTGACCAAACAGCTGTCAATGCTAACCCTAAGTATGGGGGAGACTGTGCTTATAAAATAGGTGGACACCACAACTTTCTGGTGATATACTGCCCCCTAAATATTGCTAATCACTCCTTTAATATGAATTACTCAATCATTTTTATCAGGAAAGGAACAGAAAACCATGTGCAAACATAGCTACACTAGTAATTGCATATAATCCATGTGTAGGTGGTCCTAGATAGCATGCGTTAAGGTCCAGCTCTGGCTCACACTTCCTCCAGCCCACATACCACCGTGAGATGTTGGCGATGACATCATTCGGATCACTCACTGTCCACTCTATTAGACACTCCTACTACTTGCTGGTCCACCTTGTAGATGTAAAGTCAGAGACAGTAGCTCATCTGCTGCTATACAGTTTGTGTTCCTCTAGTTCTTCATCAGTGGACACAGGACAGTTTTGGTTGGTGGACAACTCTCAGTCCAGAGATGTTTAAACACTCCCGCAGCACTGCTGTGTCTGATCCACTCACACCAGCACAACACACACACTAAAACACCACCACCATGTCAGTGTCACTGCAGTGCTGAGATATTTTATATATATATTATATATTAAACCTACTCTGTGGGGGTCCTGACTATTGCTGAACAGGGTAAAAAGGGGCCAACAAAGTATACAGAGAACCAGATGGACCACAGTCTGTAAGCGTAGCTCCTATATGGTAAGTGGAGCTGATAAAATCCATAGCGAGTGTAGATATGAGCAGGCGGTTTTAATTTTATGACTGATCAGTGTATGTGGGCCGCCTTTGGCTCACATGCAGGTTGCCAGCGCCGACAGTGGGCCCGCAGTGCCGTATCTCCGTGTTATCTGGGGTGCTGTTGTGCTGAATGGCTGTAATGATTTATGATACCTTCAACGTGTTCACAGAACTTTGCGACGCAGCTCCTCCAGACAGTGCGCTTATTTGTACCACCTGCTGGAGATTCGTATCATTAAGGCAAGGATGCACTGCGAGGCTGAACAGCTCAGTGACTTCCAATGCGTCACAGTCACAAGATGCCACCTTTGCCACAAGCCGGTTCCTGAAATTCCGTCCCCGAACCTCGGCAAAGCGCTGTTATTGTGCAACGGAAGCGTCTAGGAGCAACAACAGCTCCGCCACAAAGCGACAGACCGTGCAAACTCGCAAAGCGTGTAAAAATCATCTATTTTCTGTTGCGTTACTCACCACACAGTTCCAGACTACCTCGGGATCCGACATCAGCTGTGCGTCAGGAGTGTTATGAAATTGAATTTGAAATTTTATGGCAAAGCACACAAGCCTAAGATCACCAGACGTACACAGGTTCTTACCTAAGTAATATTAATAGTAATCTAATAAAAACATACTCAAGTTTAAATCAAAGTATACTTAAAGTAAAATGTACTTAAAGTATTTCTTTAAACATTATTTCAAATGTTAAGCTTTTAACAAGATATGAGGGTTTTTTATTATTGAGGGTTAGAGGTTCACACCCATGGATGGATGGAAGCAGTACTATGTCAATACTGACTCCTTTAAGTAAGGCCAGGGCCGAAGTGGGACTTGCTTTAAAGGCTAAGCACCACTTATGGTCACTACTGATGATTTCACATTGTTTTAGATACTGAAAACATAAACATGGCTTAAGATGAAATTCGCTGCTTAATTTGCTTTAAAATAGATGATTTTGATTACATTGATGGAAAAACCCGAGCTCGTTACGGAAACTCCTGAACGCTAGCGTGTGACGTCACTGGTGGACAACAGAGAACAGCTTTGCGGTACACCAGCACTATGACTGACTGGGACTGAGAATGTTCCAGCACTGCTTCTTCGGTTCTTCAGCTGTAATGTTGAAATAGACAGTCATATCACTTAGTCCTGAGACTTTTAGTCAAACCACACCCACAACAGCAGCTCATCCTGAGTGTAAACAGTATCTAGCTAAATAACCAACCAACATTATTCATGACAACAGCCTAGCAACCAGCTAAACTCAGATATAGCGGTACAGCTATTGTAGTAAATATGATTAAAGTGGAACTCGCACTCATATGACTCTATACATCTTCATAACTCAACTACGTTAGCTTAGCATAACTTGAGCCACCGAACTTAGCAAATTAAGCTAATGTTAGCTAACATCAGCTGAAGCAGGCTCAGTAACTGAGCTTACCTGGTTTACCTCCACGTACACGGAGGCTCTTGAACACCTCTCGCTGGTTTCCTTACACGCCCATATTGTTGGAACAGCGTTAGTCTTAAGATCCAGTCATCGTGTAAGCCTACGTCCCATAGCTGTGATAATCTTCAGACGTGAAATGATCTACAGATGACGGAGTGAGAGGACGCTCCTTTCCAATGTGCCTGTTTAAAGTTGACAAGTTTATCCCACTTTCTGGATATTTGGGGGTCTTTGGGCCATTTGTGCATGGGGGTTCACTGTACATCCATTTACTGCAGCCAAAAACAACAACACGTTTCTGTCATTGTGTATTACTGTAAGTGCGTCTTCTAGCGTTGTTGTCCACCATCTACGTCACACACATAACACCTACAGCAGTTTCTGAACAGTGGGCGGAGCTAAACAGTCTTTTAAGTCGTATTCCTTCACTTTGTAAAAAATTGTACGTTTTCTGACTTTTAATAATCGCAAAGTAGGATCTCAAGTTTCGCTGTAGTTGTGTTGGATGTTTTCATATTAGCTCATGCTTAGCCTTTGAGACTTAACGCCCACACTAGTGAACATACCCACTAGGTAGCACACGTGCCCCGAGCAGTGGGCAGCCTTATCCATGGCATCCAAGGAGCAGTTGGGGGTTAGATGCCTTGCTCAAGGGCACTTCAGTCGTGTCCTGCTAGTCCGAGGGATCGAACCAACAACCTTCAGACCAGGACTGCACCAACTGGCAGTTACATGACACAGACCAGACCACCCCGAACCTACCCACCAACACGCACCTCTACAAAGTCATGACATTAGACTATAGGCCAATCGTAACAGCAGTGCAGATTATATATTATATGCCAACAGTGATAAAGTGATATGAAACAATACCAGCCAATCAAAAAGCAGGATTCACACAAACAAGCGCCACTGCAGTACTGTACCACTCGGACACAGGGTTTAATGTAGATGCAAATGTAGACTCAGCTGCGTGATAGGAAGCGAAAACCTAAGGGATAAGCCGGGATGGACAAAACAGGCACCCATGTCCAAAAACACAGGGGGATAAACCGAAATCGAACCGGCACGAAGCCAAAACCAGAAAGTACAAACTCAGCTCAACAAAGACACTATGACAGTGACAATACCGCTCCAGGCTTTAGGATGAGAGTCAGGGATCTGGATCAGGTGTGTGAAGGGGCGGAGTCAGCTCTCGGTACTCTGGAGAGGCTAATCTTTGTGGGCTGTATGTTTGGGTTTCGTTAATCCATCCGTCACGGAGGGGCTGGAGCCAATCTCAGCGTCACTGGGCGAAGACGGGGTACACCATGGACAGTTCGCCAGTCCATCACATGGCCAACACTCACTCACGCACTCACACCTACGGGAGGTTTAGAGGGAGGATCAACCTAACATGCATGTGTTTGGACTGTGGGAGGAAACCAGAGTACCCGAAGGAAACCCACTCAAGCACGGGGAGAACATACACACTCCACACAGAACCACCCGGACCGGGAATCCAACCCAGATCAACTTACTGTGAGGAGACAGTGCTGACCACAACATGTTTATGGTCCACCTGAAATAACTGCCTACATTGAAGTAACAGCAATGATCTCCTTTGACATTCGTGTCGGCGCTTGTAGTGAATCAACAATGTAAGTACTGAATTTGCACAAATGTTTACATTTGCTTGCAGCTTTGAAGGGGTAGTCACTTAAAGAGCCAGATATCATTTTAATCGTCTCAATCTATAACCAATCGTCTATAATCTATAACTATAGCTAGAAAAGTGCATGTTTACATAACATAGTAGCATTCTATGCAATAAGATAGAACTAGCTTTAATGAATGCAGTAAGGAGCTGCAACCATGAAATCTCAGAAAGGCCACTGGAGGAACAGTTTTTGCTAGAACATGTTGTCCTACAAATAAACCAAACATTCACACTACATATACAAAGACTGCCTAATCTTTAATTATTCAGATTACTCCACAACGCAGCAACTGCATCTACATTCTCCCCTCGATTTTGTGATTTGCTCTGCTTGTCTGTGGCAGTTCGGTGTCCTTTAACAATCCAAGACCGCACACATGGCACAGGGTTGAATTGTACGAGCGGTGGACCAACACATTTCATAAACAGAAGAGACAACCTGGAGGTGACTGGCAAATCAGGTTCATTTGGAGAAACCTGCTCGCACTTTGCACTTACGATTTATTTTAATTTACTTTAGAAATAATTCCCCATGTTAAAAAACCAAAAACGTCACAGAGGTGCTGGATCCATATGAATAAGTTCCGAAACGCAGGTACTCGAAATAAGAGAGGTGCTGGATCTTGTTCCTGCAAGATCTGGCACAAATTAAGCACTGGTTGCACATAAATGACAAATGGAAGAGTGCCATAATGTTTGAGTGTGCCCAAAAATGAATAGGGCTCAAAGGGGAAAAAAAGAGGGATGAAAGAAATGGCAAACAGACGAGTGCGTGTCATAATAACACTGCAGTCACGGTCGTTGGTCTGCTCTGAGTCAGTGTATGTGAAACGGTGTTCAGTAGACTGTTGTGCACTTTTCCATCCTATTCATTCTCTATGTGAAAAAAAAATCCTGAGAATATCTGAATATCTGATCAAAAAGCTGTGTGCAAGCCTGAATCACACAATCAGTCCAAGCAAGCTGGACTTGGAGCGATTCCATTTACTGATTTCTCAAGGCCTGTGTTAGTTTCTAATTCAAATTTTGATTCCACCTTAAAAAGAAATGCCTACAGTTGTCTGTCCAGGTATCATAATTGCTACATCATTTAAGGTGGAACCGGAAATGAAGGAAATCTCATCTCTATTTTCAGTGCGAGTCTTAATTTCAGGTAGCAAACTGGGGTTGTCTGGTTTACGGATCCTCTGGTTTAACTCCTTCAGTGGCCTCCATATTGACCCACTGAACACCATTGAGACAAACTAGAAGTCTAATTGCAAGCCAGGCCTACTAACGTCATTGCCGGGCTTCACAAACACTCTTTTGACTGAAAGGACCAGATGAGTGGATACTGTTCTGGCTGCAAAGGAACAACTTCATATTATCACCCCTGCTTTTGGAATAGAAGTGTCCAACCATCTCATATAGGGTCAGATGTCTGTATACTTTTGGCCACATTGTATGTTAATGTTACATTATTCCTACAACAACCTCAATATCTGAAATACTAGACACATTAAATGAAGTCATTTGCCAAGATATGACTGTTTAAAGTGTACACGGTTGCGCCACACCAAAACAATGCATCCAGGGGGCGCTATTCTTATCTTTTTCCTACAGCTCCACCACCAGCAGCCCTGGTCTTAACATCCACTTGTGATCAGACAGATTCTTGTACCACATATAAACAGGACCTCTGTGTTTTACCTGCCACTCTCTCCCCCGACAATGCTCATTAGCGTGTCTGGACAGGCTGCTTTGGGTCAATTCTGAAGGGGACCCACTAAAGCTAAGTTGAAACCACAATCATTTCTTATGGAGGCCAGTCCTCACTTTCAGTACAGGTTATCTGTAAAACTCTAATAACACCGATGTTGCACATTCCGGGCTGCTGATGAAAAATCAGTCCTCTGCCCTTCGGACAAAGCAGAAGCTGCGGCTGATTCCCTGTGGTCATTACTGTGCTGTGAAAGTCCTTGGCCATCATCTGAATTTCCATTCGGGCCCCTTCAATCACGGCCCCCCTAAAACTCGCCAGAACGCTGCGGCATAATGAGCTCGCTGGAGAAAGCCGCGCGCAGCCGCGAAGTAACTTTATTGAATAGTCGAGGTGTTGCTGGCGTGCTGGTTCGAACAGCAGGCTTCAGGCTATCAGCCCCAGAGGCGCTAACCTCACCCAGAGCCTCAGGCAGATGCTTGGAGCCAGCGCCGTGTGAGAGGGAGCCATGAACGAATCAAGAGAGCACCACCCACCTACTGCCAACGCGCTTAACCCACATGTGTGCTCAAACTCAATGGTGCAGCTGGACTCTTGGCCTTTCCTAGTGAAGATTTAGGGAGGTGGTACAGTGCTGCGCAAAGGTCAGAGACCACCTTCGTTTGCTCATTTCCAACCTCAGTAAATAAAGGTAATGTGGAAGTTTCCAGTCTGGCCACCCTTTGTCTGTATTATAGTCAGAGATTGACTTTCAGTTTTCCAAGGAAACCTACCCTGTAAAAAAATTCACTGTAAATTAACAGTAAAATACTGTAGACGCCAGAATTTTACTGTTATTTTACAGAGCATCTACTGTAATTTATGTTAACAGTATTGTACTGTAAATTGAATTGCTACATTTAGATACTAAATGAAACAGATCTAACTAACAACATCTTATATCTTAAAAGTTACTGAGAAAACAATATCACTGTAAACTTTAGGAGGCCCGACGTTAACAGCCACCTTTAGCTTGAGTTTCACGAGGACCGCCGAGGCTGGAGTCCAAACGCGTCTGTTGTAAATTAACCAGTTCGCGTCTCCGCATTGAAGAACTGATTTAGATTATCTTTATTTTACAAATGAACACAATACACAATCCTGCACTGACTAAACGAGCTGAAAGAGTCTTAACTCAGCTGAGCTCAATAGGCTGGCCCCGCCCACTGCATATATTTTGTTGGTTAAATAAGTAGAAGCAGTTTAAACAGTTTAATAAAAAAGGGTTATCATTATAAAGAAACATTAGTCTGTAATCACCACTATGATTGAGATGAATAGTGACTGGACTGTAAAGGGATGATGGTGCATATTTCCACAGGTTGACAGAAAATACTGTATTATTCTGATAAATTACAGTTATTTTCTGTTATTGGGAAACTGCATTACTGTTAATTTACATACACTGTGTGACTATTTAACTGTATTTTACAATTATTATAAAAAACAGTAAGATACTGTTGAGTATCTACAGTTACAGTGTACCGGGATCTTATTCCATACCACCAAAGTACAGACTCCAATAAATCCCAATAGAAAAGCCATCAAAACATCCATAAACCACCACATCTCAGGTGTCCGGTGCTGTGGTGGGATACAATGGTGAGCTATGAGAGTGTGAGAGCGGCTGGTGAAAGTAAAAGCGAAATCGTCAAAGACTTCAACATGGGAGCGCAGAAGGGAGCAGTGGAGCGGTTGGTGGGCTGGCATTGCAAGGAGAGCGGACCCTGCGCCAGGCACTGCCGCAAGCCTGGGCCAGCAGAGAAAAGGATGCCAGCTTGGAAGTTCAGCAGCATCTGTGGACTGCGGGTCAAGCACTCTCCATTATAGGCTCATCAATATCCGTGCTGCCACCAGGGGTGCTCACACACACAGAGAGAGAGGGGCACATCAAAGCTGCTCAGGTCTGTCACCAGCAGTGGAACCAGGGCTCCGGTGTAAAGGTGGCCGAGAAAGTGGATGTTGGCTGGGTGAAGTATTACCGCTGTAGCTGCTACAGTGCGCAACAGGGGCAAGAACACAGCTGTGGACTCCTAAGGCTCTTGACTTGGGGTGGTAGGCCACCAGCACAATAGACCTTTGAGGCTTGGATGATATGCAGAACCATGGCCTCCCCTCGGTCCCCTTCTATGCCAAGGCTGCTACATGTTTTAAATAGAGAGACCTACAACCTGTGTTCTTATTAATGTGAACGCAGTCTTGTTATTGTGTTGTAGCTTTATATTCTTATATAGGATGATGACATCACTGCTCTTAGCAGCGGCCTATAGCCTGATGGAAATGTATAATATGTAATGACCCCCCTACCCCTTTTTTTTGCCCACCCATGTAGGACAAATAGCCTGTTTTTCTTGAGCCATGAATCCAAACAAACATGTATTAGAATTCCCCTTTAGGTTAACTGGAATTCTCTGGGTTAATATTGACTGGGAGCCTATTAGATACACACGATGATATAGGCATGCAGTTAGGATGGTGCTAATTTCCACAGTGATGGGAGACGGTCATTTCCACCCTGCCCCGGCCAGAAGCACGGTCAGTGCCTTTATAGCCACAATGATGAAATGAGTGAAAAAAATGAGAAAAAGCAAATTCCCTTCTGACTGGTGGGAATTCACTGGGGCCTCTGAAGAGTCTGCTTCTATTGGGACCTTAAACTAAACGAAGGTGGAATGGATGTGGAGAGGAAATGTGATTTGTTCTAGATAAATGGAAATTCTTTGTGAAAAATGTATGGCACCGTGGGGAGGGAGTTCATGACCATTTCCAGTTTTCTCATTAAACAGCGAGAAGGAATCCACTGCTTGGCCAGCACTGGCTCTTCTTGAATGATAAAAAATTATGATGAGGACGTGAAGTACCATCAGCCAATTCAGCGCAGTTCTTATCTCGTCTCGAGTGCCATAGGAGTGGACGGAGGGACACGCTTTGAGTCAATTTACATTTACCCAGTTTTCAGCCTTACCCCCAAATGCAGGCAGCCAGAGTTTGGTGCCTGGATTTTAAGTCAAATTCAAAATATCAAAATATTCAAAATAAGATTCAAAATATCATCAAAGCCTCACAGGTCGGTGGTCTCAGTGGTTCTAAACAAGCATGTTTTAGAAATTGGGATTTTCTGGGTTGATATTGGATACATACTGGATTTATTACTACTGCCGGTAGGTGGCAGCGTTATGGTCTGGTTTAGTTGGTATTCTTTGGATCCACACATCCATGTGAAAGACACTCTTAACTGGGATCACATGCAACACGTCACATGGCTAGAAAGAAATGTCCTACATTGGTTGGAGGAGCTGAGCAAGACTTCACAGTACAACCCTGGACCCCTAATTCTCCAGATGTCAACCCAATTGAGCATCTGTGGGACCACCTGGATTGTCGTGTTGGCTCTATGGAGCTTCGGGTGCCCTCCAGCAGCTGTGGGATGCAATGCAGTCAGCATGGCTCCAGATACCTGTGACAGCCTACCAGGACTTTATTAAGCCTCCCAGTCCGTCTAGCTGCTGTCCGTGCTCCACAAAGCAGTTACTCTGGATATTAGCTAGAGGTCATAATAATGTGACTCACTTGGGCCTCTGAAGAACCTGCTTCTATTGGGACCTCAAACAAAATGAAGGTGGAGTGTATGTGGAGAGGAAATGTGATTTGTTCTAGATAAGTGTGTTTGGGTGGCATTTTCTGCATCTGCTCATCCATGTGGAAGGCACTCTTAACTGGGATCCTTCAACAAGACAATGCAACACATCACATGGATAGAAAGAAATGTCCCACATTGGTTGGAAGAGCTGAGCAAGACTTCACAGTACTACCCTGGACCCCTAATTCTCCAGATGTCAACCCAATTGAGCATCTGTGGGACCACCTGGATTGTCGTACTGGCTCTATGGAGCCTCCTTCGGGTGCCCTCCAGCAGCTGTGGGATGCGACGCAGTCAGCATGGCTCCAGATACCTGTGACAGCCTACAAGGACTTTAATAAGTCGATATATATATATATATATATATATATATATATATATATATATATATATATATATATATATATATATATATATATTGTTTTACATACGTCATTGTGTTTATTTAACTCATTCCAAGCTTTTTCTTTTGGTAGGTATTTACAATTATCACCTAATACCTGCTTTGACTGCTCAGAACTTCATGAAGCTAAATCACAATTGCTGGAATAGAATAAATTCATGCAATGTCTGGAGGCGTCCAGGAGAAATCTGGCTGGTCGCATTTGGGGTAAGTCTGAAAACTGTGTCAATTCACTCAAAGCGTGTCCCTCCGTCCACTCCTATGCCAGTCAAGACGAGATAAGAACGATGCTGAATTGGCTGATGGTACTTCACGTCCTCTTCATAATTTTATATCATTCAAGAAGAGCCAGCGCTGGCCAAGCAGTGGATTCCTTCTCGCTGTTTAATGAGAAGGCTGGAAATGTTCGTGAACTCCTTCCCCACGGTCCCATACATTTCTCACAAAGTATTTCCATTTATCTAGAACAAATCACATTTCCTCTCCACATCCATTCCACCTTCATTTTTTTAGGGGTCCCAAAAAGAAGCAGGCTCTTCAGAGGCCCCAGCGAATTCCGCCAGTCAGAAAGGGAATTGGCTTTTTCTCCTTTTCTGACCGAACAGTCAATTCATCAGTCCCGCGCAGTAACACTAATCATAGCGTGGCTATAAAGGCACTGACTGTGCTTCTGGCCGGGGCAGGGTGGAAATGACTGTCTCCCATCACTGTGAGCCATGTGAGGGAATCGCGCTGTACATTACCAAAGCCTTTGATGGGCCATCTTGGAGACTGGCGCCGGTGCTGTGAAAGCTCAAAGCCTCCTTCAATCTCGTTCCTTTTGAACTCGCCCTGCTGTCGAGAGCTGCCATTGCCGGCCAGCTATTCATCTATTCGCCGTTGGTTAGGCTGTCTGGCGCTGACCTTGAAGCCTAAGAGGTTTTGCAGTAAAGTACCAGGAACGGTCTTGATTATTGACAGCTCAGTTTCTCTCATCAGTCTATAACAGTGTAGCGACCTACACTAATGGCTGGCGTCGGCCTCTGGAAGCTTGTGTGGCTGACAGCCGTTATTTATGGCCTTTATGTCGTTGTTCGTCAGTTAAGAGGGACATGTATGTGCTAATGTGTTACTGTGTGTGTGGGGGGCAGTGGGTTTAGGTAGAGAGGTTGTATGTGCAAGGCGTGGGTGACCCCTGACATTAAGCCTGTGGTTAGTGGTGACCTCCCCCTCCCTAGCTCAGAGATTGACAAGTTCCTTTACCTAAAGTATGACTCTCAAGCAGAGATTACGGCTTCGTCTGACTACATCGGTGCTCAGAGGTAGGATCCTACCTCGGGGGGGCTGGTGGTCTCTTTGATCAGATGCCCTGAGGGAGAGGATGCAGCTCTAAGGGCGCACTGGTGGGGCAAAAGAGAGTGTGTGCCCATAGTATGTGTGCTTTCTGGGACAATGGACATTCTGAAATTCCTGTACTTCAACTCACTGGCCACTTTATTAGAAACACCAGCCTTGTACCTTCACTCATTGGCCACTTTATTAGAAACACCTACTTTGTACTTTTACTCATTGGCCTCTTTATTAGAAACACCAAATCTGTACTTCGGCTCACTGGCCTCTTTATTAGAAACATCAAATCTGTACTTCGGCTCACTGGCCACTTTATTAGAAACACCAAATCTTTACTTCGGCTCACTGGCCACTTTATTAGAAACACCAACCTTGTACTTTCACTCTGTGGCAACTTTATTGGAAACACTAACCTTGTACATTTAATGACTGGCCACTTTATTTGAAACACCATCCGTGTATGTTCACTCATTGGCCACTTTATTAGAAACACCAACCTTGTACATTCAATCACTGGCCACTTTATTAGAAACACCAACCTTGTTCTTTCACTTACTGGCCTCTATATTAGAAACCCAACCTTGTATATTTACTTACTGGCCACTTTATTGGAAACACAAACCTCATACTTTCACTCTGTGGCTAATTTATTAGAAGCCCCTACCTTGTACATCCAATCACTGGCCACTTTATTAGAAACACCAACCATGTATGTTCACTCATTGGCCACTTTATTAGAAACACCAACCATGTATGTTCACTCATTGGCCACTTTATTAGAAACACCAACCTGTACATCCAATCACAGGCCTCTTTATTAGAAACCCAAACTTGTACTTTTACTTATTGGCCACTTTATTGAAAACACCAACCTCATACTTTCACTCTATTGCCATTGTCAAAGCACTGGCCACTTTATTAGAAGCTCAACCTTATACTTCCACTATATAAATGTACAATTACAGACTGGAGTCCTAGCCTGGATCTGTTGCTGCCCATTGACCGATTATTACAGCCAGCTCCAAAAATACTGCCACCTTCAGGAAAGACCGTAAAACATCTCTGTGGTTAATTAGCTTCATCTAATAAAAACCTTTATCACATACCATATGCCCCAATGATGTTCAACCTCCCTTAACCAGCATAACAGCAGTAGAAAGCTGAGAACCCGAGACTACTCTTCACTATAGAACCTCTTCAGGTCCTCCAGGTCCTCTCCTCTCTCCTCTTCAGCTCACTCTACAGGCTTTCAATGGAGTTTAGGTCAGACAAAGATCAAAAGCTTAATTCTGTGCTCACTGAGCCTTTTCTGCATGGATTTGGTCATAGAAACTGGATCCCTGTCCTGCTGTAACCAGTATCTCCTCATACTGGACACAAAGTCCACAGTGCCAGGCTCAGCTGTAGGGTCGAGGCTCTTTCCGTATAACCATTCCAAACCCACCCTCAGTGATCAAGCTCTACTTTTGATCTGACCGCAGAAGGTCCAGGAGCGAACGTCAGGCTGTTAAATTAGTCATAAGTGGGGCTCAGGTGAATCACGACTTCCTGCTGGAATCTGGCTCAGCTTCACGAGCATGCGGCTCACGCGTTCATATCGGCTCTGCAGAGTGTTCTCTTCACTTCTGCTGATTCTGTGTGTAAATACCTGATTTCTCAAGTCTGGAGCAATAAGACGCAGACGCGCTCTTACTCTGAGTGCTATTCACGTTCTGAGGGCATCGCAGGGCGCCATCAACTTTTCAGCCACATTTAGACCACACAGATCAGATCAGTCTTTCAGATGAACGGATCTCAGCTAATGTAACGCTCCAGTCTTTTCAGATCACTACCAGAGCAGGAAACTGATGCCAAGCGTGATTATGTAGTGAATCCACTTTCATCAGCACAATAACTACGGGATGGTGTCAGGAATGAGCTCCACCCAGTGGTAGACATCACACAATCTCAGTACTGTGGTAATACAGTAATCATGACAGCCCTACATGCTAAATGCTAACTAGTGTATCACAAATGTAATTAGTGAATGCTAAATGCTAATTAGTGAATCATAAATGTAATTAGTGTATGCTAAATGCTAATTAGTGAATCATAAATGTAATTAGTGTTTGCTAAATGCTAACTAGTGTATCACAAATGTAATTAGTGTATGCTAAATGCTAATTAGTGAATCATAAATGTAATTAGTGTTTGCTAAATGCTAACTAGTGTATCACAAATGTAATTAGTGTATGCTAAATGCTAATTAGTGAATCATAAATGTAATTAGTGAATGCTAAATGCTAACTAGTGTATCACAAATGTAATTAGTGTATGCTAAATGCTAACTAGTGTATCACAAATGTAATTAGTGAATGCTAAATGCTAATTAGTGTATCACAAATGTAATTAGTGTTTGCTAAATGCTAACTAGTGTATCACAAATGTAATTAGTGTATGCTAAATGCTAACTAGTGTATCACAAATGTAATTAGTGTATGCTAAATGCTAACTAGTGTATCATAAATGTAATTAGTGAATGCTAAATGCTAACTAGTGTATCACAAATGTAATTAGTGTTTGCTAAATGCTAACTAGTGTATCACAAATGTAATTAGTGTATGCTAAATGCTAACTAGTGTATCACAAATGTAATTAGTGTTTGCTAAATGCTAACTAGTGTATCACAAATGTAATTAGTGTTTGCTAAATGCTAACTAGTGTATCACAAATGTAATTAGTGTATGCTAAATGCTAACTAGTGTATCACAAATGTAATTAGTGTATGCTAAATGCGAACTAGTGTATCACAAATGTAATTAGTGTATGCTAAATGCGAACTAGTGTATCACAAATGTAATTAGTGTTTGCTAAATGCTAACTAGTGTATCACAAATGTTATTAGTGTATGCTAAATGCTAACTAGTGTATCATAAACGTAATTAGTGTATGCTAAATGCTAACTAGTGTATCAAACATAATTAGTGTATGCTAAATGCTAACTAGTGTATCATAAATGTAAGTAGTGTATTATACATTTAATTTGTGTATACTAAATGTTACTAATGAATAATTAATATAATTAGTGTATAATAAATGCAATTATTATATCTCAAATATAATTAGTGTATAATTAATGTAATTAGTGTTTGATAAATGTAATTAGTGTACGATAAATGCAATTAGTGTATGCTAAATGTAACTAGTGTAAAATAAATGTAATTAGTATTTCTCAAATGTATTAGTGTATCATTAATGCAATTAGTGAATTGTACATGTGATTAGTGTATCATTGATGTAATTAGTGAACTGTACATGTGATAAGTGTATCATTAATGTAATTAGTGAATTGTACATGTGATTAGTGTATCATTAATGTAATTAGTGAATTGTACATGTGATTAGTGTTTCATAAATGTAATTTGTGCCTGATGAATGTAATTAGTGTATTATAAATCTAATTAGAGTATGATTCATGTAATTTGCATATGCTAAATATAATTAGTGTATGGTTAATGTGATTAGCATAGGCTTAATGTAATTGGTCCATAATAAATGTAATTAGTGCATCATCAATGTAATTAGTCCATGATAAATGTAATTAGTGCATCATCAATGTAATTAGTCCATGATGAATGTAATTAGTGCATCATCAATGTAATTAGTCCATAATGAAGGTAGTGTATCATCAATGTAATTAGTCCATGATTAATGTAATTAGTGTATCATCAATGTAATTAGTCCATGATTAATGTAATTAGTGCATCATCAATGTAATTAGTCCATGATGAATGTAATTAGTGCATCATCAATGTAATTAGTCCATAATGAAGGTAATTAGTGTATCATCAATGTAATTAGTGTATCATAAATGTAATTAGTGCATCATCAATGTAATAAGTGTATGATAAATGTAAAAAATACATCATAAATGATTATTTCTGACACAGCCTGGACTGGGATTGCTGACCACCAGCTAGAACAGTTTATGTATAGAATGCTGCTACGCTGGTTAACAGCAATTAATTTTAATATGGTCGCCGTCCAATGAAAATCAAGTATCTCCAAAGTAGTAACTTTACAAGAGAGGACAAAAACTCTCTTTACTTCTAGTGCAAGTCACTAAAACCAGAATTGGAGCATTTCTATTAGTACATTCAGATCACTGCTGCTGTATTCAAATGATGTATCGATTGTTGAATGTTATTTTCCTACATGTGATGCTGATGATATGCTGGTCACCAGCTAAACGAGCACCAGATGCATGCTGGTCTGTTTTTTTTTTTTCTTTTTCAGCAGAGTGCTGCTGGTTAAGACATGATGCATCGACCTTCACGTCCAGGTCCAGGGTCCTTTACTGTGTTGGACAAGGGCCTGAATGTCTCAACAAGTGAATTGGAGAAGGAAAAGCTTAGAGAGTTAAATAAAACACTGATGTCTAGGGTAAAATAGACACAGTAATATATGAAAAGGCACTATTTACTGTATTTAACTGTATTAAAACACGTTAAAAAGCTTTTTTTAAAATAGATTTTTAATTATAATAATGCCCAAAACCTTTGCACAGTTCTGTATGTCAGTCTTGGTCATGCATTTGGTCAGACTGGTCAACAAGTTTGAGCTAAAATGCATGTTTAATTCTTGTAAATAATTATCACATCACAGCTGAAAACTAGTCTCTTCCAAGTAAATGTTACAGTTCGGTCATACTTTCAGAGTCAATTTCAGTGACCTGTCATATTCAATTAATGTATTTTTATTCATTTGAATAATTATAAAGTCCTATTTCTATTATAGGTTTGCCTCCCAAGATGTTTAAACCAGAGAACCCAAGCTTTCTTGGTACATGCTGTCATGTCAATATCAGCCTATGTTTTTGTGTGTGTGGATATTACTTGTGTTGATGTTTGAAGATCATAAGATGTCTTCAACAGAGAAGCTCCTGCGGTCTATAACAATGGTAGTCTGTTTAAATGTATGGTTTGATCTATGCAAAGAGGAGGAGTGATACCCTGTATGCCCAGAGGCTCTCTCCATTTGGAACAAAGAATAAATACCTGCTCTTCTGCCCTGATAAGTCTTCTGAAATTTTAGTTGTATTATTCATACAGTGTCAAAGTGTCAAAGGAACAACACAATCATATTAGAGCTGCCTGGTTTTTGGTGGGTGGACCATTCTCAGAACATCAATATCACTGCTATCTTGGGATGGTATGTTGGGTGGTTCACCACCCAAAAAAGGTCAAACAAAGAGCAGCATCCACCATCCATGGAGCAACTCTGTGGTCAAAAAACCAACCACTAATCAACAGCTAATCTATGCAAAAAGAAGTAGTAATACGCTTCTCCTCAGAAAGTGTATAAAATGTGAACATTCTTTCTTTTAGCTGGGAGAGTGTCTGGTCAGGTGTACCTGTGAGTACCTTGAGAGACTCTCTCCATTTGGAATCAAGAATAAATACCTGCTCTTCGGTCCCGATGAGTCTTCTGAAATCTTAGTAGTGTGAAAGGAAGGATACAATTATAATGGAGCGGCCTGGTTTTTGGTGGGTGGACCATTCTCAGCACACCAGTATCACTGCCACGTTTGGATGGTGTGTTGGGTGATCCACCATCCAAAAAAATGTCCAACAAGGAGCAACATCCACCATCCATGGAGGAACTTTGTGGTCAAAAAACCAACCACTAATGAACAGCTAATCTATCCAATACCATCCTCTTCAGAAAGTGTATAAAATGTGAACATTCTTTCTTTTAGCTGGGAGAGAGTCTGGTCAGGTGTACCTGTGAGTACCTTGAGAGGCACTCTCTCCATTTGGAACAAAGAATAAGCACCTGCTCTTCTGCCCTGATGAGTCTTCTGAAATCTTGATATTTTATTATTTACTAAGTATTGAAGGAACAACACAATCATATTGCCTGGTTTTTGGTGGGTAGACCATTCTCAGCACATCAGTATCACTTCTACGTTTGGAAGGTATGTTGGGTGGTTCACCACCAAAAAAACGTCCAACAAGGAGCAACATCCACCATCCATGGAGCAACTCTTTGATCAAAAAACCAACCACTAATGAACAGCTAATCTAGGCAAAGAGAAGGAGTGATACCCTCCTCTTCAGAAAGTGTATAAAATGTGAACATTCTTTCTTTTAGCTGGGAGAGTGTCTGGTCAGGTGTACCTGTGAGTACCTTGAAATGTACTCTCTCCATTTGGAACAAAGAATAAGTACCTGCTCGTTTGCCCCGATGAGTCTTCTGAAATCTTAGTATTGTATTATTTACTAAGTATTGAAGGAACAACACAATCATATTGGAGCTGCCTGGTTTTTGGTGGGTGGACCATTCTCAGCACACCAGTATCACTGCTACATCTGAATGTTATGTTGGGTGGTCCAAGAAGCAACATCCACCATCCATGGAGAACCTCTTTGGTCAAAAAACCAACCACTAATGAACTGCTAACCCAACCAGCTCTTCAACAGATGGGCACCAGTCTTTAACCTTACGCCAAAAAGGTGGGGGGTTTCTGATAAAGTGGCCGGGTCTGTATATTAAGCAATAACAACAGGGTTGTAAAACAGTCTTGGGGGAACAATTGGCTCAGTATTGGCAGATCAATAAGACGTTTGGTGTGTTTATGGTCATTGATCTGTGGCATGCAAATCCAGGAAAAAACGTATATATAGAGCCATTAAAAGGGTCCTTCATCTGTACCTTCCCCTGATAGGGTTTGAAATTAAAGCTTTGAAATGAGGGCCCAAAATCAACTCTGTCCCCTTCATCATTTTTTTTTTTTTTTAGATGTTTTATAGCTATGGCAACGTCTATATAGCTGGTATGGGATTCTGTCAAGTGGGGCGAAAAACAAGCCGCAAAATAACGTCTTTGAACTTTGAGTCATGGCCAGTCATTATTAATATTGCCCACCCACTAAATAGCTGATAAATCTCTCAGTAAGCCCTGGAAGGATTAAGCTTGGGGGGAAAACATCTCTCTCTCTCTTCTTTCTCTCTCTCTCGCTCTCTCTTTTATATAAAAGCACGGAATTAACTGGAATCAAACTGTGCCAGAAGCCAGGGATACTGATCATTTCCACCTAGGCCCGCTTATCACGGATAAGGCATCAAATAAAACACGCTCACTTTAGGAAAAGGGCATTTCTTGCATAAAAATTCAGCCACGTTCCTTAAGAGGCCCAATGTCAGACCCCTGAGGGACACTTGGCAGGGCCGTCATGGTGTTCCAGCAAAGTTAGAAAAGGGAAATAAAGAATTCGGGCCTTTGATAACTGTGTAGTTACATGTGAACTACAGCGTAACTACTACTGATGTAGCCGCTGCTATGAGTGGATCACAACAGTACAGCTTGTGTAATTACATGTGTATCAATTTCTTTGTTGCTTCTTGGAATGACATAAGCCAGTTGCATGCAATGCCAGGCAGAAGTTGGAGACCACCCTTCAGCTTCGAGAAGTAAAGCAGAAAACAGAAAATCAGGTTTGTTCAGGATTTATTGTGTCCACTCTGTTTTACACAGTCGAGTCACATTATTATGACCACCAGCTAATAGCTGACCACCAGCTTATATCCAGAGGAACCGCCGTGTATAGCACAGACAGCAGCTAGATGGACTGAGACTGAGAGACCCCTGTCAGGCCCCTGAGGGATGCTCAGCAGCTAAGAGGGGCTACATCACTTGTAGTTACATCATTGTATAAAGTGGGATCCAATGCTTTATAAACATTAGCTGTACTGCTGTAGTCCACAAGTAACAGTGGCTACATCACTAGTTGATGTGTAACTACACAGTTGTTAAAGATAATATGAAGTTGGACCAATAGCTTTATTAACATAAGCTGTACTGCTACAATCTATATGTAACAGTGGCTACATCACTTGTAGTTACATTGTTGTTGCATGTGTTGTTAACATTAAATGGGACCAAATGCTTTATTAACATAAGATGCTGTAATCCATGTGTAATAGTGGCTACATCATTGTTGTTCATGTGTAACTAGGCAGTTATTAAAGACTTTATATGACGTTAACTTTATTTACATTACCTATACTGCTATAATCCATCTATAACAGTTGCTAAGCCACTTGTAGTTTCATTGTTGTTGCATGTGTCATGTGTAATTATACAGTTATTAAAGACACCTAATGTAAGTGGGACCAAATGCTTTATTAACATAAGCTGTACTTCTGTATTGCATCTATAACAGTGGCTACATCACAACTTCATGTGTAACTACACAGTTATTAAAGATAATATAAAGTTGGACCAAATGCTTTATTAACATAAGCTGTACTGCTGTAACCCATCTATAACAGTGGCTACATCGCTAGTTGTTCTATCATTGTTTATGTGTAACTACACAGTTATTAAAGACACTTTGCATGAAGTGGGACCAATTCTTTATATATATAAGCGGTATTGCATCAGTCTATCTTTAAGGGAGTCAACATTACTAGTAAATCCAATGTTGTTGCATGTGTTGTTCATGTTTAACAACACAGTTATTAACTTAAACACTTAATATAAAGTGGGATCCAATGGTTTATTAACATAAGCTGTACTGCTGTAGTCCACGAGTAACAGTGGCTGCATCACTAATTGATGTGTAATTACACAGTTGTTAAAGACAATATGAAATAGGACCAAATGCTTTATCATAAGCTGCTGCAGTCCATCTATAACAGTGGCTACATCACAAGTTCATGTGTAACTACACAGTTATTAAAGACACGTAATATGAAGTGGAATCCAAGGCTTTATTAACATAAGCTGTACTGCTGTAACCCATCTATAACAGTGGCTACATCGCTAGTTGTTCTGTCATTGTTTATGTGTAACTACACAGTTATTAAAGACACTTTGCATGAAGTGGGACCAATTCTTTATATATATAAGCGGTATTGCCTCAGTCTATCTTTAAGGGAGTCAACATTACTAGTAAATCCAATGTTGTTGCATGTGTTGTTCATGTTTAACAACACAGTTATTAACTTAAACACTTAATATAAAGTGGGATCCAATGGTTTATTAACATAAGCTGTACTGCTGTAGTCCACGAGTAACAGTGGCTGCATCACTAATTGATGTGTAATTACACAGTTGTTAAAGACAATATGAAATAGGACCAAATGCTTTATCATAAGCTGCTGCAGTCCATCTATAACAGTGGCTACATCACTAGTTAATGTGTAACTACACAGTTATTAAAGACACCTAATATGAAGTGGAATCCAAGGCTTTATTAATATAAGCTGTACTGCTGTAGTCCATCTATAACAGTAACTACATTACTTGTAGTTATATTGTTGTTCATGTGTAACAACACAGTTATTAGAGACACGTAATGTGTGTAAAGTTGGACCAAATGCTTTATCAACATGAGTTGTAGAGCTGTAATCCATCAGTAACTATGGCTACATCACTTGTAGTAAAATTTTTGTTCATTTTTTGTTCATGTGTAATTACACAGTCATTACAGACAATATAAATTGTGACCAAATGCTTTATTAACATAGGCTGTACTGCTGAAGTCCAAGAGTAACAGTGGCTACATCACTAGTTGATGTGTAACTACACAGTTGTTAAAGACAATATAAAGTTAGACCAAATGCTTTATTAACACAAGCTGTACTGCTGTAGTTCATCTATGAGTTGCTGTCACTTGTAGTTCATTGTTCATGTGTAACTACACAGTTATTTAAGACAATATAAAGTTGGACCAAATGTTTTATTTTTTTAAACGGTACAGCTATAATCTATCTGTGAGTGGCTACATCACTTGTAGTAACATTGCTGTTCATATGTAACTACACAGTTAATAGAGACATTTAATAATAAATTGAGACCAAATGCATGATTTATAATCTGTACAACTATAATCTATCTATGAGTGGCTACATCACTTGTAGATACATTGTTGTTCATGTGTAATTACACAGTTATTAAAAACACATAATATAAAGTGGGACCAAATGCTTTATTAATATAAGCGGTACGGCAGCAATCTATTTGTAAGGGAGTCAACATTACTAGTAGTTCCATTGTTGTTGTATGTGTTGTTCATGTGTAATTACACAGTTATTAAAGACACTTAATAATAAATTGAGACCAAATGCGTTATTTATAATCTGTACAACTATAATCTATCTATGAGTGGCTACATCACTTGTAGATACATTGTTGTTCATGTGTAACTACACAGTTATTAAAAACACGTGATATAAAGTGGGACCAAATGCTTTATTAACATGAGCTGTACTGCTGTAGTCCAAGAGTTACCGTGGCTACATCACTAGTTGATGTGTTGTTAAATATGAAGTTGGACCAAATGCTTTATGTACATAAGCTGTACTGCTGTAATCCATCTGTAAGAGTGGCTACATCACTTGTAGTTACATTGCTGTTCATGTGTAACTACACAGTCATTAGAGACCCTTGAAATAAAGTGGGACCAATACCTTTTCCCCTTCACAAGACAGCATAGACGAGGAGAGAAGTAAATCAAAATGAGGAAGCTTCTCCGAGTGTGAACTCAACAAATGCCTAATTGGCTTGTTGAAGCTTCTAATTAGGCTTAATGTCTTTTTTCCAACTTTTCACTTTGTGGGCTGCCAAATCTCAGGACTTCTTCTAAAAAATCCATAGTTATTAGATGTCTAAACGTGGTCTTACTTCTGAACGTTCTTCACGCAGACGCTCTCGCCCTGCACAGAAGCTCACACCCAGCCGCACAGATGGGTTTTTGCATACAGGCAATCTGGTCCAGGTAGTGTTGGCACAGGTAATGTCAGCCACTGAGCACAGCTTCTGCATCCGCATCTATTCAGAACAAACAATTAGGAAAGAGCCTAATTAATAAACCATACAGTATAAAGCCAGACGTATGCAGAGCTGTGAAGAAGTCAGAGACCACCCTCCAGCTTCAAGAAGAAAAGCAGAAAACAGAGTGACACAGCAAAGTTACATTATTATGACCACCAGTTAATATCCAGAGTAGCCGTTGTGTGCTGCACGGACAGCCGCTAGACGGACTGGGAGACTCAATAAGGTCCTGGTAGGTGGTCACAGGTATCTGGAGCCATGCTGACTGCAGTGCATCCCACAGCTGCTGGAGGGAGCATTGAGGAGGAACCATAGAGCCAATGCCTCCATCCAGGTGGTCCCACAGATGCTCAATTGGGTTCAATTCTGGGGAATTAGGGGTCCAGGGTAGTACTTGGAAGTCTTGGTCAGCTCTTCCAACAGATGTGGGACATTGCTAGTCGTGTGATGTGTTGCATTGTCTTGCTGGAAGATCCCATCCGCCCCAGAGAAGACCATCAGCATGTATGGTGTATGTGATCTGCAGGGATGGATTCAGACCCAAATCGGTTGAGAGTGTCCACATGGATGAGTGGGTCCAGATGAGTGGGCCATGAAAACATCCTCCAGACCATAACACTGCCATCTACACCTACGGTCTGCTGCTGTCAAAAGTAAGAAGTGGTCATAATAATGTGACTTAACTGTGTACTGCAGCTTCCATTCCTTTCAGGAGACTCACTTTCAGGTCTTCATAGAAACACACCTCAGTGTCCTAGAACATCTGGTTTAACATCTGGTCTGCCTCTCATACTCCAACAAACACCAAACACTTTTAGTGATGTTGAGGTCTGGAGCTTCTTGACCAGCTACACATACTTTCAGACCCATAGCACTAAGACATATCCTTCTCACAAGGGTGGACAGAAACATCTCAAATCTGAAATCAAGAGTGAAGTTTTCTCTTTGCAACTGGGTCCTGGACTTCCTGACCAACAGGCCGCAGTCTGTGAGGATCCACAACCTCTCCTCCTCCACCACAATCCTCAGCACTGGCTCCCCTCAGGGCTGTGTGTTGAGCCCCCTCTTGTTCACGCTGCTCACATATGACTGCTCACCCATCCACCCAGGCTGTCATATTGTGAAGTTTGCGGACGACACGGCAGTGGTCGGATGCATCACAAACAGTGATGAGTCTGGCTACAGACGGGAGGTAGAACACCTGGAGGGTTGGTGCAGAAAGAACAACCTCTGCATCAACATAAAGAAGACGAAGGAGATGATTGTGGACTTCAGAAGGGGCAGACATGCCCACCTCCCCCTGCATGTCGGAGGGTCTGCGGTGGAAGTGGTCTCCAGCTACAGGTACTTGGGTGTTCACCTGAGCAACAACCTCACCTGGAGCAACAACACTTCCAGCCTGGTCAGGAAGGCACATCAGCGGCTCTACTTCCTCAGGCGGTTGAGGCGAGCTGGGCTCGGGAGCTCGGTCCTCACCTCCTTCTATAGATGTGTGGTGGAGAGCGTTCTATGCTCCAGCATCAACGTGTGGCACGGAAGCTGCTCTGCTGCAGACAGGAAAGCTCTGCAGAGGGTGGTGAAGGCTGCACAGAGGTCTGTCGGAGTCAGCCTCCCCACCACCACGGACATATACACCTCCAGATGCAGGAAGAGGGCCACCTGCATCATGAAGGACCCCACTCATCCAGCACACTCACTGTTTGTCCCGCTCCCCTCAGGCAGGAGGCTGCGGAGCGTCAAGTGTAGAACGAACAGACTGAGGAACAGCTTCATTCCGGAAGCTGTAAGACTTTTAAACGCCACTTAGTGGAACCACTGCACTGACACTTTTACTGCACTGACACTTTTACGACACCAGTCACTTTAATACACTCTGCTGCTACCTTCTCCATTCCTGTTTATTTTATTTTCATATATTTTATATATTTATGTTTATTTTATTTATTAAGTACTGCTGTCTGGGTAAAACTGGGTCCTTGGGTACCACAATTTCGTTCCACCCCATGTACTACATGTGATGCGAATGACAATAAAGTCTCCTTGAATCCTTGAATCCTTGAATCCTTGATGTTCTCCTTAAGAAAAAAGTGCTGCGTCCTGTGGAGAACACACCCATGCTGCATAGACCAGCATTGGTTAGAAGAGCTGACCAAGACTTCTAAGTACCACCCTGGCTGGATTCCCCAGACTTGAAGCCAACTGAGCATTTGTGGGACCACCTGCAATGGTGGTGTTGGCTTTATGGATCCTCCTCCACGCTCCCTCCAGCAGCTGTGGGATACACTCCAGTCAGCATGGCTCCAGATACCTGTGACCACCTACCAGGACCTTATTGAGCCTTCCAGTCCGTCTAGCTGCTGTCCATGCTGCACACGGCTGCTACTCAGGAAATTAACTGATGGTCATAATAATGTAACTTCCATCATATGATGGAACCATCCATAAGATACATGCTCTGTGGTGGTCCTGTGGAGACCCTGACCATTGAAGAACTGGGCGACGTATCTCCAATGTGAGCCTATGTAGTACATGAACCTGATAAACTGGGCAGTGAGTGTGGACATATGGAAGAAGCTGGCTTATATATGTTATATATATATGTAGTTTGTAAGTTGTCTCAGTCTTATTGGTTTATTTCATGACTGACCTGCTTATGTTATATGTATATTATAATAAAATCCCGAGGGCTCGCTTCTACTATACCTTTATAAAGCGTTTGTAATTCTGTTTATGTAAATTTATAAATATAGCTAAAGCCTAAAGTGAGTGGGCCCTTTATTAGTCACGCCTTCCCTTCCCAAAGAAAGACTGCTTAGTCAGTGACGCCGTGAAGACAATGCTGTCTAAGTGGGTAGGCTTTGTGCCTAAGGCTTGAGTGCATGAGCAATTCGACGGGAGAACACGGGTTTATTTATTCGATAAGGAGAGAGTTTTAATTTCCTGCTCCAGTAGCTAACTCCGCTAATTATACATGACAGAGCCCATTCAGACGGCTTGCGTCAGGCGCTTCAGCTATATACATGCTTATAAATGTGGAGGCTGGAAGAGCTAAAAAAATAAATAAATAAATGAATAAATAAATAAATAAATGTAAAAAAAATTCCTGGCGGAGCACACAAAGTTTCTTTCCCACCAAAGTTTTTTCGGACGGTCGCCCTTCATCAGCCGCGGGAGCAAAGTCTTCTGAAGCCGTAGGAGGTGAAACCCACTGCTATTCAAATGAACCAGTTGATATTCAAATTTCATGATGTCTAAAAGCAGAAACGTCGGTACCGAGGGGCTCCGACGCTGCATGCGAGGCTTTCTTTTTCCCCCGCTTTCCTAACTGCATCGCTGCCATAGCAACAACCGCCGCTGCTAGTAATGATGTCATTAATATCAGGCCTGTTGCTGTTGAAAGTGCGCGGCCACCTGAAATGAAAAGTCCTTGATTCCCACGTTACGCAGACGCTCCTGCGGAACAATCAGCCAGTGCTCGCTTACGTTCTGCAGTCTGGAGCTGATTGCGCCTCTTTAGGAGACACAGTGATGGATGAGAAGTGGACGTCCATCGTAACCGGTGATTAAGGGCTTGTCTTATTGGTGGTGCTAATTAATTTGCATGTTTTGGTTGAATGCATCAGCTTGTGGCAGATTTTGTATTTATTTGTATTATCTGTTTACTGTTTATACTCCAAGGTCGGCACGGTGGTGTAGTGGTTAGTATGGTGGTGTAGTGGTTAGTAGGGTGGTGTAGTGGTTAGTATGGTGGTGTAGTGGTTAGTACGGTGGTGTAGTGGTTAGTACGGTGGTGTAGTGGTTAGTATGGTGGTGTAGTAGTTAGTATGGTGGTGTAGTGGTTAGTACGGTGGTGTAGTGGTTAGTGCGATGGTGTAGTGGTTAGTATGGTGGTGTAGTGGTTAGTATGGTGGTGTAGTGGTTAGTAGGGTGGTGTAGTGGTTAGTATGGTGGTGTAGTGGTTAGTACGGTGGTGTAGTGGTTAGTATGGTGGTGTAGTGGTTAGTACGGTGGTGTATTGGTTAATATGGTGGTGTAGTGGTTAGTATGGTGGTGTATTGGTTAATATGGTGGTGTAGTGGTTAGTATGGTGTACTGCTGTGTGGTTAAGCGGTATGTATTAGTAATGTTGTGCCGAGGAGCTGCTATGTGTTTGGTTGTACTAACCGGTATGAAGTAATACAGTTGTAATAACGCTGCTCTGTTTTTGCTTCTGCTTTTTGACCTTGTACTGTTTATCAGCTTTCTCTTTGGTTTTGAATATTTTCTTTCTGTGTATTTACTGGCCTTGTTTTATCTCTGCCAGCACCTGATCTGTTGGAACATCTTACAATAAAAGTAAATGGAAATAAAAAAAATATTTTTAAAGAATTTTTAAATGTAGAATATTTCAATGGTAATTTAAGGAGCTGGAGACTCAAAAAGATAAAACCAGACCTCCAGGTTTTATCTTATTCAATTCAGTAGGTTACTGCACCAGCGTGATGCTGGGAGACTGAAAACTAGTTTATTTTATGATGTATCGTTTGTGTTTTATGGCAGACCCAGTGGCCATAAATATATTCACCTGATATAGTTTATAAATGACCCTAAGACACTAATTCAGTTCTGCTGGTTCTTTATTTGCTTTGGTTGTGCTGGTGTTTAAATTACAGTGCATGATTAGTGTTGTATGTTTGCCAGTCAAACTTTTTGGATGTGCTGATCTGATGTGTAGGCCGAGTAAACAGATGTATATAATTGGAACCATCAAAAAAAACAATGCATTCAAACTTTTCAGTTATTGTCACTGTCCAAAGAAAAACATGGATCTTTATTTTTGCATTTTTGTCAATTTTCATTTTTCTTCATTATTTAAACACAGCAGCTGCTGTTTACACTGTGTTACAATTTCATGATGAGTCAACCAATAGAAATGCTCAAAAATAGGTTGTAGAAAATTCTGGTTCCATTGATTTACACTGAAAGTAAAGCAAGTTTTTGGCCTCTCCTGTCAAGTTGGGATTTTGGAGATTCATTGGTTTTTCATTGGACAGTGACGATATACCGACTGTAAAGACATTGAATGTATATACTCGATATACTGCAAATATACATGTATACTGCACATACATGTGTATTTTGCAGTATCTTTGTACATTTGCAGCGTTTTGATGGACAATATCTCACCCATAATCTTGTATATAGGTGTTTAATCAACATTGGAATTTATATCCAGGACATGTCTTGTATACACTATATAGTTTGTAGTTTGATGCTCTTTAAAGTTGTGTGTTCTGTTTTTTCTCTTCTCTGTAACTATTGCTCTGAGAAAAACCCATAAGTGCACTTATAATAATGCCAATAATGCAATACTAATAAGAAGATTTTCTGTTGAACACTCTTGAATGGTTGTGATTATGGATTTTTTAATTTTCAGGTCATTGTAGCCTCTTTAATAGGATAAGGTCTAATGTTAGTATGAATATTATCATTGCTAGTTGTTGCTATGGCAGCAATGAAGTTAAGAAACGTAGAGAAATTAACATCTTGAAATTTAAATATCAGCAGGTTTTACCTCCTACTGCTTAAAAGGCATTTTGCTTGCACAGCTAATGAACAGTTTCCATATGAGGTGTTATTTTTTGGGAACGTTGTGTACAGCACTGAAACGTTTTTAAACTCTGCACTGATTACTGAAGAAAACACTGCTTGCATTTAATATGTAAAATATAGTATCTAAATATATAAGCTACTACATCATATGTATATATATATACACTGGTATAGTGTATATATATGTATATATATATATATATATATATATATATATATATATATATATATATTACTACCGTACTAACCAGATCCGTAAGAAGATATTCGCTGACAAAATGTGTATTGGACTGACATTGTGTGCTATGCCTTTAACAGACTGTAAAAGAAAGCAGTTCTTAATTGGATTGTATTAACTATTTTACACATTTACATAAACAATAACTTTTGCATCTTCTGAAGCAGCATATCTTCACCATCCAAAGTAAAAACAGAAATGGCCTTACTTTTTTTCTATATTCTAAGTCAGTGAAACCTAAAAGGTTTTCACACAAACCTTTTCATTGGTCCATTCATCCTGAAAATTTGACAGCTGATGTGCTTAAACCATATAAAATAATGAAAATACATGTTTTTCTTTGGACAGCGGCGATATATTTGTGAGAAAAACAATCTACCTTTTCTTTAGCTTCATGTATTCCTTCAAATTTGGATCCCTAATCTTGTTTTGATGAAATTAATTTTCATTTAATTTAGTTTTGCTGTTGTTCTCACCTCTGGATATCGTTGCAGTCCACAGATAAATAAGTATCTCCAAAATGTTAGCTTTACGGGAGACAGTTTCAATGTAAGTTAATGCAGTAAGCCTGCTCCTGGTTTGACCGTGTGGAGAGAAGGAGGTGCTAGGGTGGATGGGTGGACAGAAACTGAACTGGTTCTGTATGATTTGAATGGGGTTTTTAAAATATATACCATTCATAAATAATGAAATCTTGCAATTAGGGTTTAATACCATCTGGCCACACTCAGTCGTTCATCATAATATTGATGGACATAAATTTGACTGACTTCTTTTCATTATTGCTTTTATCATGCCCTTATCGACCTTCCCCTAGCATTTCCTCTGTGAATTTGTGAAGGCTCTTCATCACTTTTAAAGGCTAAATCCTTGGATACACTACAGATTCTGCAAGACTGTAACGAGACTGGGATTCTCATACGTCACGATTGATTTGTGTACAATCCTCAATTCCAGGTCGAGAAAGTTTGTGAGGTATAATGAGGTACAAATTAAAAAAATAAATAAATATTATGGGTCTGAGGAGTCTGAGGAGATGCTGCAGCTGAGGTCAGTAAACAAAATCCGTCTCATATGGAAAGATGAGGAGAGAATGCTGCTACTTAAACAGTTGCCTACATGGGATGCTAACTAGGCTTGAAGACAGAGCCCTAGACCCCTAGAGGAGAAGTTGGCCTGAAGTCCCTGAGACCTGCCTCGGCTTCTTCATCACAGCAGGCACAACTCTTCGCAAGTGCAAGATGAAGCGAAAGTAAAACGTAAAAAAATGTGAGATTCAATTTGGGACAAATAAGGTCCCGATATTGTACAAGTGTTGTGCTGGAAACCATCAACCCAATCTGGCGGCCCCGCTCCCAGCAACGGCTAAACCGAATCACAGCCGAACCCCCGACATCAGCTTCCCCCGCAAATCAGATTTGCTCCGAGATTTGCTGCTCCGCTACAAGCCGAGCTCTACAGCGGCGCCCACGACTCAAAGCTAGATAAGAGCCTAATGTGTGTCAGCGGCAGCGTGTGTGATTTTTTTAATCCGCGTAATCAGATCGTTAGTGTGTGCGTGTGTGTGTGTGTGTGTGTGTGTGTGGTAAGGTGTGGTGGTCTACAGAGAACCGAGCAAGGAGCACGGCTAACGTCAGTGCCAGAAGATCAGAACGCAACCAGAGAGGCTCTGTTTTGTTTGAACACAGCCCTCGTGGTCACTCCTGTTTAAAGCTGACCACTGAAACGTAAACATGCTCTGGATAAGAGGAGCGTCAGCGGAGACTGCCCGCTCTGACGGTCACTGCACCCTCACATGCTAACAGGAACGGAAGCCGCTAGTTAGCATTAGCACAGCTCAATGTAAATGAGATAAGGCTTTTGTTTATTCTCAGGATCGTCTGTCCTCACTGCTCCGTCTCTCTCTTTCTCTCCTCCTTCCTTCCTTCTGTCATTAAGCTCTCTACTGGGTTTTGTCTTTCTCGTCCTTTAATCATTTCCATTTCTTTCTTTACTCCTATCTATCTCAGCCTTTCTTTTTTCCATCTGTTTCTCTTTGCCTTTCTTTTTCTTTTTTCTTTTGTGTTCCATGTTGTTGGTCTTCTGTCTCGTTCCTTTTTCACTCAGTCAATTTTATTTTTCTTTCTTTCTTTCTTTCTTTCCTCCTTCTGTCAACTTTCTTTTATTCTCTCAATTATCTTTCTTTCGTTCGTTTTTTCTTTCTTTCTTCTCTGTCCTTTTCTTTTTATCTACGTTCTTTATTTCACTTTTATTATTTCTTTTCTGTCTTTGTATCTTATCTTTTATTCTTTCTATTTCTCTTTTTCTTTTACTCCTATCCATCTCTGCCTTTGTAAATCTCTTTCATTCTTTCCCTTCCATTTTTGTCTTTCTTTCTGTTTTTTAATGTTTTCTTTCTTGCTTGCTTTCTTTCTTTCTTTCTTTCTTTACTCCTATCCATCTAATCCTTTCTTTTATTCTTGCCCTTTTTTCCATCTGTTTCTCTTTGTCTTTCCTTTTCTCTTTTCTTTCTATGTTCAATTTTCATTCAGTCAATTTTCTCTCTTTCTTTCTTCCTTTCTTTCTGTCAACTTTCGTTTTCTTTCTTTTATTGTCTCAATTATCTTTTTTGTTCTTTTTTCTTTCTTCTCTGTCCTTTTCTTTTTCGCTGTTCTCTATTTTACTTTTATTGTTTCTTTTCTGTCTTAATTTTTTATCTTTTATTCTATTTCTCTTTCTTTCTTTTCTCCTATCTCTGCCTTTGTAAATCTATTTCAATCTTTCCCTTCCATTTTTGTCTTTCTTTCCATCTGTTTTTTAATGTTTTCTTTTTCTTTCTTTTTTTCTTTCTTTTCTTTCTTTCTTTCTTTCTTTACTCCTATCCATCTCATCCTTTCTTTTATTCTTGCCCTCTTTTTTCCATCTGTTTCTCTTTGTCTTTTCTTTTTCTCTTTTCTTTCCATGTTCCATTTTCACTCAGTCAATTTTCTCTGTTTCTTTCTTTCCTTCTTTCTTTCTGTCAACTTTCGTTTTCTTCGTCTCAATTATCTTTCTTTCTTTTGTTCTTTTTTCTTTCTTCATTGTCCTTTTCTTTTTCTCTATGTACTCTATTTTACTTTTATTGTTTCTTTTCTGTGTTAATTTTTTATTATTTATTCTATTTCTCTTTCTTTCTTTTCTCCTATCCATCTCTGCCTTTGTAAATGTCATTCTTTCTCTTACACTTTTGTATTTTTCCATTTGTTTCTCTTTGCCTTTTGTTTTCTCTTTTTTAACATTTTCTTTCTTTATTTCCTTCTTTCTTTCTGTCAACTTTCTTTTTCTTTCTTTTATTGTCTCACTTATCTTCCTTTTTTCTTTTTCTCTACGATCTCCATTTTATTTTTATTGTTTTTTTCTGTCATCATTTTTTATCTTTTATTCTTTCTATTTCTCTTTCATTCTTTTCTCAGGCTTTGTAAATCTCTTCCATTCTTTCCCTTCCACCTGTTTCTATTTGCCTTATGTTTTCTTTCTTTCTTTCACCTCTGTTCCTTTTTTCTCTTTCTTCCCTTTTTTATTATTTCTTTCTGCCCATCTTCTCTTTCTTTCATTGTTTCTTTTTTGTCATTCGTTTTTATCTATTACATTAGCTATTTCTCTTTCTTTCTTTTCTCATATCTATCTCTGCCATGATCTCTTTCATTCATTCCCTTCCATTTTTCTCTTTCTTTCTGTTTCTCTTTCCGTTTTCTCTTTCCTGTCTTTCTTTCTTTCTTTTATCTTTGTTCCTTTCATCAGTCCCTTTGCTTTTTTATTCTGTTATTTTTTCCTCTTTCTTTCATTTAACACTGTAATTTTTTACTTATTCTTTCTTTTATTTTCTCAATGCTCTTCCTTCCTTCGCTTCTTTACTCTTTTCTTTCCGTTTCTCTATTTCACTTTCAGTGTTCCTGTTCTGTCTTCATGTTTATGTCTTTCATTGGCTCTGTCTGACTTTCTTTGCCTTCCTGTTTTTCATACCTTTTTCTGAATGAGTATTCTTTCACCCCGGAGCCGGTGAGGCCTCAGTGAAGGCCGTGGGAGGAGCAATTTCTGCTCTGAAAATTGGCTGAGAATTTATTCTCGCTGTCTGAAGTAAGCAACGCTGAAAACGCTGACACTCGGGGAGAATTTACCGGCCTCTCAGCCTTGGACGAGTTTCTCAGCCCTCAAGGTTAAACGCTGAACGGCTCTTACATACGCTCTGCAGCAAATCCTGAGACAATTAAACGCGACAGCGAGCGGCGACGGAGACGGACTTTCAGAGCTCGCCGAACCCCCAACCCCACCCCCACCCGTCAATGCCAGCTTGGAGCTTGAAATGAACAGAGAACTTTAATATACCAACTTCCAGACCAAACTCCTCCATTACGTTTATTAGCAGATCTGTTCACCAATTTACAAGAAAACATGTAGAGATTTTCTGAGACCACGCTAGACGCCATGCTGTTCCCCCACTGATGGAGGGCTTATTAGGAAATTCAATGATTGTGATGAGACTGTACAATCACTATATTTATGCCCCACTTGGACTGTATAACAGATTGGAGAGAAACCCCCACTGGTTTATAGGCATTTCGTTCACATCAGCTGTTGTCAGTCCAGTCTTCAGGAACCCCTCGAAGGTGGAGATCTTTGGCCCAACGCTTAGAGCAAAAATGTGCTCCATCTAAAGGTCTCTGATGATCAGTTTGATAACGGCTGCTTCAGATCCGCTTTTTATTCTTTTTTTTTTAAGTATGACAAAGCAGTGTGAGGCAGTCATCATGGCCAGAGAAGGACCTACAAATTACAGATAAATGGCTCTGCTGGAGCTAGATTTGCTGGAACTGCGGGACAGTGCTGTTTAAATTATCACCAACAAGATCTGTGACTTGAGTCCTGTGTGAGTCTGCAGTGTGGATTTTACTATCTTGATCTTACTATCAATTGCAGAGGGATTTGAATCCAGTATGAATCTCTGTGTAGTTTACACTGTCTAACCATGATTTTAATTCAGTATGAATCTGGAGTGTGTGTAGTTTTCACAGTCTGACAGTAATAAATGTAAATTGATTTGAATCCAGTATGAATCTCTGTGTACTATATACTGTCTGACAGTGATTTCATCCAGTATGAATCTGGAGTGTGTAGTTTTCACAGTCTGACAGTAATAACTGTAAATTGATTTGAATCCAGTATGAATCTGCAGTTTGTGTAGTGTATAAGAATTATAGAGTGATTTTGATCTGCTATGGATCTCTGTGTAGTTTATAGTATAGTTTTACAGTCTGACAGTAAGAATTGTGGAGTGATTTTAATCCAGTATGATTCTGTAATGTGTGTAATTTTTATAGTCTGACAGTAAGAATTGATTTTAATGGAGGATTGATTGATTGTAATCCAATAAAATCAATCAGTCGGGGATTGATTATAATCCAGTATGAATCTGCAGTGTGTGTAGTGTTTACAGTCTGACAGTAACAATTGTAATGTGATTGTAATCCAGTATGAATCTGCAGTGTGTGTAGTGTTTACAGTCTGACAGTAAAAATTGTAATGTGATTGTAATCCAGTATGAATCTGCAGTGTGTGTAGTGTTTATAGTATGACTGTAATAACTGTGGAGTGATTTTAATCCAGTATGAATCTGCAATGTGTGTAGTGTTTACAGTCTGACTGTAATAACTGTGGAGTGATTTTAATCCAGTATGAATCTGCAGTGTGCGTAGTATTTACAGTGTGACTGTAATAACTGTGGATTGATTTTAATCCAGTATGAATCTGCAGTGGGTTTAATCTTTATAATCTTACAGTAATAATGGTTTTTAATCCAGCATGAATAAAACTATCCTTTAAGAAAGTCTATATTAATAGTTAGTAATATTAGAAATATTAGATATATCAACTACATTTAAGATCATTTCGGTTGCTAAGATGCCATTTTTCACAGTTTGGCGTTTCAGACAGGTCAATTATACTGGAAGCTTTAGTGTGACCAGCACGCTGATGTCTTTACTGGACCCCTTATATCACTCCATATATGATTAAACCCATGACTCATAGGTCACTACAATAACTTGATTCAAGCATTAGCCTACAGTTAAACACCAAGTTGCTCAAGACATAGCAGAAGCAGAGGAAAACGGGGGAAGTTCATTGTTTCTTTATTAATGGATAATTATTTATGGATCATTTTCATGTGATGGGCCATCCATCTGTCTGTCTGTCTGTCTGTGTCTATCTATCCATGACCGCCTTGAGTCATTCTTCTACACTGCCAGTCTGCCTGCTTACATCACAAGCCTGCAGAGCTCAAGCCATAGCTTCTGCTCTTTCAGTAACGTGTGTGCTGGAGCAGCAAAGGCTGTGTGGAAAGGGGTCAGTGGTCCATCACTGCTTTATTCTTGCTTCCTGACACCTGCTGCTGCCCGGTCCCATTCCTCAGGTGGCCAACATGACGCTCATCATAATTAGCGCTGGCAGCTGAGGTCAGTCCATGTCAGAGGACTTTTATGACGGAGCTGGGAGAGAAGCCGCGGGCGCTCGCGCAGCCTCGCATAAATTGTCTCAAGCACCTTGACAGGCCGCAAACACCTGTTCCGAACTGTCATAAGTCAGGATGCGCTGATGACAGCTTGTTTGCGATAGACCTCAGAGGACGATTTATGCAGCATGTTGATTTTCTCAGAGCTGCGTCTAAAAACGACGTGGTTGGCGGAAAATGAGTTGATTGTTTTGGTTGTGTAATTAAGAACAAAAAAAAAAAAAAAAAACACCAACACAGCAACTCACCACTCTCGCCTTGATTGGGGAACTGCTGGAGTCCTGGAGTTCCTGAAGCGTAACAGTGCTGCTAGCTATATAATCCACACCCCCACACATCTCCGCAACTGTATGTGTATCTCCCATCTTTCCACTCTTTTTGTTTTTCTAGCATCACACAAATCCTTCATTCATCATATCCACCCACAACCTTTGCTGAATCAATATTTTCCTCAGGTTTTAAGGATTTACAAGATTACTTTTGCAAGGAGGGGGGTGGAGATTGGACGGGTTGGGGGGGGGTAGTACTTCTCCGCTGCCACCGCGCATTCAGAATCTGCTGTTGCCATGGTAATTTTTGCTAAGGATGGGGGGAAAAACAGAGGTGTCATGACTTAACAGCAAGATAACTCGTTTCATTTTATTAAGCCGGAGGATTTTCCATCATAGCTGACAACCTGATCTTCAGCATCGCTGCTGCAGCTGCCGCCGCTTGTAATCAGCGCGCCGCGTTTCAATGGGCCGTGGTAATGCACACTTTTCCCCGGCCACACGCAGAGAGAGGGCAGATCCGGATCCTCCGAGCGGGCAGAAAAGGACAAGCGTCCTTCGCAAATAGGACATCTCGGGGCAAATATAGCCGAGACTCAGGCGCTGATCAAGGACACTGACGAACAGCAGGTCTCCGGGCTTCTGCCAACGTGTCAAGAGATGTTTCCACGGGATGGAAAATCATCAGGCAGTCATGAAGCATCACGAGCAGTAAAAAAAAAAGAATGATAATAATAAAAAAGAAAAAAAAAATAAACCTCTGCCCGCTGACGTATCTACCTTCACGTCTGGGTCAGAGTCTCTACAGTACTGACCAGCACTCTTCTTACTCAAAGAACTAATTTAAGGTGGAGATACCAGGCTAAGGTGGCTAAGCTGGAGATAGCAGGCTAAGGTGGAGATACCTGGCTAAGCTGGAGATAGCAGGCTAAGGTAGAGATACCTGGCTAAGCTGGAGATAGCAGGCTAAGGTAGAGATACCTGGCTAAGCTGGAGATAGCAGGCTAAGGTGGAGATACCTGGCTAAAGTGGCTGAGCTGGAGATAGCAGGCTAAGGTGGAGATAGCAGGCTAAGGTGGAGATAGCTGGCTGAGGTGGCTAAGCTGGAGATAGCAGGCTAAGGTGAAGATACCTGGCTAAAGTGGCTAAGCTGGAGATAGCAGGCTAAGGTAGAGATACCTGGCTAAGCTGGAGATAGCAGGCTAAGGTGGAGATACCTGGCTAAAGTGGCTGAGCTGGAGATAGCAGGCTAAGGTGGAGATAGCAGGCTAAGGTGGAGATAGCTGGCTGAGGTGGCTAAGCTGGAGATAGCAGGCTAAGGTGAAGATACCTGGCTAAAGTGGCTGAGCTGGAGATAGCAGGCTAAGGTGAAGATACCTGGCTAAAGTGGCTGAGCTGGAGATAGCAGGCTAAGCTGGAGATAGCAGGCTAAGGTGGAAATAGCTGGCTAAGGTGGAGATACCTGGCTGAGGTGGCTAAGCTGGAGATAGCAGGCTAAGGTGGCGATAGCAGGCTAAGCTGGAGATACCTGGCTAAGCTGGACATACCTGGCTAAGGTGGCTGAGCTGGAGATAGCATGCTAAGGTGGAGATAGTTTGTTAAGCTGGCTGAGGTGGACATAGCAGACTGAGGTGAAGATACCAGGCTAAGGTGGAGATACCTGGCTAAGGTGGAGATAGCCGACTACGGTGGACATAACAGGCTAAGGTGGAGATACCTGGCTAAGGTGACTGAGCTGGAAAATCGCAGGCTAAGCTGGTGATAGCAGGCTAAGGTGGCGATAACTGGCTAAAGTGGCTGAGCTGGATATAGCAGGCTAAGGTGGAGATAGGAGGCTAAGGTGGAGATAGAAGGCTAAGGTGGAGATAGGAAGCTAAGGTGGAGATAGGAAGCTAAGGTGGAGATAGCAGGCTAAGGTGGAGATAGCAGGCTAAGCTGGAGATAGCTGGCTAAGGTGGAGATACCTGGCTAAAGTGGAGATACTTGGCTAAAGTGGCTGAGCTGGAGATAGCAGGCTAAGCTGGAGATAGCTGGCTAAAGTGGAGATACTTGGCTAAAGTGGCTGAGCTGGAGATAGCAGGTTAAGGTGGAGATAGAAGGCTAAGCTGGAGATAGCAGGCTAAGGTGGAGATAGCTGGCGAAGGTGGAGATACCTGGCTGAGGTGGCTATGCTGGAGATAGCAGGCTAAGCTGGAGATAGTTTGTTAAGCTGGCTGAGGTGGACATAGCAGGCTAAGGTGGAGATAGCCGACTACGGTGGACATAGCAGGCTAAGGTGGACATAGCAGGCTAAGGTGGAGATACCTGGCTGAGCTGGAGATAGCAGGCTAAGCTGGAGATAGCTGGTTAAGCTGGCTAAGACGGAGATAGCTGACTAAGTTGAACACAGCTGGCTAAGGTGGAGATGCCTGGATAAGGTGGACATAGCTGGTTAAGGTGGAGATAACTGACTAAGGTAGAGATACCTGGTAATGTGAAGATAGTTTGTTAAGACAGAGATAGCTGGTTAAGGTGGACATAGCTGGTTATGGTGAAGATAGCTGGTTAAGGTGGAGATAGCTGGCTAAGGTGGAGATAGCCGACTACGGTGGAGAAAGCAGGCTAAGCTGGAGATAGCTGGTTAAGCTGGCTAAGACAGAGATAGCTGACTAAGTTAAAGACAGCTGGCTAAGGTGGAGATGCCTGGATAAGGTGGAGATAGCTGGTTAATGTAGAGATAACTGGCTAAGGTGAAGATAGCTGGTTAAGGTGGAGATAACTGACTAAGGTAGAGATACCTGGTAATGTGAAGATAGTTTGTTAAGACAGAGATAGCTGGTTAAGGTGGAGATAGCTGGTTAAGGTGGAGACAGCTGGTTAAGGTGGAGACAGCTGGTTAAGGTGGAGATAGCTGTTGACTGATTTTGGGATCTGTGGACATGTTTGGCCCAGGAAATGGTTACTTACAAGAGTGTGCTCCAGCAGCATCTTTCCTAAAAGTTTTTTTAAGCAATCATAACATAAACATTCCGGTGCATTCTGGGAATAAAATTCAGGGCCTATTACTGTGGAATCATTCAGCTCAGGTTCAACAGTTATGCAAATGCAAACCAAGTCACCTAATTGTAGGGCTTTCTATGTATTTTGCCATGCTATGAAAATTGTTGCTTTTAAAATCCGAAGGCTAATTTGAGTGAAATTCGGCAGACGTCTTCTTTGGATTATACATGGAGGACTTCCTGAAAACTTTGCCCTTTTATTTGTGTGCTACTGGTGCTACAATGATGCTTGGAGCCCAATGATTGCCACTCTAGATGCTTGTTTGGTTCCGACAGTTATTAGAAATCTCTGTCCATTTCAGAAGCTGATTGTGTTGCTTTTTAACATTCATAAAGCATTTTTTCCACCACTCTGTCAAAAGGATTGAAGAAAGAAGTCGCGTGAAAACTTCTGTGCCCACAAAACAGGTCATTCCTGATTTGTCTATAAATATGAATGACATATTGTTGGGTTGGCTGATTGCTGACCATGTGCCCAGGGCTCTAATGTTAATGCTGTGCTGAGTTTGAGGGTGAGTTTAGCCAAAAGTAGACAAGTTTTCATGCCACTTTCCTTTTCAGGCCTAACCTGGAAGATAAATGCAGGTTTAAGTGACAGCGACTAACCTTTCTGTACATCGTCAGCGGATCCATTCACTCTCCTGGAGGAGCAGATACCCTCCTCTCCTGGAGAGATTCCCTCCTACTGAGTCTTGTCCCGACCTGCAGGTGGAACACACACCTGCTCCAGCTAATCAAGGCCTTCAGGTTCATCTGAATACCAGAGAAGGATGTGTTAGATTGGATCTGAACTCTGCAGGAGGTTGGCTCTCCGGGAGCTGTGCTGATCGCTATTGAGAATCTTGTGCCTGGAAATATATGATTATACATTACAGCATGCTCTTACACTACCAGTCACAAGTTTAGACACATGTAAGCGATGAAATGAATGACTTTGATTTGAGTCTTTAACAAGGTCTCAGCATGTGTGCATCTTCTTGAGTCCGGTTGGGGAAGCATCTCGTGTTGGTTCCTCATCAATCGAGAGGTGAGAACTTGAGAACAAGGTCCGCCAACAAACTTTGAACAAATTGTTATGCTTCCTGCCTAGCTTTTTAAAAATAATAATGTCCCTAAGTGTCTAAAACCTTGGACTGTAGTCCATCTGTTTTTCTGTGTACTTTGATACCGTGTTCTTCAATGATTAGGACCACCTACAGGACCACCACAGAGTAGATATTATTTGGCTAGTGGGTCATTCTCAGCACTGCAGTGACACTGGCATGGTGGTGGTGTGTTAGAGTGTGTTGTGCTGGTGGGAGTGTCCACTCACTGTCCACTCTATTCGACACTCCTACTACTTGCTGGTTCACCTTGTAGATGTAAAGTCAGAGACAGTAGCTCATCTGCTGCTGCACAGTTTGTGTTCCTCTAGTCCTTCATCAGTGGACACAGGACGCCGCCCACAGGACAGTATTGGCTGGATGTTGCTGGTTGGTGGACAGTTCTTGGTCCAGCAGCACTGCTGTGTTTGGTCCACTGAAACCAGCTCAACACACACTAACACACTACTACCACCACCATGTCAGTGTCATTGCAGTGCTGAGAATGATCCACCTCCCTAATAGGACCTGCTCTGTGGTGGTCCTGTGGAGTCCTGATGATTGGGGTAGGGTTAGGGTTAGAGAATCAGAGGAACTACAGTCTAGTGTAAGTGTAGCTCCTATATGGTCAGTGGAGCTGATCCAGTGGACAATAAGTGTAGATACATTTCCTAAACATATCTCGTATTCGAACATCACCTTTGGGTTCTCCCAGCCCAACGTTTTATCCTTCATTAATCTGCTATAGATTTAGTCCTTATGTCATTCGTCTTCTACTTTTATTGCCTTGAAACTGTTTTTAATCTTGTTCGCTGGAGTCAGCCACTTATGTTATTGATAGAATTTAGCACTAAACTCCTCGAGGCCTACAACTGCAAGAAAATGGATGCACATACTCTGCAAGCTGGACAGTTTATTCAGACTAAAAGACCTTCAGGATGTTCTTCAAAAGCATTGTGTGATGAATAAACTTCTATTTTAAGCAGAGTTTGGATTCGTCTCTGACAACCACAACTATTTGTTGGCAAGATGTGATCGTTGTACCTGCACCATCATTAGAAATAACAAGGTTTGGGCAGGTTTGTGTCGAATTCAGAGAGACTTTTGCTGGGCTTGGGTCCAGTTTGCCCTCAAAACTTGGTGCCATAAGTGAAGTTGGTGAAGAAAACGGCAAAGTCTGAGGTTCTCGAGCTGTAAGGTCAAACATTTCAGGCCTAATTATAGTTCTATGTTTGATCGAAACTATATGGCTCCAATCATGCAAGCATTTAAAAGGCAAATCACATCCGAACTCATCACGGGGGTGCGGAGTGATATACTTGAAAGGGTACACTGTACGGCTTGAGTGGTGAGGAAACGATCAGCGAGGAACAAGACAGCGTGTCTCCAGTGGAGAGGACGGCAAGAAAATTGGACCCCTGAGGAGTGGCAGGAAGTTGTCTGTTCAGGTTTCTCTCAGAATGACCCAGAATTTCAGCCGTGCTGTCGACAGTGTAGCCCAATGGTGGCAGCGTGATGGTCAAGGAAATGTTTGCTGCACGCATTAGAAGCCTGACACCCATTAAAAAGCACCCTGAATGCCACATGGTATCTGAACATCCCTGCTGACCAGCTACTTCCTTTCGTAGCTGCCGTTTAACCACATTCCCAGCATGACAATGTACCATGTGAGGAGGCAGGTATCATCACTGACTGGTTCCCGGAACGTGATGGAGAGTTTTCAATGCCTGCGCGAGTCCCCAAATCTCAATCCTATCAAGCACCTTCGGGATGAGGTGGACGGGGTGCTCGCAGCAAGACAGTGCAGCTGGCCAATTTGCAGCTGCACAATGGGATGCAATTCTACAAGATCCCTGCCCCAAACACAATCCTGTCAATCCCACACCCAGGTGAATTATGCTATTCTGAAGGTCACTATACATTAGGCGGGGGCAGAAGCACATATATATATATATATATATATATATATATATATATATATATATATATATATATATATATATATATTTATTTGCTGAATCGTTTTAAAAGTATTTTAACAAGATTTGCATATAATTTCAGGCACGTACGACCAATATGTTGCTTTACGCACCGACTGTGTATAAACATGTAGCCAAAAGTATCAGGACATTATCTGACTTGATTCAAATTCAGATTTTTTGCCTTAATGTTAACAAATCTGATTTCTTAGAACTGTGTGGACACAATCTTTCCAAATCAGATTTGAATCACTTTCAAATTTGGTCCTACATCAGATATGTATCCAATGTATATGCATGCAGAGGCGAGGAACAGCAGTGATGGTCAGTGGAGAAGAAGAACGGCAGTGATGGTCAGTGGAGGAGAGGAACAGCAGTGATGGTCAGTGGAGGAGAGGAACAGCAGTGATGGTCAGTGGAGGAGAAGAACAGCAGTGATGGTCAGTGGAGGAGAGGAACAGCAGTGATGATCAGTCAGTGGAGGAGAGGAACAGCAGTGATGGTCAGTCAGTGGAGGAAAGGAACAGCAGTGATGGTCAGTCAGTGGAGGAGAGGAACAGCAGTGATGGTCAGTCAGTGGAGGAGAGGAACAGCAGTGATGGTTAGTGGAGGAGAAGAACAGCAGTGATGGTCAGTCAGTGGAGGAGAGGAACAGCAGTGATGTTAGTGGAGGAGAAGAACAGCAGTGATGGTTAGTGGAGGAGAAGAACAGCAGTGATGGTCAGTCAGTGGAGGAGAGGAACAGCAGTGATGGTTAGTGGAGGAGAAGAACAGCAGTGATGGTTAGTGGAGGAGAAGAACAGCAGTGATGGTCAGTCAGTGGAGGAGAGGAACAGCAGTGATGGTTAGTGGAGGAGAAGAACAGCAGTGATGGTCAGTGGAGGAGAGGAACAGCAGTGATGGTCAGTCAGTGGAGAAGAGGAACAGCAGTGACAGTCAGTGGAGGAGAGGAACAGCAGTGATGGTCAGTGGAGGAGAGGAACAGGTGAGGTGACAGAGGTCACAAATTTACAGAAGTTGACAAAAAAACCAAAGTCAATGGAACTAGATTTTTTTTTTCAAAACAATATAAACGTCAGCTGTCGTGTTCAAATGATGTATAAAAATAAAAATGGAGGTATATGGTTTTCTTGGGACAGCGATGATATCTATCATTTATATGACATCTGTAGAATTCTTTTGAAGAATCCAGCCATAAAGCGTTCCAAAACATCTCCAAAACTGGGACTTCTCTTGATGTTAGTTGTAAAACTAAAAATGGTTAAAAATAAAACTAAAAAACTAAAAGTTTCAGATTCAATTGCCCGGATTAAAACATTTGTGCACCGGATACACTTCGGAATGAACTTTAGATACAAAAATCTCATATTTAATGATTAATATAGCCTCCGTTATTCCTTTATTATTTAGATACATGACCAAAAACGTATGACCAATAATGACTGATAATTGATTCCTTCTCTCTGAACTGTTTCTCAAGTGCGATCTCTTATATCCACTGCTGTCAGTGGCCAATTCTCATCGAGCCTCTCAGCCAAGACTTGTGTGAGTTGGCGACCGCACAACAGTTTGACGAGATGCATACTGGTGCTATAAAGTACACAAGCAGCACACGGCCAGTCTGAATCTCCTTCCCCTTAGAATTCAGCTCCCAGTGGTCCCCTCAGCAAGAAGACAGGTGAGCAAAGTATCCAGACGTTGTCTTATAGCTTTCTTTTCTCAAGACTTGCACTAAAGAACTTGGAAAGTGTTTTATCATTTATGATTTGCTGTCTGCTTAAGAAGAGCCAAAGACATAAAATCGAATTATCTGTACAATATTGAACCGCATCATATTCGTTTGCACTGCATCGCATTGAAAAACATTGTGTTGAATCAAACTATGTCACATCGCACCGCGTTGCAAATAGGGGCGAATCATTTGCTACGACATTAGTAGCTGCTTCATATGCATTTTTAATGTACTGCGTCCTTGGTAGTGCACTGAGATGCGTATCACGTCAGCCTCAGTGATGGAGATGCACATCCTGACTAAAAATATATCCAGTTGACATGAAGCATCTGCTCCATTCGACCATATCAGAGATTGAGCATCGCTTTCCTGTACTAGATACAGTTGTATGCAATCGTTTTTCCAGTACTGGTCAAATTTCATGTTTTCTTGGTGAAACTAATTCAACACATCTTCTTCATAGAACACATATTAGCACACAGAGATTAACATAACATATGGACAATATATATATATATATATATATATATATATATATATATATATATATATATATATATATATATATATATATATATATATATATATATCAGGTATCACTATTGGCATCACTGGCACTGCCCTTGCCTGGTGCATATCCTATATTTCTAATAGATTTCAATTTATTGCCTTTGGTAAGGGCGTCAGGGTGGTGTAGTGTGGAGTTTGTGTGGAGTGGGTTTCTTCCGGGTACTCCGGTTTCCTCCCACAGTCCTAACACATGCATGTTAGGTTGATCGCTAACTCTAACTTGTTCATATTCCCTACAGTCATGCTCCTGAGCCGAACTAACTTTCTCTCTTTACTCTTCCTGAGGTAAGGACCTGTTGAACACTGTTGGAAGACTGACTATCAGGGCCTCCTCCCCACCCATCACCAGCCAGCTCACCTGTCCATTTGTGTCAACTGCTACACCCTCAGTTACATCACTGTACACCATCCAGATGCACCAGCATTGAGATAGGATGAGACTGTTTCAGCTCACGCCCACTTTACATAAAGACTCAGTTAGAAACTGCCTCAGTCAGAGACTGCCTCTACCTGTGCAGCTTCTAAAGCTTTGCTATCCAGATTTCAAACAAAAACTCTTTTCTTTGGTATTTAGTTTAAACTGTAAATACTGTTTGACCAGAGGAGGATGGGTCTCCCCTTGTAAGTGTTGGTTCCTCCCAAGGTTTCTTCCTCCAGTCTGAGGGAGGTGTTCTTGCCACTGTTTCCTCTGGTTTGCTCACTGGGGGATGTATGTTGTAACTTTCTGTTTTCAAAACTTCTGTAAAGCTGCTTTGAGACAACATGGTTGTAAAAAGTGTTTCACAAATAAACGTCACTTGAAAAAATTAAATTGTGAGGGTGTGTTGGTCATGGTGTACCCCGCCTTTGCTCGATGATGCTGGGCTTGGCTCTAGCCCACCTGTAAATGGATGGGTGGATACAGGGTGTCCCCCAGGGATCAGTCCTTGGTCCTCTACTTTTCATCATCTATATATTACCTCTTGGTTGAATTATCCACCGTCATAGACTTCTCAGCACCAAAAGGACCACTAACCCACCACCTCCTGCCTTAATATCTTGTATTCAAGACCTCAGACAATGGAGGACAGGCATCTTTCTAAAACTAAACACTGATAAAACTGACCCCAAGTCTGTGATTGCTCATTTCACTGCTTTCTCTCTTAACTTGGATGGCATGACTGTAAAACAGTAGTTAACAGTAGTCTATTACTTTTTCTTTTTCTTTTTCTTTTGAACCTCACATCAAAGCTCTGGTCAAAACAGCTTCTCATCTTAGAGCCTCGCTCTCCATAAAAGACCCTGAAACTCTGGTTCACGCTTTAGTTTCAGTAGATTAGACTACTGTAACTGCCTTTTCATTGGCAGCCCAAACAATACCATCCGTCCTCTTCAGAACTTGCAAAACTCTGCAGCTAGAATATTCACTTGCTCTGAACAATCAGTTAATATCACCCCAATTCTATCACCCCAAGCTTCTATCAAGCTTTGCACCCAGTTTGAACTCCTCCTGCTAATTTACAAATCTGTACACGGTCCAGCACCTGCCTATCTAGCTGAGCTCCTGCACCCGTACTGCCCTGCCCAAACTCTTAGGTCCTCTGGCGCAGGTCGTCTGTCTGTTCCAAAATTCAGATTGGTCACTGTTGGGGCAAGAGCATTACCACAATCTCTTCGTGACTGTCTTTCACTGTCCTCCTTCAAAGCTCAACTCAAAATGTACCTCTTTTTTCAGTACTTTCTCTCTGCAGCTCACGGAATTTCTTTATTTATTTTTTGTTCCTGCTGATGTAAAGCGTCCTTGGGTTCTCATACCCAAGGACATTATATAAACTGAACTTATTACTATTATTATTATTATTATTATTATATTATTATATTATGATACAGATAAAGACATGATGATGATAGTAGATAATTAACTCACATCCTCTGATATAACAACTTTCATGAAGTTTTGCCTGAGTTCTCTTTGAACTTGTTGAATAGGTTCTCTGTATATAATGTGTTATAATACTTTCATATCCCAAACCAACAAAATGTGTCATTTGATCTGAGCTAATCAAACTTGAGCATGCAACTGTAGTTTGTACCTAATAAACTTCAGTATATAACACAATGCCTTTAGATAATTAAGTAACTCCATCCATTGCCTTCCACTTTATCCCATTAGTCAGGTCTCGGGGGGGCTGGAGCCAATCCCAGCATTATCGTCAAAGGTGAGGTAACTCACACCTACAGGAAATTTAGAGTGAGTATTCAACCAAACATGAGGAGAGGAGACCACTACACCACCGTGCTGACCATTACACCACCATACTAACCACTACACCACCGTGCTGACCATTACACCACCATACTAACCACTACACCACCGTGCTGACCATTACACCACCATACTAACCACTACACCACCGTGCTAACCACTACACCACCATACTAACCACTACACCACCATACTAACCACTACACCACCGTACTAACCACTACACCACTATACTAACCACTACACCACCGTACTGACCACTACACCACTATACTAACCACTACACCACCGTACTGACCACTAGACCACCATACTAACCACTACACCACCGTACTAACCACTACACCACCATTCTAACCACTACACCACCATACTAACCACTACACCACCGTACTGACCACTACACCACCATACTAACCACTACACCACCTTACTAACCACTACACCACCATACTGACCACTACACCAGCATACTAACCACTACACCACCATACTAACCACTACACCACCATACTAACCTCTACACCACCATACTAACCACTACACCACCATACTAACACTACACCACCATACTAACCACTACACCACCTTACTAACCACTACACCACCATACTAACCACTACACCACCATACTAACTACTACACCACCATACTAACCACTACACCACCGTGCCGCCAATTAAGTAACCACATATTTGTTATGTCATGTTTTTAATGTTAAACTGATCTGATGATGTGATCTAAAATGCAGATGTTGGTTAAGATAAAGAAAAATCTCTCCATCTTCAGCAGAGCTGATTCCTGATTTTGTCCCATGGCAGCACCCATAAATCAGGTTCGCCCCCGAGCCGCCCACCGATCTATAAGCAACGTCCAACTCGTTCACACACCCCTATATATATATATATATGAAGCATCTGATCCATGCATGCAGTGGACGCCGCGCTCAAACCATCAGTCACCCTGAGGCAGGTCCATCGCGAACGCGGCCTGTGTTTCGGTGTCGATGAGTCAAGCTCCCTTTCCTCCGGTTGTCACAGATCACAGAGTGCTCATAATTAATCCTCCTTTCCTGTGAGAGGCGACTTCAGCAAAGCCTCTGAGTCACTGCCCCATACTGAAGATGATATTACCAGAACATGAAGAATAGTTTTCACAGATTGTTCCCCCCCAAAAAAAGCAGAACAAAATAGCTTCCAGAGTGAAAACTTTAACACAACAAAGACTAATATATGCAAAGTACAGAATGTTTTTAACTGTTCTTTCATTTCGCTGGAAAAGGAACTTTCAGAAACAACCAAAATAAGAAGTGTTTACTTTCTGTTCCCTTATTCTATGAAAATGAACTAGAATTAAATAAGATTATTAAGCACTTAACCAGAATTTTAAACAACCTACACTCTTACAAATGTATATTTTGGGTGATATATAATTTTTTTTTTTATAAATTTTTAATAAACTGTCCCATCTACATCTACAAAGCTCCTTAAGCTACTCAAACAAGTTTGTAAACTTTTAAATTGACCTAACTATCAATTATATAGTTTATTTACTTATTGGACTAAGTGATACAACATCAAATGTCATTACAGGTCAGGAGGTTCAAACAAATGAATATCAACCAGGTTTGAATGTGGCTGACCCTACCCTTCTTAAAAACTGAGCCTGGATCATACACATTTGTTAGGGCGTTTTCACACCTGTAATTGGTTTCACTGGTCTGGATCAGTTAATGAGTTTCTGTATTTGGAGCGTTTCCTCCTCGGTTTGGTTTGTTTTCACACAGGCAAAAACCCAAACACACCAAAATGCGCCCCAACAAACCACGTGAGCATGTTCTCTCCTCTGATTGGTCAGAGCTATCTGGCATGCGAGCAAGAAAGTAAACACAGGAAGAAGATCCGGTTTTCTACTGCACATTTCTTGTAGAGCGTATCACGGAGCAGCGGCAGAGACAGCATCTGTTCATAGCTGTAATAATAATCTGATAATATACCAAACTACAGTCCACCTGCAGAACACCCAGCTCACTCCAAACATCAAGTAGACAACGTCCCTCACTGCTAGTCCAAGAGAGACCTCGCTTCATTGTCCTCGCCCTGTTAGCTGCTACAGTTCTCCAGTTCTCTGTTTACGCCATCTGCCGCATCTCATAATGCAAAGCACACCTGGCTGCAGGAGATGTTTAGATCAAACTTGTGGAGTACACCTGATACTCAGATCGCAGTCAGATCATATTCTCACCACAAACGAACCGCTCCGGAGTTCGTTTGGAACCGAACTGAGACCACCTCCTCTCGAAGGTCTTGTTGTGGTTGTTTTGGTCCACACCCGAGTGCGATTACTGTTTTCACACCTGCCAAAACGAATCACACCAAGGGTGCAAACGAACCAACTACCAGACTAACTAGTACTGGTGTGAAAACGCCCTTAGTTCACGTCATGTTTCAGTCAAATACGATTTCTAAGGCCCTCAGCATTTGCCAAAGCTCGTTAGGCTGGAAGAGGTTTCAGAATGATTTATGATGGGTTTATGACAAGTTTGGACTTTACTAATACTTTAGGAAATTCAACTCATAATTTGACAGAGCTATGAATTTGGGTTGTGTCAAGAAAGTTTATATATATATCATCGCTGTGCAATGAAAAACAAGTATCTCTAAAATTGCAAGTTTACAGGAGAGGACAAAAACCGTTATCCCTTTCAGTGTAAGTCAATGGAACCACATTTTTTCCAAGCTATTTTGAAGGATTTCCATTGGTCCAGCTGCCGCATTTAATTAATGTAGAAAAATAGAAATTGATAAAAATGGAGATAAATTTTTTTCCATTGGACACTGATGATATATATATACCACTTTCTCCACCTGTCACTTTTTTTTTAAATGATTAGATTCCTTTTGTACATTCGTCTAGAAAGACAAATGTACAAGAGCATGACTCGCCACCTTACAACATCCTAAATGTTGACTTTACAAACTTGAATATGTATTTTCAGTCATTTTGGTTGAGATTTTTAAGGACATCGACTTCTCTGCACAGAGTCCTTGGGGAGCTATAATTGAAAGTTTCCCTTTTAGGCCTCGAACAAAGATCCATTGTGCTTATTTTTTAAGATATTTAGGCCTTTGAGTCAATATTTATACACCGTCTTCTATTTGGTAGAATATTTTTTATTGACAGAGCCTCAACCATTCTTATTCCACTGTGGGTCAATAGAAAAAATTCTCTTCTTGATAATATATTGGAAGAAAAAGACTGCATTCGTTCTTGTCAGAACTTGAAAGAGACCTTTTCTGTTCCTGCTTCATGTCCCGCATGAATCCGCTCTGCCCTACAGGCTTACAGAGCTCCCTGTGATAGTTCATTAAAGACCCATCCTCTGGTTGAGCTCCTTACTGTAGGTAGCTCAACTAGAGGTCCTGTGTCATTGCTGTATAATAGACTCATATCTGCCAAGGATTATGTGCTGGGAGCCACTCCTAGGTTGGGATGAGAGCTTTCTCTCTTAGATATCAGTGTGAACTGGGATGTAGTTTGGAATAATATATTCACAACCCCCCCAAAAACCTATACCATCAAAAATATTCCCCAAAACCTTATACCATCAATTAATTAATTACAAGATTGTACATAATTTTAATATGAACTGAAGGAGATGTGCTTGTGGGCACTTAATATTTTGGGAAAATCTATTTTTGGCATATTACACATTTTGCACATTCCACCCTGGAACTGAATGTCGGCTGCTCTATAGTCCTGGACTGTTTCCTGCATGTTAGTCTTGTCTAGCACTTGTTTAGTCTGTGTGATGTTCCTTGTGTGCACCATATGGTCCTGGAGGAACGTTGTTTAGTTTCGCTCTGTACTGTGTAGGTGGTTGAAATGACAATAAACTCCACTTGACTTCAATTGACTTGATATTCTATCATCAATATGTCTTCTGTTAGCATGGTATCAGCCTTAATCTCCTAAAAAGAAAGACTCTTATAACAATGTGACTGCTAACATGCTACAGAATGGGGACTCACCACCTTACAATATCCTAAATGTTGACTTTACAAACTTGAATATGTATTTTTGGACATTTTGGTTGAGATTTTTAAAGACATCGACTTCTCTGCACAGAGTCCTTGGGGAGCTGTAATGGAAAGTTTCCCTTTTAGGCCTCGAACAAAGATCCATTGTGCTTATTTTATAAGGTGTTTTTAGGCCTTTGAGTCAATATTTATACGCCATCTTCTATTTGGTTGAATATTTTTTATTGACAGAGCCTCAAACATTCATTTTGGGAAAATAAATGGTTTTCATTTATTGAAAACCGAGCAGCCGGCGTTCAGTTCCAGGGTGGAATGTGTAAAATGTGTAATATGTCAAAAATAGATTTTCTCAAAATATTAATTGAAGTTTTGGAATTTTCTGAGATTCAATATAAGATTACCAATGTGTCAGTCTCTTCTGTCATGACTCTAATATCAGCCTAAATCTCCTAAAAACTAAAGATTCTTATAAGAAGTTTGACAGCAAACATGCTATAGCTTTACTGTAAGCCTAACCTTCTGTTAAAGAAAGCATGGTCTCATTCTCATGGACATTCTGATCCCTGAACAGCTACTTCACCTCCAGCTGCTGAAGAGAATTGCTGACTGGCTTACAGGCTTATGTATGTGTGCATTAATCTCAATAAAAAGGTTATTCACATCACAAGAGACACTGTTTGTTCCCTACTGTAAAGAAATATGTGTCTGAAGAACATTTTCATTGTTTAAAGAACCTTGTAGATTCTTTAAAGCTGCATTATGAAGAAAGCACAACAGTGGTGTATAAGTCACTTACACCCTTGGTTTTGACTGAGTTCTCTTTGAATGTTCTTTCAAAAGCCTCGCAATCATAAGCTTCATCCGCTCAGGCAAAAGTCCAAAGCAGAGAGCTAGTTTTACAGCGTTATAAGAGGTCTTCAAATCTCCATATATATATATATATATATATATATATATATATATATTGTCACCGTCCAAAGAAAAAATAGTAACTGTTACTAAACAGCCCAAAAAGAAAGATTTTTTTATTCCAGTTGATTTTGGAGCATTTGTTATTGGTCTATTTGTCTATTGGTCAAATGACGTAGAAAAAATATATAGAATTTTTTTCATAAATATTGTTTAAAGGCTTATTTCTTCCAGTAAGTAGTGCTTTTACATACGTCAGTGTGTTTATTTAACTCTTTCCAAGCTTCTCCTTGTGGAAACAACCCAGTATTATTTACAGTTCTTATCTAATACCTGACTGCTCAGTACTTCATTAAGCTAAATGAAGATTGCTGCTGAAGGAACTGAATACATTCATACAATGTCTGGGGCATCCAGGAGAAATCTGGAACTACACTTTGTTCTTCAAACTGGAGCTCAAGATCTGATCTACTTCTCTCACAATAGCATATTCATGTTACTTTGTATTGTATGCATGATTATTTCGATTTGTTCTAATCAGATCTGGTGTTCTTACTGGTGAACGTACATTTATTGCTAAGATTAAGGGCTTTAAACAATATATTATATATATTCATTGTACAAAACACTGCTCATGTTAGTTTTTTCTTTCCATTCCTTCCATTCATGTTCTGTTTGGAAACACAAGCCCCTGCCAGCGCTCTGTACAAACGGCAATTAGAACCATGTCGGCCAGCGAAGGCAGAGGATAATTGCTTGTGATTGAAACTGATGTGACAGGTTCTTTAGGAACTGCAGATAAGGGAATAGTTCAGCCACGGCGCACAGTGTGGAGGCGCGAGCAGGGGGTCCAGGTCTATAAACTGTGGCACTGCCATTATCACGACTTTAGGACGTTCTGGGACTTTGTTCAGGGCTGACTTTCAATCAGACACTGATTCATGACTAGCAGCTTCTTGATTCAATACATGGAGCCTGAATTGAAATTGCTGTGTGAGCTCTGTCCAGGATGAGCCTGATCTAACATAATGTGCGAAATGTGCAGCTGCAGCTCACGCCACGGTGACATGCGGTAAAAACAGATGCCGAAGAAACAATGGAACTGAACAACTGTTGCTTAAAAACCTTAAGGCCCTGGGCCGCCACACCTGAGCAGATGGAGAGACACCTTGAGAAGGAAAAACATGGAGAAGCGGGCAGAAATGAGATGCATGGGTTTATTACCGATGAACCCATTACAAACAATGGATAGCTCGACTTCTTCAAGGACGGTGTGAACGAGTCTTAATTTGCACTTAGGAGATCAGGGAAAGTTGGGTTTGGCAGAGTACACTCATCAGGGTGGGTTTTAATTGAGCTCTTGCTCCTTCGGCTGCCGTGGTCCTGTAGCGCTTCCGCCGTAAACACCTTTGCCGAGGTTCTGCAAGGTGAACTCCTTCAGGTTCTGGCAGTAGCTGTTGATACGTCCTTGTGAGGCGAGAGAAAACATACATACAAATGTAAATGATGGCAGTTAGAACTGCTATGTCATTTCCAGGGGAAGACTTTTGTGTGTACAATTGGAGGAGCTTCAATTAAGAGTCCATTGGAACATCCCCAAAGGAAACGTACGGTACAAGTAGCTGTGCCAGGATTTGCCATCTGAATTGGAATCCAAGGATCAAACCCCTCAAGAATAATATATATATAGCTACAAGCAGCAGGGGAGGGGCTGTATGATGTGGCTTCAGTATCTCGAAAATAGCGTGGCAGATGGCGGCGTCGCCCAATCAAAGCTCAAATTGTTAAGAGATTGGCCTAATTTATACACTTAGGTTCAAATATCAGAACGACAACAAGCTAAAACACACATGCTATCTGGTGTGGTTGCTCAGCGAGCTCTTTATTTTCTTCTTTTTCTTGAACCTGAAGGGATTAGTAAGTGTTTACAGCCTATGAAGAGCTTGATTTGTGTGGTCGTTTCGTGGAATCCTGTCTAAGTGTACCGTGTTTTGGGCTTAGCGTCTTATCTTTTATGCTGCATTGGTACACAGATGTTGAGAGGCAAGGTTTAAGCATTTTTGAGATTTCTCAACACGGCAAGCCAGAATGTCAGACATCGCAGGTCAAAGCGAAGCTTTTCGCCAAGAGGCCCTTATCAATTTATGCAAATTTCCGAGCGCCGAGTCAAGGAGGCAGAAGTTATGGCTGATTGAAATGTGCAATCGTGCCCCGCTGGCAAAGTGGGCACAGAAATAAGCAATCACTGCCGGACCTCAACCTATTTGGAGCTTTGCGCAAAAACGCAAGATTTGATCAAATTCAAAGCGCTGGGCCCAACATCCCTCACCTACGCTGTGGAGCACGTACATGGATAAATCATTAAAAAATAGACTACCGGGTAATGGAGTGCCTCTGCTGCACTGGCTGTCCAGTAGTTTGTGCAATATGGGAGTTAAAACTGCAGCCGTGCTTTGAGATGCATTGATCTGGAGGTGCTAATGTAAACATACTGATTTTAGAACACAATTCAATTCAATTTAACGTTATTGTTATTATACATGTATGGGGGGTACACAGTACCCTTGTCGATGGTACTTAATACACTGTGCTCTCATTTTTGTGGTCAAAATAAGATTTATTTTCTCATTATTTTTAATAATGGTCACCTCATGACTCTAAGATAGGTTAGCCAAGCATGCAATTAATTGTCCTGGCTTGTAAACTAGTAAGAAAGTTGATAGGTCTGTCAGTCAGTCGGTCAGTCAACCAGTAAATCATCCAGTAATTAAGTCAGTAAACAGGTCAGACCCTGGCTTGCATTTAAGTAGGTCAACAAGTAGGTCAGCAAATAAGCCAGCAATCTTAAAAATCCATTGGTCAGTTGGTCAGTAAATAGGTCACTCGAGCACACACCTCATAGATTGTAGACCAGTAAGTTGGTAAGTGAGTCAGTCAAAAAGCCAGTAAGTCAGTCAGGATGTTGGTAAGTCAGTCAGTCTATCATTTAGTAAGTCAGTAAGTCAGTGAGTCAAACATTAAGTCAGTCAGTCAGTCAGTCAGTCAGTCAGTCAGTGAGTAAGCCAGGCAATCATTCAGTAGGTCAGTCAGTCTGTAAGCCAGTCAGTAATTCAGTAGATCAGTCATTCAGTAAGCCAGTTAATCAGTCAGTAGGTCAATCAGTCAGCTCGTTAAGTCAGTCGGTCAGTCAGTAAGCTGGTCAGCATGGACCCAATCATACACCTCATGGCCCTGGCTTGTAATTCAGATAATCAGTCAGTACATTAGTCAGTAGGTTGGTCAGTACATAGGTCCTCTGAGCACGCACCTCATGCCCTTGCTGGCAAACCAGCAAATATGTCTTCCAGTGGTGCTTTAAAGTTTGTTAACCCTTTAATATTAAGAATGATTTTGCATACGTTTGAGCTAATATATGATCAGATCTTCACTAAAGAGAACCAAATTAAACTAACAACACAAATAAGGAGGTTCAATAAATTGACACCATACCCTGTGTAGAAAACATCAACCTGACCTTTCCCAATCAAAGTCTGGTGTAAGTCAGAGACGGAAATGCTGCGTCTGTCCCATTAAACAAACTCGGCAGCAGGTCTACTGTGTGAACAAGTCCTGCTGCACCATTTAAGGTGGAACGTCAGAATTCCTACACAAAGCTGGCAAATAGGGAGCACAACTTCAGCCTCATGTGAGATCAGAGCAGTAGAGCTTTGGAGGATTCAGAAGTTTCGTGTCTCTGAAGAAACAGAGCAGTGATACTCAGTGAGTTGTATCAGCCAACTGAACACGTTTATAGTAGTTCCTCCATGACTGCAGTATCTCTGTGTAATGATATGACACAGCTCTCATATACGCGCCTGCTCTGCAGATCTTTCTTCAAGTTAGTTCCGTTTGAATAAAGCTCCGCCCACACGGTAAACATCAAGTGTAGGTACACCACCACAGGCTGCAACTGTATATCATGTGGGGTCTGTGCATGGTGTACAGGCTGCGATTGCCATTTACAATTCTTCAAGCATAAGCCTACATTACCACTATAATGACCGTCAGATTGATGACGTAAGCGGCTCGAACCGCAACTTTAAATGCAATGTGAGCGCAGGCCAATGAGAGAGGGGGGACAATTGTGTTAGGGCACAATACAAATGATCTAGACCCAGTGTGAGTATGTCCAAGTCCAATGTTGAGGCAGAATCGAAGGTTCATGCAAGAAAGTCCACCAATTTAATATTAGATTACTCAGTTCAGTAAACGAATGAGCCGTCTAGAACTGTTTTGAGTTCTCTTTATCTATTGTTAAGAGTTATATGAACGATCACTCCACAAATGAAAAAATTGGGGGGAGAGGACAAAAGCGAGTGATGAAGAAAGGCAAAGTGATAGCGAGAGACAGAAAGAGAGAGATAGAAAGAAATTACAGGGAGAGGATGAAAAACATCTCAAGAAAGCAGGAGAGAAAGATAGAGAGAGCGAGAAAAATAGAGAAAGGTAGAGAGATAGAGAAAGCGAGATAGAGAAAGATAAATAGAGAGCCAGAGAAAGATAGAGAGATATATAGAAAGAAAGTAAGAGAATATGAGAGATCAATTGAATTGTGAAAGACATCAGCAACAGGCAGCTGAGTTCTCTTTATCTATTGTTATGTTACATGAATGATCACTCCATGAATGATCACGGGGAGCACAATTAGCACTTGAGCAGCTTGCAATGCTTCATAAGAGCGGTGCTGCGCATCAATGACACTGTGTGTCCTTGTTGAGATTAATTCCAAAATAATAGAATTCCTTACTGAATCATAATCATAACCATAATCGTAATGGAGTCATTGGGAGGTCAGAGATCTACTCTCCTGTTGTTGGAGAGTTGGAGAGTGGAAACCTGTCCCTCTTTTTAATCACCCTGCGGGACTCAGATGGGGTACAAGCGAGTAAAGGGGTTTAATTGGGGTGGAATGGCTGGGACGACCCCTCAGGCACCTGCGATCAGGAGAGTGTCCATGCGTGGTGGAGGCGATGGAGGCTTGAACATCTTGTTGATGTCCTCCTCCGGCAACGGTGGCTCACCAGGACTCTGCCGCTGGGCGTTCTGCTGCTGCTGCCCCTGAAGATACTACAGAGAGAGAGAGAGAGAGAGAGAGAGAGAGAGAGAGAGAGAGAGAGAGAGAGAGAGAGAGAGAGAGAGAGAGAGAGAAAGAGAGAGAGAGAGAGAAAGAGAGAGAGAGCAAAACAAAAGGAGAAAGACAAAGAAAGAAAGAAAAGATGGGAGAGAGAGAGGGACAGAGAGAGAACAAAAAGCTAAACAAAAAGGGAAAGACAAAAAAAGAAAGAAAAGATGGGAAAGAGAGAGAGGGACAGAGAGACAACAAAAAACAAGAACAAAAAAGAAAAGACAAAGAAAGAAAATATGGAAGAGAGAGAGAGAACAAAGACAGAGAACAACAAGCAAAACAAAAAGAGAAAGACAAAGAAAGAAAAAAGATGGGAGAGAGAGACACAGTAAAAGAGAGAGAGAGAGAGAGAGAGAGAGCAAAACAAAAAAGGAAAGACAAAGAAAGAAAGAAAAGATGGGAGAGAGAGGGACAGAGAGAACAAAAAGGGAAAGACAAAGAAAGAAAAGATGGGAGAGAGAGTGAGAGAGAGAACAAAAAGCAAAACAAAAAGGGAAAGACAAAAAAAGAAAGAAAAAAATAGAAAAGATGGGAGAGAGAGAGAGACAGATAGAGTGAAAGGAAGGAAAAATAAAAAGAAGTGGAGTTACAGAGAAATAAAAAACAGAAAAAGAGGAGACGAAAAGAAAAGAAAGAAGTACAAAAAGATGAGTGAAACTGAGAGGCAGGGAAGTAGAGAAAAGCAGGGAAAGAGAGAATGAAAAAGAAAAAGAGATAAAAGGCAGAGAGATAGAGACAGAGAGAAAGAGAGAAAGAGAACAAAAAACTAAACAAAAAGAGAAAGACAAAGAAAGAAAAGATGGGAGAGAGAGGGACAGAGAGAGAGAGAGAGAGCAAAACAAAAAGGGAAAGACAAAGAAAGAAAAAAATTGAAAATATGGGAGAGAGAGAGAGAGAGACAGAAAGAGTGAAAGAAAGGAGAAATAAAAAGAAGTGGGGTTACAGAGAAATAAAAAAACAGAAAAAGAGGAGACGAAAAAAGAGAGCGGTAAAACATATGAGTGAAACTGAATGGGAGAGAAGTGGAGCAAGAGAGAATGAAAAAGAAAAAGAGAGAAAAGAGAAAAAGAAAGAAGAGGGCGAGACAGTAAGAAAGTAAAAAAGGCTGATATCAAAACAGAAAGAGAAACAAAGTCAGCAAAAGAAAACTTGAGAGAAAGAGGGAGAAAGAGAGGGAGCAAGAGTAGAGGTAGAGGTAAGAGACAGAGAGAAAACAGTGATGAGATGAGAGGGATAGAAAAGGGGTGGAGACATAAAAAATAGTGGACATGAGAGGGAGGTAAAGAGAAATACGGAGAGAGAAAATGGGAGAAATGGGGAGAGATAGAGAGATTGAGATAAAGAGAAAGATATAGAGAGAGAGAGTAACCGAGTGTGACAGAAGAGACAAATCAAGAAAGAAAGAGGGAGATCAAAAAAAGATGGAGACAGTGAAAAGATTGCGAGAGATAGAGAAAGAGATATTTGGGGAAGAGGGTAAAAGAGAGAGATGAAGAAAGAAAGGGAGAGAGATACAAGAGACAGAAAGTGAGAGATAAAGAGAGATAGAGATACAAGAAATTAAAGGGGAGGAAAAGAAAGCAAGAATGCAAGGGAGAAAGTTAGTGAGAGATAGAGAGAGATAAAAATAGATAAAGGTAAGGAGATAGAGAAAGATAAATAGATAGTCAGGGAAAGGCAGAGAGCAAGCGATAGAGAAATAGAGAGAGAGAGAAAAAGAGATGGAAATGGAGATGGAGAGATACAGAGAGAGAAAGAAAGAGAATAAGAGAGATCAATTGAATTGTGAAAGACATCAGCAACAGGCAGCAAGGCTTTGTGGGAATCCTTCTCAGCTGCTCTGTCTCCTCCAACAACTGAGATCAGTGTGGGGGAGGTGAGAGAGAGAGAGGGAGAGAGAGGGAGAGAGAGAGAGAGAGAGGGAGAGAGAGAGAGAGAGAGGCGGCTACAACAGAATAGAGTCAGATAGAGCCAGAGTACTGGAATGAACACA